>RXID01022324.1:215772-284747 GCA_005019695.1 Trichopus zeylanicus subsp. travancoricus
GAGGACCTCGTGCCGACTTTGTGTTCGAACCCAAAAACCCTGCGTACTTATTAATTTATCGCCGTCCTATCTCGTGCCCTCGCTAACTTAACTCGTACTCCCGTAAGATGAGAATGACCTTACACTGGGGCGTAATATTATTGCCAATGTTGTCGTCAATTTGATTTCGACATCCTTATCGGTTTCTATCAGATATTATTTACGTACGTAATATTATTCACGTAATTATTCATTATTTTTAAAAATTTTTAAATATATTATAATTTTTTAATTTGAAGTTAAAAAATAATTAAAATTAAATTAAATTTTAGTCAAAATATAATTTTTATTTTAGACCTTTGATATATGGTTATACTTCAGAACCGCTGTCATGAAATCGCGTAGAGCTACTATGCCCATAAATGCCCATAAATGCTCATAAATGCTCATCCAGATCATCGAGGTACTAAATTTGTAATTCCACACTCAGATGTTCCAAACTCAACCGATGATGACTATGATGATTAGTTGTATTATTTTAGAATTTATAAATTATGTATGTGTGAAATACATTTTAATGAAAAGTTAAATTTGCTTATGTTAATTTTTAAATTTTAATCATATTCATATCATTTCTTATATATTTTTTTAATACACTAATATATATTAAAAGCAGACAATATCAGTGACTAACTATCAAAATTAATTTTAATTAGCTTAAATAATATTTGAAATTATTGTAAAATTAAGTATAAATTCATTCATAATTTTTTAAATTTTTTCAAATTTTTTCTAATATTTTATCGTATTTTTAATTTGAAGTCAAAGCACAGTCAAAATATAGTTAAACTCTGGTCAACGCCTAATTAATAATTTAAAAAATTCTTTCGGCCGAAACCGAAACGGCCGAAACTGAAACCGAAACGGCCGAAACGGCCGAAACGTATCGGTTTCGGCCGGTCCCGAAACCGAAACCGAAACCGAAATCGAAAACCTTGGTTCAAACAAATGTCCGAGATATTTCAACCATAAACTGATTATATTTCATCCATTCTTTGTAAATTCTCTGCCGACCTTCCAAACAGACTGGATTAGATGAGACATCGTTCCATCTGTCTCTACCTCCATCTCTTCTAAGCATCCCTTGGATCGACAAAGAAGATTTTCCCGTACTCCCAAAGCAAGAGCTTGTCGCCACCTGGACACGCTCGCCGACCGTTTGGAGTTGCTCGCGGACCACCTGGAGACGCACGCCTGATGAAGAAGATTTTTTTTTTCTCTCGGTAAGTACATAAATATGAAAAACTATGTTTTATAGGCCGTGACTTCGTCTGTCCTTGGTTTGAAATTTTTAAGCTAATTTGACAAAAAATTAAGTATATGTTTCGTATAAGATAAGAAGAATAATATGTTAATCTACGGAACTTGGGGATCTTAAGCACACAAACGCAATCAGAAAAACTCACGCTAAAATAATCTGTACTACTCTCCACTGAGTGCCAAGAATCACGATCGAAAAGTTGAAGCTAATGTTGTACACATTTCTGTTGGTTCGAGGTAAATCTGTTTTGTTTCTATATTGGAAATGGCAAAAAACATATATCTTAGGTTGCTTAGCTACCTCAAGTAGTATTTTCTAATTGCTTATGCGATAAAAAGTCTATTAAAATGATCAGAATTGTATATCAAAATTAAATACATTTGTGTCTCATATTGAGTTCCCTAAGAAGCAGATTGAAATGGATCCGGATTGAGCTGTTTTTTTGTTTTTTGGAGTCATTGGTGTTTAGTGTGATTCTTAGACATGTGGGATATATTCTTTGATAAGTGCGATTCGTGTTTTTCCAATGTAGATGGACTAACTATAGATATTTCTCCTGATTAGAAATTTGTTGGTGAATGCTATGAATCTATAGTTTCAAAACCTAAGTAGAAATGACTTGAGATTAGATTGTAAGAATGTGATCTAAACAGTGTGCTCAACATAATTTGTATGATAAAAGTTTTCCTGACAATATGGAACAACTATTAGGTTGAATTTTCACTCAATGTATGGTCCACAACATTGCATAAGACAACACCATGCATTTCAAAAGTGGATGCATGAGAGGCCACACTACTGACAAGCCAATAGCAGACGAACTTGATATAATGGACGATTTCTTTAAGGTAAAATTTATAATGACACTCTACTTAGTTTCATTTATTTAATTAACCACGTGAAATACTAATTTTATAATTTTTTTTGATGTAGCATAGCCCCCACTATGCATACATTTTGGAAAAATAATTTTTCTCAATTCTTCAAGGTGAAGCTTATGGTGAAAAGCTCAATTGCAATTGGAAATTAAATGTTCATATAGAGACCTAGTTGGGCAATACCAACAACCAACATGGGATCGAGTTCTAGTGATTCTCCGAACGATCCGAACATGAACATGGACAAACATCCTGGGAATATTCGAGTGTGTAGAAGTTTGCTTAGAGATGAGGGACCTACTACTGATCATTGTGAAAAATGCTCTAATGGTCATGTGAAGATAGCAGTAGACAGAGTAGCAAGAGACACTTTGGCAAGGATGTCAGAAGTACTACTTAGGGCTGTGCATTCGGTTAAAACTAAATCAAACCGAACCGAATAAACCGAACCGAAATTTCCGAAATTTTGAAAATCCAAAACTGAACCGAACCGAATAGTATAAAAACCGAACCGGAACGGAACCGAAATATTTCGGTTCGGTTCGGTTATAACCGAATTGTAAACTGAATTTTTACATGACTGGATGAACGGATCTGGTCATTTGCATAAGGGAAAAAAAAAAATTAGTACAGGATATACATTATACATACCTTAAATCTGACCCTGATAGGCTGATACCTAGTCCAATTGCAAGTTTACAAATTGCAACCCAATAAATAATCAGTTAATCTCAGTATCTCACATGCCACAATGGCACAACCGCACAAGCAGGAGTAAGACACTTCAAGACTTCAAGTTGTAGGAGCAGCACAGCAGGAGCAGCAGGACAATGTATAGTAGCAGACTAGCAGTCTAGCAGAAGCGGGCAAACTGCAAAACACTTCAACAGCTCAACTTCATGTAGCAAGACAGTTCAAGACTTCAAGTGAATCAAGTCTTCAAGTTGCAGGAGCAGCACAGGAGTAGCACAGGAGGACCAGCACAGCAGGAGCAACACAGCAGGAGCAGCAGGAGGCTAGGAGCAGCAGCAGCAGGACAATGTATAGTAGCAGACTAGCAGTCTAGCAAAAGCGGGCAAGCTGCAAAACACTTCAACAGCTCAACTTCATGTAACAAGACACTTCAAGACTTTAAGTGAATCAAGTTTTCAAGTTGCAGGAGCAGCACAGCAGCAGGAGCAGCAGGACAATGTATAGTAGCAGTCTAGCAGAAGCGGGCAAGCTGCAAAACACTTCAATAGTTCAGCAGTTCAACTTCATGTAGCAAGACACTTTAAGACTTCCAAGTTCCAAGTCTTCAACAGTTCAACACTTCAACTTTATACTTGCAGGAGCAGGCGAGCAACAAGACAATGTATATTGTATAGTAGCAGAAGCTGGCAAGCTGCACTGATGTAGAACACTTCGACAGTTCAACTTCATGCTTGCAGAGTTGAAGGACAATGTACAGTAGCAGGACAATCCTATAACTCTATAAGGCTATAATATCATTCTTACAAGTCAAATAACTCAGCATCAGCAAGCTGCAAGACAACAACTGCAATTATGTGGTTCAGAATAAATATGATCAATTCAGCAATCAGTTAGCATTTGAACTTTGAAGGATTATATCATGCCAAATGGTCCATTAAAAAAAGCTTGAGAAATCTCCTATAGTACCGTGTACAGAAGTAACAGGACAGAAGCCAGAACCAGAAGTTCCAACTTCCAAGCAGCATAACATTACTAGGGTGAAGCCAAAGAAGGAGACAACCGTCCAATCAGTCACTTGCCCACATGCGAGCATAGCATATGGCAATGAGCCAATGATTCAACATCTTCATCGCCTCAAACAGCTTATAAAAAATTCAACAAATATCATTAAAAAAATCATAAAATAATTCCAAGAGGGTCATACCATCATATTCGCCTTATATCGTCATACCAGCATCCCTCTTTGGCTCTCCCCGTGAGCGAATGGTAGGTAGTGGTTGCCTTCACAGGCCATCCAAACAACTATGCCATTGCTACAAACCTACAATGTGAAGAGGACGAAGCCAGAGTAGGGGACCATTGGAACACCTCCGTATCAAAACACCAAAGACAAAAAAACCTCAAATAAAAGCAAAAATTCAAGAGGCTCAGATGGCTTTGATGCATCATTAAAAACGAAGATGTCTCCTCTCAGGAATCAACCTGCTCGGCTGCTCCTACAAAATAATAGTTGGATACATACCTGTCCCTGGATAGTTGGATCATACTGTTGAACCTAAAAAATATAGTAAAATATCATCACAGTAAAAGCAATTAAGAAAATATCAGGTAAGTAGGTAACTGGGTAAGGAACTAAGGACTGTAAGATCATAACTTCACACATGCACTGATGCTGTGATGCACATGAATGATAAGGATATATAAGAATGAATCTGCAAGAGATGACCATAGAAAGTTAGAAACATGAACAGAAATGCATAAAAAATAAATAAGCATATTCAAACCTTAAGATGACTTCTTAAAATTCAATGGTTGTGACATCCAATTTCATCTTTATCAACTCTGAAATAAAAAAAACTATTCAATGATTATTTGATCATACTAAAGAAATATACAATGCAATAATAAAAATATTAGTAATACAAATCTTACCCTCTTGAATCTTTTCAAGTTCTTCCAAACTTTCCTCAACATTGATTTCTGTTTTTGAATTTTTAATCTAATCTTGAGTGCAAACGAGAGCTTGCGCTAGTGTAGGAGTCAAAGAGCTATGAAAACGATCAAGTATGCGCCCTCAAGTGCTAAAAGCTGATTCAGAGGCCACTGTAGAGATAGGTATAGCTAATATATCACGAGCCATATGTGACAGAATAGGAAATCTGTAGCTATTCACTTTCCAGAAGCCCAGAACATCAAAGTTTGGCTCATTTTTTTCAAGATCCTATGACAAATACTTGTCTAGCTCAGACTTCATTTCATCACCTATGAAATTTTTTCTATGCTCAGCAAATAGACTGCTTAAGATGTACTTACCTGATTGCTTTCGCATACTTGATCCTTCACCAGATGGCATTCCTCCCGGCTGTAGTCGCATTCTGTACTCTTTGAACAAATCATATACAACTTCATGCAACCTTCTCCTCATCATAACACCTCTTTCACCTTCATACATTTTTTCAACTCCAACCTCAACATATTCTAACTTGCGTCTTGGATCAAAGACAACAGGAACAAAGAGAAGCATATTAATCTTCTCTGGCTCACCCTAATACTTGTCATATTTGTCTTTCATCACAACAGCCATATCTTGGACTTTTGTATCACCGCTGACTTTTCACAGATTCCAAAGATGATTAACTTGACAAATTTCATCAAAAAATAAATTACTTGTAACATACATAGAGCCAGAAACTCTAAGAGTCAACTCATAGAAATGCTCTAAGAATATAATAAGTCACCTAACATTCTGCTAGTCAAAAGATAGAGGAGTTCCATCTTCATTATTAAGCTCATGACAGAAATTGCTATCTTCCTCTTCAATTTTTTCAAAAGCCTGCTCAAAAGTTTGAGCTGCTTCAAGCATCATATAGGTGGAATTCCACCTTGTGGATATATCCAAACAAAGACATTTCCTGCTTTCAATTTTTTCAATTTTCACACATTCTTTGAACCTCTGCCATCTTGCTAGAGAATATCTCACATATTTAACAGCAGATCTAACCCGAGCAATGGAATCTACCATCTCTTTCAAACCATCTTTCACCACAAGATTAATGATATGTGCTATGCAACGCATATGAATATATTTTTCTTGTGCCAAACAAGTGCCCCAATTCAAAAAATTTTTTTTCAAATAGGAAATAGCAGTATCATTTGAAGAGGCATTATCAACAGTAACAGTCAAAATATTATCAATTCCCCATTCAGAGAGGCATTTTTCAATTGCTTTTCCTATAACTTCACCCTTATGACTTGCAATTTTGCAAAAATTCAAAAGCTTTTTCTTCAAGTTCCAATCAATATCAATATAATGTGCTGTGATACACATATAGTTTATGTTTTGAATTGAGGTCCAAGTATCAGTGGTCAAACAAACTCTCTGTTTGGACTCTTTGAAATAGTGTTTCAACTTTACCTTTTCATCATGGTAGAGTTGAAAACAGTCTCTAGTCATAGTCCAACGTGAAGGCATTCGAAATCTAGGACAAGCTTGAGACATAAAGTATTGAAAGCCTTCATGTTGCACAAAACTAAAAGGCAGTTCATTTACAACAATCATGTGTGCCAGTGCTTTTCTAATTTTTTCTTGATCAAACTTCCAGCTAGTTAGTACAGACTCATTTGCTACTTCTTTCTGAATAGGTTGCATAGCAAGTTGTGTTTGATGTGTATCAATATTATATGGATATTGCTTGCATTGATTCATGTGATGTGTAAGAGAAGAAGTACCATTTTTTTTGAATCACAAAAGAATTCATTACCACAATAGTTGCATCTGACTTTGGTTGACTTGCCCGAGTCTGTAAACTTTGTGTAATGCTCCCATACAGCTTATTGTGCTGTCATTCTTTTTCTCGACATTGGAGACTTTGTACTGCACGTAGATGCATTGCCCTCGTTTGAAACTTCGATAGCCATAGGCGTAGAACTTTCCTGAGAAGCAGAAATTGGCATTGGACTTGGAATAACTGAATTTGTGTTTGAAAACTGTTGACTGTCATCCTCGTTCAACATCTGTCAATAGAAAAATACAGAATTACAGATTAAATCGTATGAAATCAAAAAACTCTAATTTAATTTCACAAAATTCAACCCTAACCTTGCAATTTGATCCCGATGATGCCGTTGTAGAAAAATGAGATATTGAAGCTCAGAGCCTCGTAGGCTAGTCACAGAGAGATATTGAGGCGTCGGGAGTCAGAGCCTCAGAGGAGGAGGGGGGTCCGAGGGTGGACGAAAGCGATGCCACCGGGGATGAAGGAGAAGAAAAATCGGGAGTTCGGAATTGAGGATTTACTGATCTAACAATAAAATCGTATGAAATCAAAAAACCCTAATTTAATTTCACAAAAAATCAACCCTAAATTTCATAATTTTCGAAATACTTTCAACTTGCAGCTTAATTCGTTGTAGAAAAATGAGAGATTGAAGTTCAGACCGTCGACTAGAGAGATATTGAGGCGTCGGGACTCAGAGAGTCAGAGCCTCAGAGGAGAGGAAGGGGGGGGGGGGGGGGGGGTGGTCCGGTGGTGGACCGTGGATGAAAGGGTTAACAATAAAATCGTATGAAATCAAAAAACCCTAATTTAATTTTACAAAACATCAACCCTAAATACTCTCACCTTGCAGCTTAATCCATTGTAAAAAAATGAGAGATTAAAGCTCAGAGCGTCGACCATAGAGATATTGAGGCATCGAGACTCAGAGCCTCTGAGGAGGAGGGGGGTCCGGGGGTCGATGTCACCGACACGGTGCAGCACTGCAGCTGTCGGAATGAAGGAGAAGAAAAATCGTCAGTTCGGAACTGAGGATTTACTGATCTAACAATAAAATCGTATGAAATCAAAAAACCCTAATTTAATTTCATAAAAAATCAACCCTAAATTTCATAATTTCCTAAATACGCTCACCTTGCAGCTTAATCCGTCGTAGAAAAATGAGAGATTGAAGCTCAGAGTGTCGACCAGAGAGAGGCATCGGGACTCAGAGCCTCAGAGGAGGAGGGGGGTCCGGGGGTGGATGAAAGCGATGTCATTGACACGGCGCAGCACCACAGCTGCAGGGATGAAGGCGCAGCACCGCAGGTCCGCAGTGGTGAGAGCACCGAGAGCGAGAGGCGATCGGGAATTCAGGATTAGGGTTAGGGCTGAAATGAGAGGTGAGAGCGAGAGCGGCGAACCGCTCTGAGAGAACACGATAATATATAGGGCTGTTTGAGCCGATTAGCCCAAAACCGAAACCTAACCGCAGTATATAGGTATATATATAATTCAGTTCGGTTCAGTTTTTACGATTTTTCAAAATCAAAAATCGAAACCGAACCAAATTAAAATTTTTTTTTTTCCAAAATCGAACCAAACCGAGAACCAAATAACCTGAACCGAATTGGTTATCCGGTTTCAGTCGGTCGGTTTATTCGGTTTTGACCGAATAATGCACAACCCTAGTACTACTCGCAAGCCCATCATGTATGCCAATCTCGAGAAGTAAGACAAGTGGATGGTGATTACAAAGAAAAATATAATCTTTTTGTTGACAATAATCATAGGATAGTAGAAGTGGAGAGGAATCTACGAGTAGTGACTTACAAAAGAAATGTATAGACAAATTGCTCCATCTAAGTTTTGTGAATGATCAGCAGTGATACTAGTGCTCCAAAGCTCTCCGAGATCCAATAGAGCAAGAATATTTCCAATGGAAGGAGGATTCATATGCGTTAAAATTTTGGATGGCAAAGTAGGTGTATTAATATGATCATAAATAGGGAACCCATGCGGGAAGAAACATCATGGGTTCGGCTAAAGAGTATCAGCAATGGGAGAGGTTGCTTAGAGACGATTAAAATGAAATAGTTAAAGAATTTTTTTGTCAAATGAGTCTAGTTAAGTGGCCCAAACATTGAGATGAGCTTGGTTGAATCTATGTCAATCTCAATGATAATATCCCATTATGAAGGTAAATTGTATATCTATAATAATTTTCTTTTGTTCCATACCAACATTGTAAAATTTAATCATGTTTTACAATAAACTTTCAGGTTCCACTCATGGGGGATGAGTTGATCATGTGTTTCCACCCATGATGATAAGCCAAAAAGATCTTTTATTATTTTTGCAATCATTTGTATAAACTCTGATTATGTTTTCTTATTGTGGCATTTTATAGTTGAGCATGTGGAGAATATATTCTAGTTATGTCTTCTTGATATTCGCAATTTACTAGTCAACATGTGAATATGTATTGTCATATTTGTAGTTTATTGGTCAGCATGTGAACATGTATTGTCACTTCGTAGTTTATTGGTCAATATATGAGTCAATTAGATTATTATTTAACTTGTGAAGTCCCAACTGGAGTTTAGCTCATTAAGGCAAAGACAAACATTGTCTTCTCTCATGATTTTCTCTTGCAAAATAACCCTTAGAGAGGGAATTTGCACCTTCAATAGTAGGACCACTTCAGTTCTAAATAACAATACATATGACATTGATTGGGTAGGAGTTCGATATGTGGTCTGCTAAGCACACAGTACTTCAAAAAGCTTTTGATATCAACCTCTTTTATTTTTGGCAATGACTTTTTTCAATATCTTAGAAAGGCACTTGTTGAACCCCTCAACAATCCGTTAGCTCTCGCATTGTAGATAGATGAATATCTCCAATCTATCTTATGATAATATGTGAGTCATCCGACCTTGAAGCTTTTGAAAGATATTCCATTGTTAGAAATGATCTTTCAAGGGATACTAAATTAGTACATGATATTTTCTCAAAAGAAGTGAATAACAGTATCTGCTTTCGCCTCTTTCAATAGAATCACCTCAACCCATCAAGATAAATAATCAGTTGCTACTAATATGAAGCGATAGTCTCTAGAAGAAGATGGTTAAATTGGGCCAAATATACCTATACCCTATACTTTGAATAGCAATGAGGACACTATTAGATGTGAAGGATTTGGGTGTTGATAAATGAAGTTACCATGAATTTAGCATAAATGACATCTTCTTTCATATTCGATACAATCTCCTACCATTGTGGGCCAATAGTAGCATATACGCTTAATCTTCATCATTATTTTTAGGCCTGATTAATGAGCCTCACAAACCCTAGAATGCACCTCGTATATAACTTCTTTGGTTTCTTTGTTTGAGAGATAGTGTAAAAGTAATTGATCGAAGAACTTTTTATAAAGAGTGTTATTAATAAGTAGAAAGTATGCAACTCTCTTTCTGAGTTATGTCTGTGCAGATTTATTTTCTGGGGATTCTCCAACTTTGAGCTAGTTGGTGAATAGCATTCTTCAATATGTGGTCTCTTCTATTAGTTTATATTCAGTCTTCTCATATTTGATGCTGAAGATTGAGCTTATCACTTGTTTATTGTGGGCTATGATTAAAATTTCTCCTTGATCAAGATCAGCTAGTGTTTTGGTTAGTTTGGTTCAGTAACCAACTTTCGTATTGATGGACCGAAAATCTTAGTTATATGGATACGTGGTATTGTCTTATGAGTTATTGAGTTTTTTCACGGTATTTCAAGAGCTCAGATTTGTAGACTTTATATTCACCTTGGACTTGGCTAATAATTAGTTACGAATTACCGAAAATATGTAGGCATGATATTTTTATGTTGAGAGCCATTTTTAGTCCTACAATTAGGACCTGATATTTAACTTCATTATTTGTTCATGGTTTTTGAGAGAAAATAAGAATATCATAAAATGCCCCTATTCAGAGTGACATAAACGAGTCCAATACTTGCTTTGATTTACGAAAGCTTTAGTTTGATCCTTGGTCTGATAGATGATGCTCTATTAAAGTATAGCTTCCAGTAGGGTTCTCCTTCTTCAGCTAAGAGAATCTCTTCGTTAGGGAGCTTGTAACTTAGTGGAGAATCATCCGGTACTGGATGAGTTGCGAGAAAATCAGCGAGGGCTTACCCTTTGATCGCCTTTTAGTGAGTGAACTTGATATCATATTCCATGAGAATTAAAGACCACTTTGCTAGCCTTCCAATGAGTACAGACCTAATTATCAAGTACTTTATATGATCAATCTTTGATATTGAAATGACTTGATGAGAAAGTAAATAATACATTAGCTTCTTGATCGTGAATATGAGTACCAGACAATACTTTTTGATGGAAGAGTAGTTACTTTCTGCCCCCATTAGCATTTTACTCAAATAGCAAAGTATGTTTTCTTTGCTTTCTTCATTATTCTAGGTGAGAAGTATCCCATAAATCTTTCTATTACTATTGTGTAGAGTATAAGGGGTTTATCATGTAAAAGTGCTGCCAGGACTAGTGGCTTTAGAAGATACTGTTTGATCTTTTCAAAGACCTATTGACAATCTTAGTTCCAAATAAATGGAGTGTCTTTTTTTCATCAAATTGGAAAACACTTATATTTTTTGTAGAGATTTGAAATGAATTTCCTTATGTATGCAAGTCAGCCTTAGAACAACCTTAGTTGCTTTAAATTGCTAGGTGGTGATATATTTAAAATAGTATTGATCTTAGATAGATTGACTTTAATCCCTCGATTCCTAACAACAAAGCTAATGAATTTTTCTGATGATACCCTAAAAGCACACTTCATAGGATTTATCTTTAAATTATGTGTCTTAAGATGGCCAAACACAACTCTTAGGTCTTGGATGTGCCTATCTTGGGACTTAATCTTGACCACTAAATCATCCACATAATATTTCACCAATTGGTGTATAAGATCATCAAATATTTGAATCATGGTCCTTTAATAAGTGATGCCTATGTTCTTGAGTCCGAAGGGCATCACCTTATAGTAATAAATGTCAATTAGTGTTTGAAAGGTTGTATGTTTATCATCATCAAGATGCATTTTGATTTTGTTATACCCCAAAAATCCATCCATAAAAGGGAATATTTTGAAGTCAGCCATGTTGTCAATCATGATTTTCATCATTGGCAGTGAGAAGTTATTTTTTGGACATGCTTTATTAAAGTCCTTATAGTCCGTATAAATGTAGATTTGGTCATTCTTCTTGACTGGCATGATACTTGCCACCAAATCTGTGTACTTTTCTCTCTGATGAAACTTGCTTTGATTAGTTTCTTCATTTCTTCTATCACATTCTGTTCTATGTCAAGTTTCATCTTTGTGGGTACTTGTTTGATAGGTGAAAGTATGAGATTGATAACCAGCTTGTGGACTGCAACTTCAAAATCTAGTCTAGCCATCTCCTTCTAGCTTTATGCGAAGCAGTTAATGTACTCTTGAAGTACTACTTTGAGCTAGGTTTGACTTTTCATTGAGAGTTGAGTGTTGATGAAAGTTATCTTGGAGTCCTCCTCTAAGTCTAGGTTGATTTCCATTAGTTCATCGATTGTGATTTGCCCCCCATCCTCAAATTCTGATGGAGGGCCTTTTGATTTAAGGATTTTTTTTACCAAGTGATTTATCATGTTGAATGAGATTTGGTGAAGATTTTTCTGAGGGCATTTCAGCTGCATCATGCCTCCTTTCTTCTAGTTGTGATGAAATTCTACCAAGAATGTCACCTTCTTATGGTGTCTGAAAAGTCATGGCCACCTTGGTGCATGTGTCAATGGGTATTGATATCACTCGATCATCCTAAATATCAGAGAGAAGTCCAATAGTGATCATGAGACGTGTGGGCATTTGGAGTAATATAGCTCAATCTTTTGGTATTTTTGTTTCCTCTTCCAGGAATACAAGCATGCCCTTAGGGTGGATCCTATAGATTCTTGAAGAAATGACTCTATCTTTATTTGTGAACATTCACAGTTAGATTTGTTGATTATCTAATGAAGTTAATATAAGAAATATTTAGACATGATTACTGATTGATGGTCACTATCATCTACTAGATCTTTAGCCCTTAGAATTTTATATATGCTTGGGGCACAAGGGATTACCTTGTACAACAATATTTTATTTTCTCCTTTGTATCGTGGAGGAATGTAGAAAGTCATTACTTCTTCCATGATATTGATGCTTAGCTCATCTAACAACCTAAATAACTCTTTTGAAACTTTAATAATAAGGAGATTATTTTTTATTTGACCTCTATCATCATCTTCGTCAGAAGTATAACCACGCAGGCAAACTTGTGGGGCTTTTTCATCTGAAGAGTCTGGGTTAAAGTAGCTTCCTACATGAGGAGGAGCGAAGATCATGCCGACAATCTTTTGTTTTACTTGACTGATAGAGGTAGACCCTCTATCGATATTGTATTTCTGGTAGTATTTTGTATCATTATCTCAAGAACATTAAAAGGATATGTATCTCTATCAATTCTGTGTTCTTCACCATCCTCAAAGTATATTGAGGCATTGTTGTAGAGTTGATGACATTACTTTATTTTCATGTAGCCACGACCTCCCTAGTAGTATTTTGTATGATGCATCAGTATTGATCACATAAAACTTGGTATTTGTCATCAACTCATCTATTTTTAGAAGGATAATTATGGCTCCCAAAGCTCTTTGGCTATTCTAATTAAACCCTTGGATGGTTATAATCTTGGATGATGAGTGACACATATTTAAAGTTAGAGCTCTTAGAGGTCGGAGAGTCATCATATTGACTAAGAAACCTAAGTCAATTAGAATGCGATTAATTTTGATGCTATTACTATTTCTTGTGACGTATAATAGTCTATTATAGTTTGTTATCCTAGATAGTAAGTCACCATTTGTGAAGGTGATGGTGAGAGTTTGGCGTGCATACAAAAACTTTGTCATCTTCTCTTTAGCGAAGTATGTTTGGTAGTTGGTCAGATTCTATAAGATGTACACTAGTATATCTCTGAGTTCTTGTGACATCATAAAGGTATTAAACACACTCAGCATGGTAGAGATCTTCTTGAGGTGAGTTGCTATATTGTATTTTACCTTTTTGAGTGTGGGTTCAGCTTACGAAGGCTTAACACCCTTATTTATTTAAATTTTCTTTTCCTTATTTTTGGGGATGTTCTTATTCCTAGACATTGAACCTTGTCTCAAAGGTAGCACCTTCCCACTTTAGAGTTGTATCTAATGTATTATTCTTAATTGAATTTGGAATCATGAGATTAGTAAGGTTCATCTTCGAAATTGCTACTAAGGCTAATTATGCGACAGAAAGTAGTGAACCCTTGTCCTTAGTCAGTAGTTCCCTTAATATCCTTGGAGAATGTGACTGGCTAATAATCATTCTATTCAATATCAAAATTAAACACATGAAATTTCCTCATAAAGAGATCTTTAGAGACTCTTAGGATGAACCTTTCTATTTCGTCTGCTAGTATAACCTTCTTTAAGACTTTATATTTAGGATGTTTCTTCCATAGGTATTCAGATTGGCTTAACACAGGGTAGAATGAGCTTTAGCATTAGCTTGTTTGATCCTTTCCTAAAATGCCTCCTTCTTCTTTTGGCGCTCGCTACTGTGGAGCCTTTCAAAACCATCATAAAGTTATTCTAATTCAGACATGGAGTCATATTTATCATCTATGCCTTGTACACATAATTCTTCTAAAGTTGGTAAAGTGCATCCTTTCGTAAGTTCTAGAACTAGAACCTCACCAAATCTAGTGGGTTGAGCATTTGCTGCTGGATTGCTTGATGGAGAATGAAATAGTTGCTTATTAGTGTTTACATCGGATGTGTAAGTCACCATGCGATAAAAAATCATAGACTTAGATAATTCTCTTCAATAGTGTTTAGCTTTCTTAACCTGTATTTAGAGTAAGTGGCATGAGTGATCATTTTGATCCCAAGTAGGGTTGGTAGGTAATTTCTTGCAGCTCCTATAGGGTCTTTTGTTTAGATTTGCCTTCTCTACTAGCACCTTCTGTATTTTCTCAACTTTCTCACAGATCATGGTGGTCATATTTGTCATACTTTCTGTATGGGCAGCCATAGTCCTCATGTGCCCATTCAGCATCTGTATTTGTCCCTTGATGGACTTCATGTTAGTTGTAGCTAGTTCTTTTGTAGTATTTAGTTGCAGTTTGAGCATGCAATAGTCGCACCCGTGGGCTAACCATTCTCTAAGATAGTTATCTCGAGAGTAGCCCTCAGGGGGACCTGTGATATCTCTCATTTTATCAGTGACATCGTTAGTAAATTTATTTGCTTCTTCTCACCTCATGCCTTGAGTTTCATCATTATTGAAGCGACAGGGTGAGGATTGGCTCGATTGTAAACCTTTGATAGTAAATATGGCAAAGCATGTCACCATTAAAAGTTTACTTTCTCCATCTCCCGCATTAGAGTCTTCTAGTAATGCTTTGAGTTTATTAGGGAAGAATTCCTTGAGAGTTACCTGACTTCTCTCTTTTTAGACACATTCCTCCAGAGTATTGATATATTCTTAGATGGTTGATTTCTTGAAATCATATTTATTCGGACAAACCGGCTTCTTCTTCTTGCTTCTATTATTTTTCTTCTCCAATAAACTTTTCTCATCACCATCACATACTCTTCAAGGTTTCTAGTTATTTTTTTCATCAGTTTCTCCAGCTTCTTTGAAATATAGATGTTTCATAAGTACCCTTGTTTTGGGGTACATTACGCTTCTTCCTTGAAGAGGAACTCGGTGAGCGGTTCCTAGTTCTCGAATACAATAATATAATTGATGTGTTCGGTGGGCATTTCCATAAGGCTGCCTTTGAGAGAGTCAGCTTGCCCTCTTGGTATTACTTTTTGATCCAATCCTTGAGTATATAGTAGTCTTTAATGGTATGCCTCAAAACTCTATAGTAAAGATAATAGGTTGAATAACATGTTTTGTTGGTCTCGCTTGGCCTTTTGGATTTTGGTAATTGGAGGCCTAACTTTAAGATGTTCTAAAAGATTTTACCTATTCTTTCTCTTTTGAAAGAATATTTCTTTTTGAGCCTTTGTTGGTGATCATTGGATCATTACACTTTTCTATCTCCTCCAAGAGTTGGTGGTTTCTAAGGATTACCCTTATTTATGATAGAGTTTGAAAGTTTATTTTGCTTAGTTACTATGATCGTGTAGCCCTTATATTTTGGAAGGCTCTCCATACTTTACATTATCTTTTTCCAGTTTGAAATTCTGTGAACTGGATAAGATTGGTGGATTAATTCTTTCTAACTTCTTGACTTGTATAATTAGGTTTTGGAAAGTATATATAGAAGAGGTGCTTAGATAAGGTTCCACCACTCTCCCCTTATGTTGCCAACTACTTGATTTATCACCTCAAATTGGCTTATGGGTTACTCACACTTAATGCTAAGATTTCTCCACCATATGATATAATTCAGAATTGACTGATTGTCACATTTTGGTGTTAAGATAAGGTCTTCAATAGTCACTTTATCACTAACTCCTCTGAACCTTATTCGAAAAGGTTCTTTCATTTATGCTCAAGTTTGTATAGATTTTAGTAGCAAACTGGCATACCACTTGAATGCTGCTCCTATCAAGCTTACTGAAAATTGGCAAAGTGATAATGAGGGACTATTACTTGAATCCCTACACAAAGTCACAAAATGAGATATGTGCTATTCAGGATTGCCCATACCATTAAATTATTTGAAACTATATATTGTATAGCCTCTGGGATATGGCACTCAATCGTAATGGCTAGGATATGGTTTATCAGCATTATTTATCCTACCCGTCTCACTTTCTTCCCTCAATTGTGCAACCACCATTCATTGCACTTGTTATTATATATATGCTGGGAGTTTCATGTTATCAGAGATCGCTGAAATGGGGGATTGAGTACCCTTTGCTAGAGGAGGTATTTGTGAAGGGCCTACATTTTCATGGATCTCATCTACAAAAGATACACTTTCTGTTGCCTCTATTTCTTGAGATGGCTATTGAGATCGTTCCAACTTATCGAGCTTCTGGCTCATTTGTAGAATCATATTTATCAACTCCATAACCTTCTTTTGAACTTCATCTTTTTCTATCTTACAATTTTAGCAGTTGTTACAGTATTTCTATAATCACTTCTTGACTGGAGCTTTTAGTTATAGCCAAGGCTTTTGTCAGAGCATGATGGTCTATATCTTAAGGATTAGGTCTAAGTTTTGGGTTGAGACTAACTTCTCCCATTAGTCGAATCATCTCATTCAAGAATCTACTCATGGAGTGAGTAGCCACACCTTCTCTTTAGTGTGGTAGCAATGATTGGTTCACAAGGGCCCTCTCCTCGTATATTTCTTCATCAGTAAGTCTCACTCGGGCAACCTCTTTTTGACATTTAGTCGACTATGGTGCGGGTTCACAATCCCTCTAAGAGTCATGATGAAAAATGACTCTGATAGTATGGTGGTCTCCTTTTGTGAGTCCTTATGCTGAGTTACAGTCTTATGATAACTCTTATTATTTTGCTTGGTGATTTGCCTCTTTGCCACAACCTTAAGATAAGACTATGCCCCCCTGTACTTTACTTTACTCTCTCTAAATTGCTTAATAGAGCTAAAGAGTTGGAGGTAGGGATGATAATAATCAAACTTTATTTGAGGGGTAGTTTTTCATGTTGGCTGAAAATTTCAGCAGCCTTTTCTTTATTTGTGACAATCAAGATAAGCTCTCTTTCATAGATGTCTATGTTTGGACTTGCTTTCGATTGATTCTGTGAGGAATTTGGCGAAGGCGACCAAAGACTAAGCTTCATTTTAATCCTACTATCTGGAAGACCGATATCCTTATTAGTTGACGCATGACTTACGACTCTTTATCTAAACAACTCTTCTTATTAGGAATAATGATATTAGGTCTCCTTCCCCTTGATGGAAGGTGAGAAATAGACTGATTTTGCATGACAACAACTTCAGTTAGTGCAGTAATAGTGCCTTCTTGAACTAGATAACCTTAAAAATGGTCCCAAACTTGATCTGAAGTTCAGCTACTTTAGTGGCAACCATTGACTAAGATAAATGTATAGCTGATCTTACCCCCAGGATGATGGTGTATCTTGGGACAGAGATGTTATTTGTTGATGTTATTTGATTCTTTCTTTTATATAAAAGAACACAATTGATTAGTCTTTAATCATAATTTTTCTTATTAGTGTCTCTATCATATTAAGTAGGTTTCTATATTTGGAGAAGTCAAGCCCCACTGAGCGTGCTAGAATTTTGGGATCCATTTCGGCAGTCCAAGATAGTGAAGATGCTGAGAGCGACCTTGAATCATGAATCAAAATTTATTTAATTTGAAGTGCGCTATCAGGTATTATAAAATATTAATTTTGAATAAACACAAGCTGTTGTTATTAATTACTCTGACGATTGTCAAGTATCTCCTAAAAAAAACTAGCTAATAAAATAAAAACCTAAAAAAAGAAAAAAGGATGGTATTGATTTATTTGATAAATGGTACATGACTAAAGGACAACCCCTTACTTTACAATGAATTTTAAAATAAAATTATAGAAAGCAAGAGGATAATGAAAAAAAAAGAAATGAGAAAGGGATTTTGATATACGCTATTGTCCCACCCTTGTATGCTGGACCATATGACGACCGACTCGAATAGGTCTTAACTTGGTCTTTGGTAGATGTTTAATAACGTGTTTGTTTGAGACAATTTTTACCATAATTAAATTTGCTTAAAATATAATTAAAATTGAAACTTATATGCTACTAAATTATGACTCAAATATGAGTTTCAGTCAGACTTAAAATGCGTTTAAGTTTAATTGAAAATTGAGATCAAATAACCAAAAAATTTGGACTTTAGCTAGGCTTAATCCAAATGGGTTATTTGGGCTAGATTTTTGGATCAAAATTCATCTAAAATATGGTGCCAAAATAATAAATGCAAGAATTTTATAGATAAACTACTAGGTTGAATAAATCCTCATAAATGGGTCCTGATTGAATTTTTCTTACAAATAAGCCTCTAAAATAATAATTTTATAGAAAAGTCCAATAAAATCCTGAAACTATAAATTAGTCCTGTAAAATTTAGGATTTGCAAATAAACCTCTCAAAGAATCAATAATTATGATTTGGTTTTTATGAAATCAAGGATTTTTTAATAAACCCTTCAAAATTCTTTATTTATAAATAAATCCCTCCAAAATTTAAAACTTAATAATAAATCCCTGTAAAATTCTTTATTTATAAATGAAGCTCTAGAATTTTGATTTTTTATAAATAAATCTCTCAAAAAATTTTATTGACCACTAAATTCAAATTTTATTCAAAAGGAACCCTAAAAATTTTAAAACTTGATAAACAATCCTTTTAACAAAAAAATCTTATAAAATTTATAAAATTACAATTTATTATAATTTTTTAAAAAAATTACAAATAGCCACTAAATTTCATAACTTCGCAAAAAGTACTATTTCATCCTAATATTGAAATTTAGATCCGGCCAAGAAGAGACTGAGCCCTCTCGGGCCCGCTTGTGTTTGCAAAGAGACGCAAAGGGGTTAGGCATATAGAGGAGGAAGAGGTGATGAAAAGAAAAGAACATATAAAAATACAAAAAACTTATGCAGCCCAAAAAAAAATCTGGTCAAAATAAGAGAAGGAAATTTGGGATTGAGGGAGAACAAGAAAAGGAGAAAAAATTATTAAAAATAAAAAAATTATTATTAAAAAAAGATAAAAAAAATCCGACAAAAATAATTTTAAAAAAGAGCTTTCTACGTCATGGTTATCCACAATCTTTAATGTGATAGTGAACTCTTAACATCATTGTAGACGCGTGGCACTTCGAAGATGATGGACTCTGAGCATCAACGCGATCACCGGCGCCCCCTCAAAGTCAGAGATGAAAATGGCAAATTTTTGACACTGTTGCGGTCATCCGTGGCACTTCCCTCGAAGATGGTGGGCTCTCAACACCATTGCAGCCACATGTTGTCTCTCAAAGATGACAGACTCTCGATATCATTGCAACCACTCGTGGCCCCTCAAAAATGGTGATGAAGATGGCGAACTTATGACCTTGCTATCTCACCCACTACCCCTCAAAGATGATAGATCCCTATTACCATCAGATAGCCTTTGGGTTTGCACTTAGCCAGCCCCCAAACTTGCACTTAGTTAGCCTTCAGGCTCACATCTAAGCCAACGTTCAGGCTTACACTTTGCTAGCCTTCGAACTCGCACTTAACCAACTTTTAGGCTCACACTTAGCTAGCCTTTAAACTCACATCCAAGTCAGCTTTCAGGCTCGTACTCAGCTAGCCTTCGAGTTTACATCTAAGCCAATCTTTGGACTTACACTCAGCTAGCTTTCAAGCTCGCACTCAACTAGCCTTCAGACTCACATCTAAGCCAACCTTCAAGCTCACACTCAGCCAACCTTTAAACTCATATCTTAGCTAGCCTTCGAGCTCGCATTCAACCAGCCTTAAGGCTCGCACTTAGTTAGCTTTCGGGCTCACATCCAAGCTAGCCTTTAAGCTCGCACTCAATCAGCTTTTGAGCTTACACTTAGTTAACATTCGAGCTTGCATATAAGCTAGCATTTGGGCTCGCACTTAGTGAGGTTTCAAACTTACACTCAAGCAGCCATTAAGCTTGCACCTTAGCTAACCTTCGGGGTCGCATCTAAGCTAACCTTTAGGTTTGTGCATTTGAAGGCGGGCTATTGTTCCATCTAAAATCATTATAAATAACTAAAGACTCTCAAATCAAATTGATTAATGTAAAGGAACTCAATCAAAATCAATGGACAAAGGCCAAGGTAGCTTAAATAGACTTAAATTGATAAAAAAAGATAGACTAAAATCTAAATTGAGCTGGACTCCAAAAAAAAATCAAATTAAGTTGATCTAAATCAATTCAAAATCTAGTTAAATTCAATCAAGATTGAACTAAGCTCAAATCAAATCCAAATCAAGTCCAAACTAAAAGGCAAACTCAAAATTAGAATTAAGCTAGATTGACCCTGAATGGAAACTAAGTTGAACTAAATTGACTCAAACTTGAGCTAAAGTCCAACAGACCTAAACTTAATAAAGGTCCAACACAAGATCCAACTTGACTCAAGCTAAGTGACATCAAACTCAAACCTAAACTAAATAGGGTCAAATCGAGTCCCATTGGGTGTGTTGAGTCTTCGGCAATACTCCAAAGCCATGAACAAAGGGTGATGTTACCACTCTCACCTAAACCAAAATTAGTTTAAATGAGAACTAAATAAGGTCAAACTAAGTTTTGTTAGATGTACTACAAAAGTATTTGGCAATACTTCTAAGCTATATCTAACTCTATAATCATTGGTGACGTTATCAAATCAAAGAAGTTAATTGTCAATATACTCAAAGTCATTGGCCACACTTCGAAGTTAGTCAACCCCATAAGTAATTGCTGACGCATCTTCCAAGCTATACCCAACTCCACAAGTTATTGGTCACACTGCTAAATCAAAGAAGTTAATCACCTATATGTTCCAAGCTATTGGTCATACTTTTAAGCTATATCTAACTCCATAAGCCATTGGTGATACTGCCAAATCAAAGAAGTTAATCGCCAACATAGTCTAAGTTATTGGTCATTCTTCAAACCTATATCCAACCCATAAGTTATTGGTGATGCTATCAATCTAAAGAAATTAAAGGCCAATATGCTTTATACTCACACTTCAAAGCTATACCCAACCCCCTAAGTCATCGGTGACACTACCAAATTAATAAAGTCAACCACCAATGCACCCAAAGCCATTGGATGCACTTCAAGCTAGTCAAACTTACAAGCAGTTGACGACATGTCTTTTCAAGCTAGTCAATCCCACAAGCAATTAACGACGTGTCCTTTAAGCTAGCCAAACCCAGAAGTAATTTGTGACTTATCTGTAGGCTGTACTCAACCTTATAAGCTATTGGTGATGCTACTCAAAACCAAAGAAGTTATCACATACGCCTTGCTGGCTATGAAAACACTTCGAGGCTAACAGAGTTATCACCCATGACTTATTGGCCAATGAAAAGACTCTAATCCAAATGGGGTTATCGCTCATGCCTCATTAGCTAACAAAAATATTCTTAACTCAAATGGAGTTATCGCCAACACCTTATTAGCTAACGGAAATACTCTAATCCAAATAAAGTTATTGCGAACGCCTTATTGGCTAACAGAAATACTCCAACCCAAAAGAAGTCATCATCTATGTCTTACTAGTTATGGAAATATTTTAAATATTAAAGTTATTATCAATGCTCAAAGCCATTGGAAACACTTCAAAATTCTCCCATTCCTTTTCATGATTTGGGTCAGACATCACATAGTCCAACATAGAGGGAGTGGAACAACAACACACATTAAAGTTTCTTCTACACTCTCTCTTTTTTCTTTCTTTATTTTTTCTATATTTTCTATAATTCATTATAAAGTGAGGACATACCCTTACTTAAGTCATGCACCATCTTTCTTAAATTGATCAAATAATAGTTTCTGCTTTTCTTTCTTTTGTATCTCTATTTTATTAAGTAGATTTTTTATTTTAAGATATTCCTTACAAGTGTCAGAGTAATTAACAATAGGACCTTGTACCCATTGAAAGTCATGTTTGTACAATACTTGATAGCATATTTATAATTAAAATAAATTTTGATTTGTGATCTGAGGTCACTCCTCGGGGTCTCCGCTATCCCAAATAGTCAATCTTGATTCCACAATGCTGACGAGTGAAGTTAACTCTCTTAGCTTATGTTAGTCAATCTTGTTGGGATTTGAAGGCACATTATCAACTGCTTTTGGGCTAGACTAGCTCAAAGGGTGCCTCATCAACTGCTTCTTGGGTTTACTACCTTAAAGGTTGCATCATCAACCGCTTCTGAGGCTGGATCTAACCTATAGCGGTAAGGGTTGGTGATGAGAAGGGACGAGCTCCGGTGGGAGGGAAGCTGCAATCTGTGAGGATGTGGGTGCGGCTTAGGGCTGAAGGCGGTGTGGTTGTTGACAACTTCAGGGATTAGGGGGAAGGTGACTGTGGTGACAATGAGAGGCAGCTCCCATGCTCCTCACGCACATGCCGATGGGACAACATCAGGGAAAGGACAGGTGGCATGCCAGGGTGAAGCCAGGTGGGCGTAGGTTTGTGGGTGCTAGGTTGGGGATCAGGCGGAACATGAGCTTGGCCGATTTGGCCACCTGGTGGTGCTCCGCTGAGGTTGGGTGGCTTCTCACACATGCAGCCAAGGAGCAAGACGAGGCAGCAATAAAGGCTTGGGGACTAGGAAGTAAAACAAAAGTGGTCAAGAAGAAGAATAAATAGGGTAAGAAATTGCCTGTTTCTGCTTTTCCTCTATTATGATTTTCTAATCTTCTCTCAATTTCTCTCTCCGTTCTGATCCTTATCTTTGTGTCTCTCTTGCTCTGTCTCCCTATTTGCAGGTTTTTTTTTTTACAATTTATAGGCCTTCG
This sequence comes from Trichopus zeylanicus subsp. travancoricus, assembly GCA_005019695.1. Classification (NCBI taxonomy): domain Eukaryota; kingdom Viridiplantae; phylum Streptophyta; class Magnoliopsida; order Dioscoreales; family Dioscoreaceae; genus Trichopus; species Trichopus zeylanicus. The sequence goes on from RXID01022324.1 coordinate 239,004, forward strand.
AGAGAATCAAGATCAAATCCATTATCGGTTTTTTTGGGAATATTTTGGTTTGTGATGGATTATATTTCCATCTTTTGCATAATGGCATGTAATCCATTAATTGGGATTTATTTCTCTAATGATAAGATTCAAAATGTGTACTAGTTTTGGATATTGAATTTTTGGGAGGGGGGTATTTGCAAAATTTCCCGAAAAATTTAGACCAAAATGTAATTTTGTAAACTCGAAAGGTCTTTTGAAAAAAAGGATATATTTGAAATTTTTAGAATATTTTTTTAAATAAAATTTGGACTTGTTTGCAAACAAAAAATTTCGGGAGGTCTATTTGTGAATTTTCTAAAAAATATGGGCCAAAACATAATTTTATAAATTATGAGGGCTTTTACAAAAAGGATGTATTTATAAAATTGTAAAATTTTTTAGGATTATTTTTGAATAAAATTTAAGCTTGTTCACAAATAAAAATTTTTGAGAGCCTTATTTGCAAAAGTCATAAATTTCAAAAGATTTATTTGTGAATATAAAATTTTGGGGGGTTTATTCACAAACCCTAACTTAGCTCAAATTTTATTTTGGTCCTTGATTGAAGGTCCAATCCAATTTAAAACTCCATATCTAGATTTGACTCATCATGAATCTAACTCAAAGTCAAAGTAGGGATACAAAATCTACTTAAATAGCTATGTCTTTAAATGTGGTAGAATTTATTAATGAAGATGATATTAAATCAGGGATGATGTTGGAAGATATGATATTACAACACTTGGATTGGCCAATAGACCAATACAACAGCAGAGAAGATCATCACAAGCATTGGATAATTGACTGTTCACTAGAGTGAAGGTTATATATGATTTACTTGCTAATGAACACTAATGTTTGACTGATTGGAATAGTAGCATAAGTGTTCATACAATTATGTAGGATGTTGGTCAAAAGGGGTGCTATTATCTCAACCCAAAATGTGATGGCAGAAGAGCAACTCGGGATTTTCCTTTATGTCATTGCTTGTGATGCATTGAATAGAGACTGACAACTTGTATTTCAACACTCAATTAAGACAATTCAAGTACTTCAATAATGTGTTAAATGATATCATCTCACTTAAAGGATAAATTCATATTGTTACCTTCCGATGACACTATGGTACATCTTGTTGTTCAAAATGGATGAGGAACATATTTTTATTTTGAGGTTTGATGTTTGCATTAGTAGTTTTCATTTCAATATTTTTCAGTATCAACTATCTTAACTGTATGATTTGATATGCAATTCTTAGGGTATGCTCGGTGCAATTGATGACACACATATACCAGTAGTTGTGCTTTGACAAACGCAACTCTCTTTTCAAGATAGGAATGACAAGCTCACATAGAATGCTATGGTGGTAGTTCATTTTGATTTATAATTTATGTATATTTGTAGTGGATTGGAGGGGTTTGCGGTAAATACTTGTGTTCTAAGGACATGTCTAGAGCATGGCCACTTCTCAATTTTAGAAAATTTAACTCATGTTTATATTTTCAAATCCGATCTGCAAACTACAAATTAACACCAACAAAATAATAATTTCTTTTAGGAAAATACTATCTAGTGGATGTTGGTTATGCTAATAGTGGTCGCTTTTTAGCATTCAACAGAAATGAGCATTATCATATAGGCCAATTGGGCCATGGACCTGTTTGATACAAGAATTCGAAGGACAACCTTAATTACATACATGTCAATTTAAGGAATTGTGTGGAGAGAATGCTTGGTGTTTTTAAAAATTTATTTCAGATATTCTATAAGATATAACCATATTTTTATGAGACACAATATATACTAGTAGTGGCTTATGTTGTAATATACAACTTCATACACAAAACATTTATCAATGATCAAGCATTCCATAAAACTAAAGCCAATAGATGGGCCCAAGATAATAAAGAAGTTGACTCGGATGATCCTGAGATAGAGGAACATGAGCATATCTCATCGCTTAAATTGCATAGTGGAGAAACTCTTAGGAATTTGATTACCGCGACATTATGGACTGCGCGAATAATTGATTTTTTTTGTTGCAATATTTGTTTACTATTTTTTTTCATGAATTTATAGTTCAAATATATTCACTATGTCACCATTACACTAATTATGACCATTTTCAAATTTATATGGATCTTACTATAGGGAATAACAGTCTTAAAGAGCAGTATATGTGATGTTCATCGATCATCATCCAGGAGGGTACACAACATAAGAGGAATGTCATGCATAGGTTGTTTGATACTTAGGAGCATATTTCAAAAAATATCATACATGGGATGAGGGAGTGGCTGCTTTCAAAACACATTTTAGTATCAGCATCAAACAAACATATGAGCCATTTTCATTTTCTTCAACTACTAGGTACCCAAATCACGCATGACACCTATATGATGTATGCCCCAATATTGCTCATGATGAGCCTATGGTCTTTGTTGTTCCTCATACTCATTATCCATGTTGTTCTATTTGTATTGTTGTATGCACAGTTCTTATGTTTGTAATATTTTCCATGATGTATCCCTATTAGAAGTCTATTTGATTATCCATGTTAAGTACTTTTATTGTTCATGTCCAGAATATTTGTATTATGATCGACATGTATTTCATTTTTCTTAACTATATTTTATTGTAATTCTAACTTATCTTCTTTATTTACTATATTTGTATAATATAATTATCATTATCAGTCATTTGTAATTTATTTTTCCTAATTTACCAATAAATTAAACTATTTATAAAAGCTAATTAGTTATTCAATATAAAATCATTGTTAGGGAAATTTTGAAAATAAAAATCACTAGTCTTCATTAGTCAAACTAGCAAACAAATGTCAACAAAATAGTCTGACTATTTTTTTCACTACTATCCTAAATCATCCCAAACTAAAGGCTCCCAAAGACCAATTCCTATAAAGAATCATTTGGAATTGGGCAACCTTTCTTCCCATGCATCAACATTAGCATTGAATATTCAACCTCAACATACTTGTCAAAATGTTGCATACCTACAAGTTGTAAGGATGCATGGTACTTGTAGAAAATATCTTGTTGAATTGAGAGAACATAATCAATATGTTCTGAAATTTCTAGTGGAAATAAGATATTATAAATGTAAGACCAGTCTCCATATAGATAGCATTTTTTGAGTTCATTAGCAACCTTCTTAAGGAGGAAAAAAGGGTACCTTAGTGAGATAAGAATGAGAACAAGCCATCCCACCAAAAACCTTAGTTAAGATACAAAAAAGAAGTAAACAATGAAAAAAATCTTATTGTTTGTTAAATTTAGGAGGCTATAGAGATCTAGGGTTTATTATTTCATGATTGATTTAATGGAACTATCTTGTCTTCATTATTTTGCTTTCTAAACTATGATGTTCATGTATTATTAGAGCATAAAAAATAAATTAAATGCCATTTTTAGTCTCATGGATAAGAGTTAGATTAAAATTAAGAATCAATTAGACTGGAGATATTTTGAGGGGGTTAATTTATTTTTTGATTTTGCCAACACGAATAAGAGACTAATTTCAAAGACAAGGTACTCGTATATACAGTGTGTGAATACACATAACCAAACAAGGGAGAAGTTTATGAACACATCAATCATAAAATGATTTTTTGTGTCACATAGTAATTGGAGCTAACCTAGCAAAGAGGCATGGTATTTCAAGAGGGATGATGATGAAGATGTTGTAGTGAATGTTGAAGAGGGGGATGACATGGAATAATTGTTATATGGTACATTTAGTCCCTCGGGATTATTTGGCACATTTACATATTTTAATTTTTTTATTTCATCATGGGTAACAAGTCAATGTACTATGTATAAACTATTCCAATAATGTATTTTTTTTATTTTCATATTATCATGGTTCATTCAAAGAAATCTCAACTCATTGAACCTATGTTAGATGCACTTCAAGCCGAAGAAAGTGAAGAGTGGGTGTTGGAGACCTTGATGATATCCAATGGAGATTTTGATTCTGAATCCAACGGAGATAGCATGGCTTCATTAGATCTTAAGGGTGAAGATCAGAATGTGCATCCCAATGAATGTTTGTAGTATACTAAATCATTAATATTTTTTATTATTAATTATATCTACATGATATTTTTTTTATTTTCAAATTTGATCTTCAAATTTTTAGGTCCAAGTTTAAAGAAATCTTTATTTATACATGTTTCCAGACCAAACAAACAAATTGGAGTTTAGGATTCTGAAGGCTACAAGTTGATGCTAATTGGTAATCGATATAATCAAGCCATTGGAAATAATTTGATGAGACTCTTTTCCCAACTCGGGATTCTCACCAAGGATGAAAATAAATTACCATTGACTTATACCAATTGCAGGGATATGCCAAAAGAAAATAAGGAAAAGGTTGGGAATATATAAAGGTAATATCAACTTTAAAATAAGTTGTACTCAATATTGTAATATCAATTGATTTATAGTTGATCTTTGTTTTGCATATGAATGTTTAACTATATAAGCAAATATCAAATTGAAGGATGCATGCAAGAAAAGCATGATCCAGAGTTTAGGCAAATATGAGCCAGATAGGAAAGTTGACGTGAAGAGAAAGCACTTAGAAAGATCAAAATTTCTCACTCTTTAAGTGGCAAAAGATATGCTAATTTGAGAACTGAGGTATTTATTTAGACTTTTCGTAATAAACATGTTATTATCATTGATTTATTATTTTATCAAAATGCAACTCCTTGTAGCTTGAGGAGAAAAATGAAACTGTATCTTCAAATCTTGGACGTCCAATTCAAAATCGAATATCTGATTCCAAATAATTTTGCACTACCAAATTTCTTATCAAACATCCATTTTTTTACTCGACGTCCAATACAACAAATTTATATATGTATTTTTCTGCTGTCAGACGTCTAATTTATGAATCGGACATCCAATATGTGGCAATGGAGCCCGACATCAAAGATTTAAACCCTAGTTGCTGGTCTCTTTCTCATCTCTCTCATATGTTATTCATCTCCAGCAACCCACTCGAGCACTCTGTCCATCATCTCTAGTGATCCAAGGCGTTCTCCCTTAATTTGGGCCCATCTTCTTCGATATCTCCTCCTCCCAATCTTGTATTTCAAGCTTTCTTCCTCCAATGGCCAAGAGAGTTAAAAGCCTTGTCTCCAAGAAGAGGAAGAGAGAAGGTTCCTCTTTTTCACCTCATAATGAAATTCTAACACTTTTGATACTCACTATGATGATAGACAAATAGCTCTTACCCCTGTTATCTTAGGTTCTATTTTTGGTATACCTACTATAGGGAAGAGACTGATTCTCACCGATAGATGGCCTGACCAGATTCCCTCTTATCAATCAGTTGTTGAGACCATCTTTGAGGAAAATTGGGGCAAGGCCATGAGAAGGCTTCATTCTCCTCTTTTCCCACCTAGAGCCTATATTCTACATTAGATAATTGCTTATACCATCCTTTCCAAAGGTGGCCATAGAAATGAAGTGTCATTCACTAAACTATATCTCATCTATAGTCTTATGACTAGTCATCTGGTATATCTACCTCACATCATTATCCATCATATGGGTCATTATACTTGACACTCGCATGCTATCCTCAGCTTTCCCAACTTCATCAGCTTGATTCTTAAAAACCTTGGTGTTCCTACTCCTCAGTGTGACTACTCTCTATCTCATTTCTATACGCACATTGACACCTTATCTCGCTACACCCTCTTTCGGATGGGCTTCACCTTACATAATGGTTCTTGGATTAGGGGGAGAGTGGTGATAAGCATATCGAGGTGGTAGAGTTTGAGGCCATAGAGCGTAGCCTACGAGGGAGTCATGGATGTGCTGTATCTTCTTATGTCTCATCCACTATGTCTGAGGATGACTTTACTACCAGACTTGCACACTTTAAGGACCTAGCACAGCAGACTATCGAGCAGGTGATCCAACTCTGGACCTCCATGGATGAGATGTCTACTATAATGCGCACATCCCTAGATTGCCTCACAAAGATGATTCACTCTGTCATATATCACTCGACTTCTCAACCACCTCCAGGATCTAGCTCCTAGATTTAGAGTTTCCATTTTTTTTTTTCTTCAGTTCTAGAGTTTGTGGACTATGCTTTTCATGTATGGATTATGATTTTAGTGTGTTTGGGTCTCTGACTTGGAGTTTTATTGTGTATGATTTGGAGTTTTATGACTTGATGATTTATGATTTTGACTCTAATTTATACCTTGTACTTTATAACTTGTAGTGTTCGATCTTATGTGGGTACTATTTCTACTTCTTATCTCTTGGATATTACATTCATGTAAGGCATCAAGTTAGGGAGAGTTTCATCTATATTATATAGGTTGTGGTACCATTTTTATAGGGTTGGATTAGTCCCTTTTTGTTGATGTCAAAAGGGAGAGAGGGCTAACTACAGTGCCCATGCTTTACTTCAATTTATTTTGGAAATTCTCATGATCTTGTATTTTTACATGCTACCCATGCCTTAGTTTTTATGAATTTTATTTGTATGTTTGTCATTATAAAAAAGAGAGAGATTATTGCACCTTATAATTTTGATGATGAGAAAATAATATTTAATGATTTACCTAAGTTATATTTAGCCAAAACACTTAAAGCTCTCAAGAAAACATTCGAAAGCTTCAAGGAAAAGGAGAAGCACAATGGTAGATTGGCAAGCATGGCTTGATGAGATATAAAAATAGCTTCGAGGTGAAGAACCCACTTGATGGCTCATGAGTGCCTGATGACTTGGAGGTAAAGAAACAGCTTGAAGACTCATAAGTGACCTGAACAAAGCCAAGGCAACTTAAGAAATTGTCATCGATTGTGTCTAGTTTTTTTTTTATTTTGAGTCATATTGAAAACTTGTTTGAGATAAATTATTTAGCATTCAAAATCGTGAAGACATATACACGAAGCTCTTAACAAAGCTTTTCTGACTAAATCGGATGTCTAGTTATGAACTGAATGCCTAGTTGAGTCAGGCTAAAACATTTTCAGTTTAAGGTAGAACTAGATATCTAGTACATAATTGAACATCCAACTGGCTTTTTGGGTCTAACTAAATTGGAAATCCAGTACAAAGCCAGATGTCTAGTAGGGCTTCAAAGCCAACTCTATGAACTAGAACCAAATATTTGATTCTCTGAAGTAGACGTCCGATACAAATTTTTTACATGACTTATGGCTAAATTTTTAACCAATGAAGCAAATCAAGCCATGGGATTTCACACCTAATGACTAGATTCGACCCTAAACATATAAATAGAGTTGAAGAGACGTTCATTAATAATTTTATACCTTTCTAATCTTTGTTAAAAAAGATCAAATCCTTTTTCAACTTACTAGCCATTCTTGAGCTCTAAACCTTCTAATCTCAAACTAACTTTCATTGCCCTTTTCGTTAATCTTGAGAGAACTTTGTGTAAGGTTAAGATTATTTTAATCCTTGCAAATTTTCATTTGTAATCCACTCCAAGGTTATTTAGAGTGGTTAAGAGTTACTAACTTAGGTTTGGAGTAAACTTACTGGTTGGAGTATACAAGGTTAGCTTTACCAACGAAGTGAAACTGTTAATAGAAGAGCTAAAGTCCTCAAGATCAAGACAAGGACCATGAGTAGGAGCGATTGATCTCTGAACTATATTAAATTTTGGTGCACTCTATCCTCTATCCTATCTTGTTTATTTAATGCATATTTGATTATGGATTGAATTAATTTTGGATTTTATCAAAAAAAATTGCATTGATTTTCAAAACCTAATTCACCCTCTTCCCCTTTTAGGTGATTTTTTTGCTTTCATAATCAAGATGTGGAACTATACTACAAATATATTTCATATACCGTATGGCATGATTGGCATCTCTTTATGGGATAGAAGACCGCTTGCTGGGATTCTCATCCTTGGGAGTTTCTATAATGAACACATCCCTACTGACTACAACATAAGTTTTGATTTTAGTTACACCTTACGTGATCTCTCAAGAATTTATGATTGGATAGTGACATACTTTTCAAACAACCAAAATTGGATGTATTTTAACCATTGGATCAAACCTTTTATGAGAGAAATTTGACGAGTGAGCTAACTAGATTGGACTAGATCATGCATGACACAAGAGACATTCTCCCAAAATTTAGTCCCAAAACTTGTTTTGTTGCTTTCATTTATTTGTGGTTTTGCTGCTTCATTACACTGCACGACCGATAATACATTCGTCCAAAGATGTTCATGATGGCCTATAAGATGGCACATAGACAAAGAGTTTATCTAGCTTCTACAATGTTAGGATCCATATATGTAGGTCTCAGAGTGATGGTGGGCAACACTACAGGACCTAGTGACTCTTCAACTTAGTTCCTCATCTATTTTATTTATGTTTGGATTAATGCTTGCTTCCAAAGGATATATACTAAATTGGAGCCTAGTGATGAAATCAAGAGGCTATATCATTCATGTTTGGCTCCTCTTCCTGAAATGATTTGGATTATAAACATGACTACTTCTCCTTATTCTTCTAGAGAGGCTAGGATGGATGTGCAAGATCCTCAAAATTTCAAATAGTGAGCTTTCTCTTTCACTCTTTCTGACTCTAACCTACTAGCGGATATGGCTCGTCTTCCTCTATCTATAGAGACACGGGCTACTTTCGCTTCATTTAGGAGAATACTTAGTTATAGAGTCTTATAATTCACATCAATTTTGTTAGAAATTCAGGTATGACTAAGGCTTTCCTAAGAATATTCTTGTCCCTTCATTGCCATTATGTTTGGACTAGTTAGCAGACTACTGGTTGCATCACATGTATTTCCAAGATGATTCAAGAGGATTATATTCCTGACATTGAGCAGGAGGCCAAAGTTCTTCACTTATATGCCACAATATGGTTTAACAACCTTGAAGGATATTTTTGCATTGATCTGGAATTTCTACTTAAAAATGATCTTGGTTTGTGCAATAAGGAAAAGTAGGTGATGAGCAACAAAGGGTCGAAGCAACAGAGGACCCAAGAGATGCAAAGGTTCTGGTTCGTAAATTTGCTCCCCCTAGACAAGATAGAGATAGACCCATTCCCCCTTGTGGAGTTAATAATAACTATTTTTGAGGCAATACAAGTCCCGGATTGAGTTCGAGGTGAGAGATACCTCGACCTATATGTGACCCTCCTATTTCAAATGCTCTAGGGTGCTTGCTGACATATGCAAGTCTACCCATGGTTGGGAGTGTTGGACCAAGATCAACATTACCACATACACCGTCTCGACATCTGATTTCTTTATTTTTTTTTTGGTTAACATAAATACAAGACTAGAGGCGATCCTTTCTTTACTAACACTAGTGCACCAATCTTCTGATATGGATTTGAGTAAAGTGGTTCAATCGACTTCTCCATTGCCTACATTGGCTAGCCATTCATCAAATGGAAGTGCCCACTAACAACTTTCCTTCTTTTTCTCCCCCCTTTTTTAACTGAGAATCTTTTTTTTTTACATGGATGAGGATTTTAGAGGCCCACCCAATGATATTTCAAATTTTGATGCTAAGAGACATCTGGATTTTGCCAAGTTTTGCATTGCTTGTATACTAGTTTTGCTTTTGCTATAGATGTGGTTCTTGGGTCGTGCTTTAGGTGAGGATGCTTACGTTCATGGGTATTCATCTATCATCTCTATCATCAGGTAATGGTTTACTATCTTGTTCGCTTATCTTGAGGCCTTTTACTGGTATATCGCTTACTTGCTTAGATGATGATGGAGGAGTGTGATCAAATGATAATTGAGCTATCATAGCCATTGGGAGGCAACACTAGGCTTTATGTATCTTAGTATTATCATTATCCTCTCTATCTAGGTCTCCCGTTTGCTTTTGTCCTAATTATTTAGGAATATTATCATTGATTTATGAGACTCCTTTGTTTTGCATCGAATTTCATTTGCAACTTTGTATTCCTTGTATCCCAACCCTGAAAAATGAGCTTTAGTTTTTCACTTGATAGTGGACTTGACTTGTCAAGCAATGATAGACTTAACTTGCCACATAAGAATGGATTTGAGTCGCCATGTGTAGTGGACTTGATTTACCATAAGGAGTGGACTTGAGTTGTCATATGGGAGTGAGTTTGATTTGCCATAAGAAGTAGACTTGAGTTACTACATAGAGTGAACATGGTTTGCCATGGGAGATGGACTTAGGTTGCTATGTGAAGTGGACTTGATTTGTCATGGGGTCATGGACTCGATCGTCATATGAAATAGATGGGACTTTGTGTCCATATTTTGCCTTGAGAAGCATGGAGCATATGTTTTATTAGGCATTCCTTTCTAAGGAAGTCAGATATTCCATCATGGACAGACATAGACAATTTTATTTGGTTGTTGTTGCCCCTCATCTTTGAGTTCTAGCACAGCTTCCTATGGTTTGAGGATTATTTCTTCTCCAAGTGGTTCATCGTATTGAATGGGACTTGGCAAGGGGTTTTTTTTTTAATTTTGGCTGCGTCATGCCCCCTCTCTCCAGGTTGTGATGAAGTTTTGCTTAGTACTTCACTTTTTTGTAATGTATGGAGTATTGTGGCTAGCTCAATGCATATGGTTTGCATGTCAGAAAGTATTGAGGATGTCTAATTAACCTCATTGTTTGGGAGAGGTCCAATTGTAATCATAAGGCACATATGCATACTTGAAGCGATGCAACCCAATCCTTTAGAATTCTCCATTAGCACATTGGAGCAAGATAATCTACAATAATTAGTTGAATCAACAATCAAATACTTCAATTAGTGTATGTTGAACCACAGGGCACCATTTAGTTTGGGATCAGGATCAGGATTAGTATTTTTCAGAATTTTTTTCTTGCAAAATTAATATTACTTAATTTACACCACTATTAAATTAAATTATTATAAAAAATTAAATAGTTTTTTAAACTTTAAATTATTGTAGGATTAATTTTGATAAAAAGATATTAGTTTACAAAAATAATTTACTAGTCTTGATCTTAATCCTGATCCTGATCCCAAAGTAATTGGTGCCCAGTATCTCAAGCTAATAGTTATTCTTTAGAATACCAAGGTGTTGTATGAGCTTTGAGAAAAATAATCTTGATGAGGTAATGTTCTCCTCTTTTTTTTCATTATGATGCTAGGAGAAGCAGATGATGCAAGGCATATGTGTTTGTATAGATTTTTTTCTAGTAAACAAGTGATATATCTTTTTATTTTCTATTAAGGTCTCCTACTTGATTCGGTCTATTGAAGCTTAAAGATGATTTTGTCTCAAGATGTGGTAGGTTGTTGATGGCCTCCCCTTATATCTTTTTCTTTTTTTTCTTTTGTTTGTTCCTTTCTTTTTTTTTTATAATCTCGTTCCTCTTTTGAGAATCCAAGGTTTACCTACCCGCTGATGCCAACTAATTCTTACTCTTTAAGTCAACCTCTCTTCGTTTGGTTTTTCATATGAGAATTATCCCTTTAAGACTTTATTTTCCATTATTCACCTCTAATACGAGATTCCCAATAGATTATCTTTTAATCATTACACATTTATCTTTGAAGTAACTTCCCTAATAGGCTTTTAGTTACTTGCAAATTATTTTCAGACTTGCATTCCTAAAGTTAACTCAGGGTACCAATGGGCGGGGGAGGTGTAAGGATTCCAACTCCATCATATTTCATCATTAACCATCCTTGTCTTAAAGCATTCATCTTTCATTTTTAAAGACATTATCTCTAAGACAGAAGGTAATTCATCTAAATACTAAGAGAATGTTCTCATTTTATGTCTCTTAGAAAAATTTTGTTTTATGTTTTACCTAGAGAAGTACGAAATACATACTTGGCTAGTAAGTTTTGATTTGACTAGATGTTTCATCATAGGCTAAATACTTTTTTATGCTTTCAAAGCTCATGCAATCATTTGACTCTTCCTTTGGCATGAGTAACCTTTCTTTGTTACTTGTTCATTAATCGCTCTGGTGTTAGAGGATGGTATTACTCTTTTCTTAGCTGAAGAAGATCGAACATGTCTTCTTCCATTATTTTTTTTAGCCCTTGCAGCGTTGGAGGTGGGAATTGTAGAGTTCTATCTAATATCCCAAAGTCAATCAAATGATCTATCGATCCTTTCTTTGGCAAGTTGTAGATGGTCAAAAACTAACTTTTGCTTATTGTATAGTCTTTGAAAAATTGATGCCCCACTTGGTGCCAATGGGCCCTCTATTTTCTTATTAAGGTTTGTCACAATGAAATTTGGCCTTTACCACTTGAGTAAACTCAGCCTTTACACTCTAGGTGGACTTGATCTTTGCCCTCTGAGTAAATTTGATCTTTGCTCACTGAGTAGACTTGGTGGTTGTCCCTTGGGTAGACTTGGTCTTTGTCCCCTCAATAAGAGGTCTTTGCCTCCTAAATAGGAGATCTTTGCCCTCTAGATGTGAGGCAAGAGGTTGATATGTATTAGGCAAATAAAGCAGTAATTGGATCAATGGTAGTCACAATGATAGCAATGATGATAGAAGCAGTAACAATGTTGGTGGAAGCAAAAGCATCATGCATGACTAATATGGACTCTAGTTGCCCCCATGATTACCATTGGTTGGCGAAATATACTGCCGACTCTTTATCGAGGATGATAGTGTGCGTTGGATAGGAGAGCCACTTGATGATACCATTTTTCTTTACCTTAATGAAAAATCAATCATTAGCTTTCAACTTTTTTTTTGATGTGCTACATAAGCTAGATTTCTCTACTTGGAGAAGAAATCAAGTCTTACCAGACATACAAGAATTTATGAAATCAGAATAGGGGGCTCGAGATAGTGATGACCCTGAGGAGCGATCTCGATGTATAAATTAAAATATATTAATTCAAGTGCACAATAAGGTATTGTGAGAACATTAATTTCTAATATGCATAAACCCTTATTGTTAATTACCCCGATAATTATTAAAAATCTCTTAAAGTAAAAAACCTAGCTAATAAAATAGAAATACAAAAAAAAGAAGAAAGCGTGATTTGATCAATTTGGAAAGAGTACATGACTTAAGTAAAGATATACCCTCATTTTATAATAATTTTAATATGCAATTATAGAAAATATGACAATAAAGAAGAAAAAAAGAAAGGGAAAGAAACTATGATGTGTGTTGTTGCCCACTCCTATACGTTGGACTATGTGGTATCTGACTCAGATGGGTCTTGACTGAATCCTTAGTAGATATTGATGACATTTTTCGGTAAAGCATGGAAGGAGATTATATAAGTTTGAAGTATTCTCAATACCTTTGAGTCGTGGCAATAATTTCTTCTGCTTAAGTATTTCTATTAATTTGGCAGCGTTGGTAATAACTTCAATTGATTTAAAGTATTTTCATTAGCCAACAAGACGTCGGCAATAACTTCATTTAGTTGAAGTATTTCTATTAGTCAATGAAATGTTGAAGATAACTTTTTTGGGTTTTAAGTATTTCTATTAGTCAATAAGACATTAGTGATAAATTCATTTAGTTCAAAATATTTTTATTAGTTGATGCATTAGCAATAACTTCTTTGAGTTTAAAGTATTTCTGTTAGCTAAAAAGGTATTGGTGATAACTTCATTTGGCTTGAAGTATTTTTATTAGCCAATGAGATATTGCCGATAACTTTTTTTGGTTTAAAGTATTTTTGATAGTCAATAAGGTGCTGGCAATAACTACGTTTAGTTCGAACTATTTCCATTGACTAATAAGGTATTGACGATGACTTTATTTAGTTTAAAGTATTTTTATTAGCCAATAAGGCATTTATGATAATTTTATTTAACTTGAAGTATTTTCATTAGTGAATAAGACGTTGGTGATAACTTCATTTGATTGAAGTATTTCTGTTAGCCAATAAGATGTTGGTGATAACTTTATGTGCCTTAAAGTATTTTCATTAGCTAATGAGGTATTTGTGATAACTTCATTTGGTTGAAGTATTTTCATTAGCCAATGAGGTATTGGTGATAACTTTATTTGGTTTGAAGTATTTTCATTAGCCAATAAGGTGTTGGTGATAATTTCATTTAGTTGAAGTATTTCCATTACCAAATGAAACATTGGCAATAACTTCATTTGATTTGAAGTGTTGTCCTTAGCCAATAAAGTATTGGCAATAACTTCATTTAATCAAAGTATTTTTATTAGCCAATGAAGTATTAATAATAACTTCATTTGATTTAAAGTATTTTTATTGGCCAATAAGACATTAGTAATAACTTCATTTGGTTTGAATTATTTCCATTAGCTAATGAGGTATTGGTGATAACTTCATTCGATTTGTAGTATTTTTGTTAATCAATAAGACATTCGCGATAACTTTATTTAGTTTAAAGCATTTTCATTAACTAATAAAATATTAATAATAACTTTATTTGGTTTAAAATATTTTTGTTAGCTAATGAGGTGTTGACGATAACTTTACTTGGTTTGAAGTGTTTTCGTTAGCCAATGAGACATTAGTAATAACTTCACTTGGTTTGAAGTATTTGTGTTAGCCAATGAGACATTGAAGATAACTTCATTTGGTTTAAAATATTTTCATTAGCCAATGAGACATTGACGATAACTTTATTTAGTTTAAAGTGTTTATGTTAGCTAATGAGACATTAGTAATAACTTCTTTAGTTTTGAAGTATTTTTGTTAGCTAATAAGGCATTGGCCATAACTTTATTTAGTTGAAGTATTTCTGTTAGCCAATGAAGCATTGGTGATATTTTCATTTAGTTTGAAGTATTTAGCCAATGAGGCATTGGAAATAATTTCATTTAATTTGAAGTGTTTCCGTTAGCTAATGAGACGTTGATGATAATTTCATTTGATTTGAAGTGTTTCCATTAGCAAATGAGGCATTGGCGATAATTTCATTTAGTTTAAAGTATTTTCATTAGCCAATGAAGCATTAGCAATAATTTCATTTGGTTTGAAGTAGTTTCATTAACCAATGAGGCATTGGTGATAACTTCATTTTGTTTAAAGTATTTTCACTAGTCAATGAGGCACTAATGATAAATTTATTTGATTTGAAGGTAGCATTACTCATTGCTTATAGAGTTGGGCATAGCCTTGGAGTACTGCCAATAGATTTTTATAACAAACCCAGTAGGGCTCAATTTGACCTAGCTAAGTTCTATCAGAACTAGTTTTCATCAGGTTAAATTGGTAGCATCACCCATTGCTCATAGGATTGGGCATAGTCTTGGGGCACTACCAAAGGGCTTTTGTAGCACACTCAGTGGGACTCAGTTTGGTTCATATTTGATTCATTTTTGGTTCACGTCATTTTTGACCTATCTTTTGGTTTAAGTTAACCTATTTTGGTCCAAATCTAACCTATTTTTGGCTTAGATTTGACCTATTTATGGTTCAAGTTTTGACCTATTTTAATTCAAGTTTAGCTCATCTCAGTTTGGGGTTCAAACTTGGCTTGACTTGGTTAAGATTTGGTTCATACTCATCTTGATATGGTTAGGGCTCGGTTTGACCCAATTGGATTTGGGTTCAAACTTGGTTTGGCCTGCTGGGACTTGGTTCAAACTCCATTCGAATCCATGCAGTTTGACTCAATTGGAGTTTAATTCAAATTTATTTTGAGTTGAGTCAAGTATAGTTTCAATCTAAACTTGTCCTTATTTAGTTTGAATGGTATTTAACTCGATTAGAATCCAACTCAAACTTTGTTTTCATCTCGAGTTAACTTGGTCTGATTCTGAATTGACCCAAGTTTCAATTGATCAAGATTCAACTTAATTTGGATTGAATTTCTACTCAAGTTGTCAGCTTTTTTTAATTGAAATAGATGACTAGTTGGGGTATAAGTCAACCAACTATGAGCGAGTGTTGTTTCTGATTTAACAAAATTGGATGACCAGTTTAGATATTGATCATCCAACATAGTGATTTTCTACTTGTCTAAGTTGGCTTTACTCCTTCTTGGTTTGGTGCATTTGAGTTCATTTAATACTTTGTTCAAGTCAATTTGCTCTCATTCATTTGTATTTTGCCACGTCGGCTTGAGTTCAACATAATTAAGTCATTAAATTGATTTTATATTCATCGATCTTAGTTTGAGAGCCCTTAAGCTGTCATGATGATATTACGATGAGCTTGCAAATTGGCCTTGTAGTTTGAATAGATGTGTAGTGAGCCCATAGGCTAGCCTTGATCCAAATAAATATTCAACCAGCCCACAGGTTGTTCTTAGTCTTAATAAATGATCAGAGAGTCCACAAACTGCCATTTGTCAGAATAGACGATCGACAAGCCTGCAGGCTAACCTTAGTTCAAATATACATTTGGCGAGTTCATAAACTGGCCTTAATATGAATAGACGATCAGCAAGCCCGCATATTAGTCTTAATTCGAATAGATGTTTAATGAGCCCACAAGCTGGCCTTGGTCCAAATAGATGATCAGTGAACCCACAGGCTAGCCTTAGTTTGAATAGACATTTGGCAAGCCCACATACTGACCTTAGTCTAAATAGATGATTGACAAGCCCACAGCCTGGTCTTAGTCCAAATAAATGATCGGAGAGTCTGCAAGTTGGCCTTAATCTGAAAAGATATTCGGTGAGTCCGTAGGTTTGTCTTAATTTAAACAGATGATCCACAAGCCCGCAAGCTTTCCTTAGTCTGAATAGACATTTGGAGGGAACCCACAGACTAGCCTTAATCTGAATAGACGTTCAACAAACCTACAAACTGATCTTAGTCCAAATTAGCTAGCTTGCAAGCTAGCTTATAGGTTTTCAGGCAATTCTGTATGCTAGCCTTAGACCAATTATGAGTTTTAGTTGTTTTAGCTTGATCTATTTTTGTTCAAGTTTAAGTGAGTTCTCATCAATTAGTGGGCTTCAAAGTCAAGTTCTTCAACAAAGTTTGCCATGATAAAGATAGGGCCGCAGTTGGTTGCAGTAATGATGAAGGCTTACCGATGTACGAGACCGTGGGTGGTCACCATGATGATGGAGATCTCGCTGATGCACAAGGTTATGGGTGGCTATGGTAGCGACAAAAGTTTGTTGACACATAGGGGCTGCAAGTGGACACGGTATTGGTGGTATTAGTAGAGGTTTGACGACACACGAAGTTATGGATGGCCACAGTGGTGATGTAGACTCGACAATGTTTGGGGGCTATGAATGGTTGCGGTATTGGTAAAAGCTTGCCGATACACGAAGCCACAGATGGCCACAACGGTGATATAAACTCGCCAATGTATGAGGGGCCACAGGTGACTGCGGTATTAGTGGAGGTCCATCGATGCATGGGGCTACGAGTAACAACAATATCAGTGGAGTGAGAGAGGCATTTGCGATGAGGATTTGGGCATTCAATCCCCTGGAGTTCAGTTGTCTGCACTCAGACAACACACATTCTGTACGGTAATGAGAGCACAGGTGCTGTAGGAGCTTGAGATGGCTAGAGCTCAAGGTAGCAGAAGTAGGGAGCAGCAATAGCGATAAAGTTCCCATAGAGGCAAGGGAAAAAAAGAAGGAATAATTCAAAAGAAAACAAAGGGGAGGTAGAGCCTTACATCTCTTCTCCTTCTTGACAATGCCCTCTTGGTTCCCTTCTTGATTACAAGCTCTCTGTCTCTTATTCGTGTTGAATTTGTACTCCAAGTCACGCAAAATTTTGCCCAAATATTGATTATAATTGTTGTTAAATTCATATCTACTAGCCCTTTTTTTATTAAATCGACAGAATTTTTAATTTTGGTAAAAATTTGAGAGATTTTTTTTTTGCTATAATTTTCGAGATTGTAATTTTCTTAATTAAAAATTCTGTTAATTTTTGATGGATTCGAAGAAATCTGTTTTCTAATTTTACATATCGTAATCCAAACTAGTCAACCGAATGCAAACAGTGGCATTCCAAACTTATTAAAATCATTCGACTAATTAGGAGCCGATCGGCTAGCATAACTCGATTGAGCACTTGGAACCGAATTTTTAATCCTTTTCTATTTTAAATTATGCTTTACTCACCACAAATTAGAATTAAAATCTAACTCTAATTCACTCAAAATTAAAATTAAGTTGTAAAGACTACTTCAACAGGGCGGTTTACGTGGTTCATTGCCGGTACTAAGGAAAGGCAACTTAAAACCCGTCCCACCCTGCTCGTGCCCTTCCTCCAGATTTTAAAAAGGGCTAATTACATACACCCCCCGCAATATCCGGTAATTATGAAAATCCGTTCGGAATTTCCGTAATTACCTACACCACCACCACTTTTTAAAATATTTACTTACACCTCTCTATTGTTATTTAATCAAATTTTTCTCCAAAAGTTTTGATTTTACCCTCCGTAATTTTTACAATTAAACCCCTAAAAACTTATTTTCTCACTCTCACTCTTTCTCCCAAAATATTTACAAATAAACCCTTGAAATATTTTTATTTATAAAAAAGTTCAAATATTAATATTTTTCAAAAAAATATTTACAAAGGACATGAAATATTTTAGATATTTTATAAATAAATTGTAATATTTTTATTTTTACAAATAAGCCCCTTGATTTTTTTTATTTATAAAAAAGTCCAAATGTTAATATTTTTCAAAAAATATTTATAAAGGAGCTGAAATGTTTTAAATATTTTATAAATAAACCCTAATATTCATATATTTACAAATAAGCCCCTTGAATTTTTTTATGTATAAAAAAGTCCAAATGTTAATATTTTTATATGAAAATTTATAAAAAGGACCTTAAATATTTTAAATATTTTACAAATAAACTCTACATAAGAAATTTAATTACAAATTTTATATTTGTGAATTTACAAATAAGTCCATTGAATTTTTTATTTATAAATAAGTCAAAAATTTATAAGTTTTTAAAAAAATTTAACAAAAAAGAGTTGAAGGTATTAAAACATAAAATTTTAAAATACAAGTTCAATATTTTCTATATTTACAAATAGACCCCTCAATTTTTTATTTATAAATAAGCCCAACTTTTATCAATTTTTTAATAAAATTTCACAATATTGAAGTTTTAAAAATTAAAATTTTGAATTACAAATTTAGTATTAGTACACTTACAATAGATCCCGTGAATATTTTTATTTATAAATAAGTTCAAAATTTTATCATCTTTAAAATAAAATTTTACAAAAAAGACATTGAAGGTTTTAAAAGTTAAAATTTCAAATTACAAGTTTAATATTTTTTATATTTATAGAAAGACCCCTAAAACATATTTATTTATAAATAAGTCCAAATTTTATTATTTTTTAAATACAATTTTACAAAAAATACATTGAAGGTTTTAAAACTTAAATTTTGAAATTACAAGTTTCATATTTGTACATTTACAATAGACCCCTTGAATATTTTTATTTATAAATAAGTCCTAAATTTTTATCATTTTTAAATTAATTTTACAAAAGACATTAAAGGTTTTAAAACTTAAAATTTAAAATTACAAGTTAATATTTGTACATTTAAAAATAGATCCCTTGAATATTTTATTTATAAATAAGTCCAAATTTTATTGTTTTTAAACTAATTTTACGAATAAATCATATAAGGTTTGAAAACTTAAAATTTTTAAATAACAAGTATTCATGTTGTATATTTACAAATAGTCCCTTGAATATTTTCTATTATAAATAGTCTAAATTTTTTATCATGTTTTAAATAAAATTTGACAAAAAAGACATTGAAGGTTTTAAAAACTTAGAATTTAAAATTATAAGTTTAATATTTATACATTAAAAAATAGACCCCTTTAATATTTTTATTTATAAATAAGTCTAAATTTTATTTATTTTAAAACTAAATTTTACGAATAAGTCATTGAAGGTTTGAAAACTTAAAATTTAAAATTACAAGTTTCATATTATATATTTACAAATAGACTCATTGAATATTTTTATTTATAAATAAGTCTAAATTTTTTTATCATGTTTTAAATAAAATTTTACAAAAAAGACATTGAAGGTTTTAAAACTTAAAATTTAAAATTACAAATTTAATATTTATACATTAAAAAATAGATCCTTTAAATATTTTTATTTATAAATAAGTCCAAATTTTATTTATTTTAAAATTAAATTTTACAAATAGATCCCTCGCCGACGTGCATGCACCCTGGCCGGTCGACGTCAGTGCCCACGCGCCGGCCTCCGGTGTCCACGCTCACTCGCCAGCCACGGACATCCGCGCCCGCTCGCCAACCCCGAGCGACCGCTCTCGCGTGCCAGCCTCTGATGTCCGTGCCTGCGCGCTCGCCGCCCTCGCTGCCCTCACTCGCCGCTCTTTTATAATTTTTTTTGAAAATTATTAATATTTAGATTTTTTTTATAAATAAAAATACTTCAATAGTTTATTTATAAATATTTTGGGAGAAAGAGTGGGAGTGGGAAAATAAATTTTTAGGAGTTTAATTGTAAAAATTACGAAGGTAAAACCAGAATTTTTTAAAAAAATTTTAATTAAATAATAATTAAAAAATATAGATAAATATTAAAAGAAAGTGGTATAAGTAATTACTCAAAGAATCTCCCGGATTTTTCAGCAGAAAAACAGAAATTCAGCAGCCTGCACAGCTTCTTCTCCGTTGATCTCCAGGTGGCCGTCTCCTTCTCGCCTTCACAATCGCACTGTTGCGTATTGCGCCGCCGCCGCTGGCGCCGGCTCTTCACCTAATCCTTCCTCTTTTTTCAATTTCTGTTCGATTTCTAGTGTTCGGGTTTGGAGGATGGCGACGATGGAGAGCTTGATCGAGTTGGTGAACTGGATGCAGGGGGTGTGCACGGTGCTCGATGACGATGACGGAGCTGATGGCGCGCTCCCACCGCTTTGGGAGGCGCTGTCCTTCTTTGCCGTCGTCGGTGGCCAGGTCTACTTCGGATTCCCTTTGCTTCTTCTCTTCCGATCTCAGTCCTGACTTGGGTGTTGATATGTCTATTCAATCATTCAAGCGATCAGCTTGCTATTGCCAAGGAGATGAGCAGAAGGCTTGGAATGGGAGCAAACATGGATCTCTCCTTTGCATTTCTTGGTCAAGACAAGGATGCATCACTTGGTGCTCTTCCTGTGGATGAGTTGATTGAGAAGGCTGATGGTTTTGCAGGAGTATTTCCAGATTGGTCTTGGTTCTCCGTACTTACTGAGCACTGATGCTAAGTCTTGAAACGGAGCACAAGTATGAAATTATGAAGAAGTTGCAGGAGAAGAAGCACATCTGTGGAATGACTGGTGATGGTGAGAATGATGCCCTAGCATTAAAGAAGGCCAATATTGGTATTGTTGTTGCCGATGCTACGGACGCTGCTAGAAGTGCTTTTGACATTGTCCTCACTGAACCTGGCTTGAGTGTCATCATCAGTGCTGTCGTGAACAGCAGGGCCATCTTCTAGAGGACGAGAAACTACACAGTATGCAACAATTAGTGATGCTTTATCCTTGTGATGCACATTTTCTTTATATGTTGCGTAACTAATTATTTATTCCTGGTTCACTTGTCGTATATCTATGCAGTCTCCATTACTATCGGTATCGTGGTAAGTAGCTGATTGGAAACGAAGAGCTGCACAATTGAAATACTCTAAGCATCAAACTCATAGGGGGGTTTCTTTCATAATTGCTATACTTGTCTTAAATCTTTTTTTTTTTTTGTCTGATAACCTTGCGGCTTGGATTCATGCTTATTGTACTAACCTGGAAATTTAACTTCTCGCCTTTCATGGTCTTGATCATTGCCATATTGAACGGCGGTAGGCCCTGGTCATTTTATAAATATTAGTGTATGCTGCCACTTTGTTTAAGTGTTTTTTCCTTCGAAACTGAAGTTCTTCTGCCAATTGGTCACCGCAGGTACTATAATGACAATATCAAAAGATCGAGTTAAGCCATCTCCATTGCCGGACAGTTGGAAACTAAAAGAGATATTTGCTACTGGCATTGTCTTGGGTGCCTACTTGGCACTGATGACTGTCATTCCCTTCTGGGCTATGAGGGATACTGACTTTTTCTCGGTAAATTGATCCTACAATGTTCCTCTTTCCTAACCACCTCATTTCATAGTTCTTGCTAACCTAAGATTGAATCTGATTAGAATGTGAACTTATAGAATTCTTATGATGCTTTGTTGTTAGGAAAAATTCAAAGTTAGATCATTGAGACACGGTGACCATGAGATGATGGCTGCCCTGCACTTGCAAGTCAGTATTGTTAGTTAGGCTCTTATTTTTGTCACTCCGTCTCGCAGCTGATTTTTTGTTGAATGTCCAAGGCTTCTTCTAGGCTCAGCCTTCATTGTTGCCCAGCTTGTAAGATCCTCCTCTAACTTCCTCCCCTCCCCAGCTTGTGTGCTTTATTACAATTGACTTATCCAAAGAATTAGAAATTCAATTCGTGTTGTGACGAGAAACGATCAAGATTCTTCTTGTTTGGTAGGTTGCAACACTTATAGCAGTGTATGCCAATTGGAGCTTTGCAAAAATTAAGGCATTGGCTAAGGCTGGCCTGGAGTTATCTGGCTTTCCAGCAGCGTCTTCTTTCTCCCTTTTGATTGGTTCAAGTTCGCGATTCGTTACATTCTAAGTGGAAAAGCTTGTGATGATTTTGTTCATTATTTGATGTTTAGATATATGTTCACAGATGTTGACATCAAAGAACTTAGGGTGAACTTAGAGGGTTGGTTTGAATGAATTTTCTAATATGAAATTAAGGAATTAGTCAATTCCCTTAATTTGAATTAAGGGAATTATTAGAATTGTCAAATCCTTGTGTTTCCATGAATATGTTTTGAATGAAATTAAAAATTAATTAATTCTCTCAATTTTAAAAAATATATTAAATTTGATTTAAAATACAAAAAAATATAATATAATTTATAAACACAAAATATATATTTTTAAAAAAAGTTAATATTTTATTTATAAGTAAATATATTAATATAATATATTAATATAAAATAATATTTAGTTAATTAAAAAGTTAATATAAATTTAAAAAGGCTTTAAAATAAAAAAATTTATAATTATAATACAATTAATTTAGGATTTATTTAATATATTTTTTGTTATTTAATATAATTATACAAAATACATAAACATAATATATTTTAACAAATAAATACCTTATTTATAAGTAAATAGAATAATATAATATATTAATATTAGAAAATACTAAGTTAATTAAAAAATTAATATAAATTTAAAAATGACCCAAAAAAAGGATTCTATAATTATAATACAATTAATGTAGGATTTATTTAATATATTTTTTCTTGTTAAATAATTTGATAAACGTAAAATACATATTTTCTTAGAAACATAATTTATTATTTTCAAAATTAATATAATTATTAAAATGACCCATAAATAGAGAATTATATAAATATAATAAAATTAATTCAATATTTGTTTATTATATTTTAACTAACAAGTTAAATAATTTGATAAATTTAAAAATTATAATTTTTTTAAAAAATTATTTTTAGTTAAATAAATAATTTAAAATTAAAACAAGTAAATTAATTTAAAACTAAAAAATTTAAAAAAACGGCCTAAATGTTTGTGGGTTTCACTGCAATTCTTTGAAATTGGATGAATTACTCTCAAAATTTTCAAAATTTAAAATCAAAATTTGGAAAGGATTGGAATTGTCCAGTTTTCTCAATTTTGGATTTTGAAATTGAACCAAACATGAAATTAGAAAATTAGATTTGAATTTCTCTAATTCCTTAGGGCTTTAGAATCCATTCAAATACGCTCTTAACACTTCTTTCTACAAGAAAAATTGACATTTAAAGTTGAGCTATGTGCATATATAACACTATTATTCAAGATTTTATTCTCGATTTTTAAAATAATTTCATCACCTTAAAAAATGGGTATGATGGAAACTATTTCTGTTTTAATTTCATCTAAACTATTTTTTATTTATTAATTTATGTTGATAAAAATTTAATTATATTTTAATTATACTTTGACTTGAAATTATTATAAAATTTTTTAAAAAATTTAAACAAATTTTAAAATTTAAACAAATTATAACTAATTCTATGAAAATATTAAATAATTACCGCTCGAGATAAGCTCAGGTCGGTGCAGGGGTTTGGGACATGTCATCAGTTGATGAATTGGATTAGGACCTTGACCTGGACTTCCATGAAATATCAGATTATGGGGCTCAGACCACGGGTTGATTGCCAAGACTTCCATGAAGCATGCAGCACCGTCACATCACGAGCTGACAACAAATTACCACATATACACGCAAACAAAAGCCTCTCTCCATTGAGTCATTGGCATCATCCATATGACTCTCGCAACCATCTTCGTCCTCCTTCTCCCCTTCTCCCACCTCTACTTTTCCACCGCCGCCACCTTCACCGTCATCAATCACTGCAACTACACCCTTTGGCCTGCAACCCTCCTGCCGTCACTAGCCGCCAACTCACACTAGGCCAGAACTTCACCCTCACCATCCCCCCGGGCTCCATCTGCCACATATGGGCCCGCACCAACTGCCACTTCAACACCTTCGACGACCGCGGTACCTGCGAGACTGGCGACTACAATGGTCTCCTCTCCTGCCAAACTGCCGGCAATCCCCCCAAACACCCTTGCTGAGTTCGCTCTCAACCAGTTTAGCAACTTGGAATTCTTCGACATCTCCCTCTTCGATTGCTTCAACATCTGATGTGGCAGCAAAGCATGCATCAACCATTTTCGTCCGTGATGATCTCCTCCGCCGAGAGTCTACGCAGTAATGGGTAGCGGAGCTTCATATCGCATCCGCCATCATCTTCTCATCCATTAAGGTGTTGCGGAAAATATCGATGTCCACCACAATGCACAATATAGAGGAAGAACAGAAAAAAGGAAAAGATAGCACATAAGAGATATATGTGGAAGACGATTCAAAGAATATTATATTGATGAGGAAGAGAAAAGAGAAGATTACAACAACGGAGACGAAACTCCAATATCACCAACTCTCGCTCTCTATTTTTTATATCTTAAGACCCTTACATCAATGGTGTATTTATAGATGTGGTCTAATAATGTTTGAGTCAAAATAGAAGACTGACTCAAATAAGACTTCTACTAATTTAAGACTTCTAGAAGATAAATCTAAATAAGAATTAGACCCATTAATATAATTAAGATTATCCGAAAAATCCAAATTCGAGACACCATAAAACCAACATCAAAGATCTAGGATATGTGGATATTCACTCATCCTCCATTACTGCGACCTATGCGAGCAAGCCATAATCACTGTGGTCACTGAAACCCTAAAGGCGAAACGATAACCGACCAAAACATTTTCGTGACGGCCGAAATTAAATGTTTTGACGGAAATTTCAATTATTTTTTTTTAAGAGAAAAAAAAGTCTTCTACAGTTAGTCAAAGACTTGTTTCTTGCACTACTTATTTTAAAAATATGTATTATCGGAGTCGCATTCCAACCTTCATTATGTATTACTAGTCTGTTATTTAGTTTCAAAAGAAGCATTAAATAAAAAGATCGTAATAGCCTGGGTTGTTTGTGTAGAAGTCAAGGACATGTGTGGCTTTACAGCATTAGCGCCACTAATGTCATTAAAGGCCCTACTAATTTAGCACAGCTAAACTTTTGTGATATTATTTAAGATAACATCTGTTTAGCGTGGTAAAGTATTTTCGCCATGAATTTTTTTTCTAACGGGGCTATCTTAACACTCATAATATATGAAAATATTGTAGTACATTACTCCAATTTTTTCCTATTTTTCTCATTTTTTTTATTTTATTTGATGTGTTTAAATTACAACTTTTATTTCTTTTATTACATTATATTTTAAATTTATTCTTTTAACAATAAAATAAATAGAGAAGGACTTCTGGGCCTTTATCTTCCAAGGCGGCAGGTAAGTCTTTAGTTTTATTTTATTTCTATATTTTCATCTACTTTCATGTTATACCTTAAAAAACTCATAAAAATTTTTTTTTCTTTCATTTATAGGTAAACTTAAAGATAATACCGCTAGGATAAGTATATTAAGACACCTAGTAAGAAGACTCTTATACTTTTTTCTAGAATCTTGTGCATTTTATAGTCTAGGTATATGAACTATTGAGATATATTTAGGTACAAAAAGAGAGTTAAACCAATCTCAAAAATCAACTCACTACATAACTCAATATTAAAATTAAACTACAACTAATCGAGAAGACCTATAATGAGAATAGCACAAGAGTACAAACGTGAGAAGAATATGGGATAGGAATATTGAGAGGGCACATAAAAGTACACATATATGCATTGTGATTTGAGTACAAATGTAATTATAGAGTGTTTGAGATGTAAAAATTTTGTTTGATATGATCTTATGAATTTTAATATATAAAAAAAAAATTAAAAACATTTATTTTAAATGTTATAGGTTGCCACAGAAAATTTTCAGCATTTTTGTGAAGCATCAACAATAATCTTTTGTATGGCTTTTGAAGTGTCGACAAAACTTACATTATTGTTGGTGCTTAACAGAAATGTCGACATTAATTCTTTTGTTTTTTGTTAGAACTTTTTTAGAAGGGCCGAAAAAAAAAAAACTATTATTAATATTTCGTAATAAGCACCAACAATACTCTTGTATTGTCGGTGTTTTCTCCGACACCGTAAAAAATACTATAAAAAAAATTTGTCGATACTTCAAAAGCATCAGTAATATTTGCCCTCTTTTTATTTTTTGCCGACGCTTTAAAAGTTCAAAAGAAAAATATCAACATTGGCATTTTTTTATTATTGACAGTGCTTTCCTCAATACTCAAATATGTTGTAATGAAATATAATTAAGAAGATTTTTTACCTCCTGTGAATGTCTTTATTATTGTTTTTTGAGAACTAGGGTTTGAATGTCTTATCTTCAAATTATCCCCCACGCTGGTTTTAGTGCAGATTAGGGAAGGAATTTCTCAGTTTTTATGTCAAGGAATTAGCAGATGCACTAATGAACTTGTCATCTAAATTAGTGTTGATCGGTAATAGTTTGAACTATGATTTTATGAATTTGCAAATTTTACCTTTCGAATTTGGGCACCTTTGTAATGCTGACTTTGCACATGTAACTTTTTCATTCGTTGATGGATGCTAATGACCCAAGATTATCTTTAAAAATGTGATTAAAAAGAATTTTCATTTATAATTTCTTAGGAAGGTATTGGAAAGTTATCTTCAGCTTCTAAGTATGTAAATGTTACTGAGACGTGTGAAAAACCCCACTGGATTTTATGTTGTTATGAATCAGTCACAGGTTGCAGGCTTTGGTTCGTTAATGTGCTAATATGGTAACATTCTTCTGGACATTGCCTTGATGCTTCGTCTGGATAATATGCAACAAATCTATTATACTCCTTTCCAAAACTCTTGTCCCTCTCTAAAACCTCAGCCACTCGCTTGACATCACCAAGGCAACGTGGAACCATATTACCCAAACATTGTACTCTTCTTCCCTTTGCCAGTATAAAGATCCGCTTCCCCGAGATCCACAGCTACCAGCGTCCTTCTTTTCTTCATGAACGGAAGGAAACGTGTACGAGATTGGCCGTTATGCGCCGGCTGCTTGGATGAAGACCTCCGCCATCGACGTCATCTCCTTCGTGAACGCCACTTGCACCGGCTTTCTTCAGGAAGTCCGTCCTGCTTCTGGCTTGCGTATTTCATCTTGCACCTGATGTTCGTCAATGTACACAGTTTTAGCTGTATTATCATCTTTGTAGGTTGTTTGATTACATCCAAGGGAAGAACGAGTACAGCGACAACATAGAGATGACAGCTTCAGTGATCACGAAGGTGCTCCCCAGCGACGGCCCCTTCTGCGCGTCGTCGTTCTACGTGAGCTTCTATGTGACAAAGCAGAACCAGGCGAACCCGACTCCAGCTGACGGCCTCCATTTGTACAGGTGGGGGACGATATATGTTATAGTTTGGTGGCTTTGTTTCTGATGCCCGCATCAGACAGGAAGCTGCTGCACTCTACTCCACTCTTTAGGGATCAAACTGCGCTTCCACGGTCCCTACTTCAGAATCAGGGTTGCACAGTACAATTCGCCATTTGAGTGCAGCGGCAGAGTGAATGAGATATTGATGGTGCTCAAGGTTGAAGATTCTGTCATCTAAATGAACAGAGAGGATTGTGTTTGCTACTAGTTTGGAATGCTTGTATATGGTGGTTTGTGGTGCTTCTGCTGGCATTTCCTTTTTGTTGAGGAACTTCAGTGAGAGAATAATGAGAAGTGATCCTAGTTTTATTATTCGTCATTCAAGTCAAGTTGCTTAATGAAATTTGGATGATGCTTTTCAAGCAAAGAGTAAACATCCGTTTTTGGAGAGTGCTATGTATCATAATGTATCATAGCATATAATAATATACGCATATGTTGTGACCGATCAAACATACGTCAAAGGATCTTCAAGCTTGCAGACGGAGTTTTGCACGCCGTTGTGGCAGAAAGATGACTGAATAGGCGGCATGACCCCTTTCGGGAGCATGGCCATCAAGGAAGTCCTCATCTTCATGATGTGGATGAAGACTTTCTTGCCAACGTTGGTGGTCTCGGATTAAGAAAGAAGCCAGATTTGAATGGAGTTGTTGAGAAGGGGAAGATGACGATGATGATGATGTACAAGGAGGCAGAGGAGGAGGGACTTTTAGCTGAGACCCATACGATATGGAACTGAAAGCATTGGCTTTGGAATGGAGGGAATTGTGAAGCAATGAGATTTTAAATTGCATTCAAAGCTTTGTGCCTCTGTGCGAATTTTTGGGAGGAATCCTTTTGAGTCAACAACTTGAGATGAGCCCCAACATGCTCTAGTTTGATGTATTTGTTGTGCTTTGGTTTTGTATGCATTTGGTGCTGCTTGGATTAAGCTGATTGCAAAATAAATTCAAAGAATGCTTAGTATGAATAGTGACATGATGAGATAATGTGAATTTTTGGTACTATAGTGTATGGGTGTATGTAAATATTGATCCTAGTGTTATAATAAAAATTCATAAATATAAAAAATAATTATAAAATAATAAATAATAAATAATAAAATAAAATATTAAATAAGATAATATAAAAAGAATTTTGTTAATATAGTATTTTTTTTCATATTGCTATAGATTAAACTACATCATGAGAATATGATGTTTAATGTAAATAGGTGATTCGATCTGTACTCTAAATTTACTTGAAAATTTGAATCATTGAAAATCAACATTGAGAGTATAAATAAGAAATGTGTTTGAATGTCATATATTATTTTGTGGTAATTTTTGTCTATTTTGTATTATCTTAAGATATGTGAGAAGTCTATTTACAAACTACAAGTCTATTCAAAAAATCATGCTTTCAAATAATGTATTTTTTTTTAAACAAATAAAATCAATCAAAATGAATAGACACAACAAAAAAACACACTTTTTATAATTTAATTTAAAATAATTTATATTTAATTATTATTAGATAATATTTTTTAGGGATAATTACTTATAACCCCTGTAATTAACCTTAATTACTTACAACCCCCGTAATTTCTGAAATTACCCACACCCCCTGATTGTTATTTAATCAAAATTTTTTCAAAAAATTCTGATTTTACCCTCGGTTATTTTTACAATTAAACCCCTAAAAACTTATTTTTTGTATTTAACGCCCCGAAATTCGTTTTTTTTATAAATAACACCCCGAAATTACTCCGATTTACATAAAAGTCCCCGAAATTCGGATTTTTGCAAATAACTCCCCGAAATTATTATGATTTACAGAAAAGTCTTTGAAATTCGGATTTTTGTAAATAACACCCTGAAATTATTTCAAATTACAAAAAAGTCCCAATATTTTCTTATAAAACCCTCTCCTTCCTTCACTGTAGCCCTAAACTGAAGTGTCGCCGCTCTGCCGCTCCCTGCGCAGCTGCTGTCGTCGCTGCCCCGCCGGCGAGGAGATCGCCGTCCGGTCACTACCCTGCGACCCCCATGTCGTCGCTGCCCCGCCGGCGAGAACACCGCCGTCCCGTCGCTGCCACCCTCCTTCGTCTTCGGTAAACCACCACCTCCTCCCGAACCCCAACAATAAATAACTCCCCCCCCCCCCCCCCACCCCCCCTCCTCTTCTCCCGAACCCCCCCCTTTCCTTCGCAGCCGAGGCCGGCGAGGACACCCGGCGGAAAAAGGCCGGGTGGCGGACGTCTGCGAGTAATGGCGCCCTGGCGTGGACGCCGGAGGCCAAGTGGTCTCGGTCGTCCACACCGCGCGCCCTCGAGCCGGCGTCTACCAGCTGCCCGCTGCCGGACGGCCTCGGACCCGCTCCCTGCCCGACGGCCTTAGACCCGCTCCCCACCCGACAGCCTCGGACCACCTCCCCGCCCGACTGCCTCGGACCCCCTCCCCGCTCGACGGCCTCAGACCCACCCATCACTCCCACCCCCACACCCAGACGCCTCACCACCCCCCACCCCTCTCCCCGACAACGGCCCTCAACCCCCTCCCCCCCGACGGCCTCATACCCACCCACCGCTGCTCCGACCGCCCCGAGACCAGCCCCTCCGACAACCAGCCACAGCCAGCCCACACCGCCCCCCCCCCCCCCCCCCCCCCCCAAAAAACCCGCCCATAGTGGACCTCGGCCCCTCCCTCCCTCTTGATTTCCTCAGAACCCACCACACCACTCCACTCCCGTCCCCATCCCCGCCCCCGCCCCCAAACGACCTACGACACCCACCCCCGGGGCCCCTCCCCCCCCCGCCCCTCCCCTCACTGTCTTCTCGAAAATGATGATGATGTCATGTTACTTGGTTACCATAACTATGGGTGCATTCTGTTTGCAGGTACATATTTCTGCTAGATAGACTGGGGAGAGCCATATCTTTTATCAACCACCTCTCTTTTGTTGAATAAAAAATGAGGGGTGTTATTTGAGACACTTGTTTCATTAATGTTCTTCAAATTTTTATTTATAAGGAACAATGGAAGGTTTCCTTTATTGGTTGAATAATGGAAGGTTTCCTTTTGTTGGACAACAGCAGAACTTGTTATATTGTTTTGTGTCTTGAACTTTCTAACTGCTATTGCTATTTGATTACTGATTAGGCTATATTGTTCTAACAAGCTGCAAGCTTCTATTATTGTTCTGAAAGGCTATATCGAAAGTAGAACATGTTATAAAATCTCAGGAATGATTATCATTCACTAGGAAGTGACTTTCTTTATCATCTTCAGTTTTACATAAATAGGATTTATCCTTTTGGTGGGAGATCTGGATCTGGTGTGATTTCTCTCCGTACTCATTTTTTAGTTGTTTCAAAACTTAAAATTGAAAATTACAAGTTTCATATTGTACATTTAAAACTAGATCCCTTAATTTTTTTTAATAAATAAGTCAATATTTTAATCAATTTTACTATTAAATTTCACAAAAAAAGACAGTGAAGGTTTTAAAATTTAAAATTTTAAATTACAAATTTATTATTTTTACATTTAAAAATAGACCACATTTAATATTTTTATTTATAAATAAGTCCAAATTTTATTTATTTTATAAGTAAATTTTACAAATAAATCATCGAAGGTTTCAAAACTTAAAATTTAAAATTACAAGTTTCATATTATACGTTTACAAATAGATCCATCGATTTTTTTAAAAATAAGTCAATATTTTAATTATTTTTAATATTAAATTTTACAAAAAAGACAATGAAAGTTTTTAAAATTTCAAAATTTCAAATTACAAGTTTAATATTTTTCATTTAAAAATAGACCACCTTTAATATTTTTATTTATAAATAAGTCCAAATTTTATTTATTTTATAAGTAAATTTTACAAATAAGTCATTGAAGGTTTTAAAACTTAAAATTTAAAATTACAAGTTTCATATTGTACATAACAAATAGATCCCTCGATTTTTTTTAAAATAATTCAATATTTTAATCATTTTTAATATTAAATTTCACAAAAAAGACAGTAAAAGTTTTAAAATTTCAAATTTCAAATTACAAGTTTACTATTTTTACATTTAAAAATAGGCCACCTTTTATATTTTTATTTATAAATAAGTCCAAATTTTAATTATTTTATAAGTAAATTTTACAAATAAGTCATTGAAGGTTTCAAAACTTAAAATTTAAAATTACAACTTTCATATTGTACATTTACAAATAGATCCCTTAATTTTTTTAAATTAGTCAATATTTTAATCATTTTTAATATTAAATTTCACAAAAAAGACAGTGAAGTTTTAAATTTAAAATTTCAAATTACAAGTTTATATTTTACATTTAAAAATAGACCACCTTTAATATTTTTATTTATAAATAAGTCCAAATTTTATTTATTTTATAAGTAAATTTTACAAATAAGTCATTAAAGGTTTCAAAACTTAAAATTTAAAATTACAAATTTCATATTGCATATTTACAAATAGATCCCATGATTTTTTTAAATAAGTCAATATTTTAATCATTTTTTAATATTAAATTTCACAAAAAAGACAGTAAAAGTTTTAAAATTTCAAATTTCAAATTACAAGTTTACTATTTTTACATTTAAAAATAGACCACCTTTAATATTTTTATTTATAAATAAGTATAAATTTTATTTATGTTATAAGTAAATTTTACAAATAAGTCATTGAAAGTTTCAAAACTTAAAATTTAAAATTACAACTTTCATATTTTACATTTACAAATAGATCCCTTCAATATTTTTATTTATAAATAAGTCTATATTTTTTTATCATATTTTAAGTAAAATTTTACAAAAAACATATTAATGATTTTTAAATTTATAAATATAAATTTAATATTTATACATTAAAAAATAGACTCTTAAATATTTTTTTAAAAAAATAAGTCTAAATTTTACTTATTTTAAAACTAATTTTTACAAATAAACCCCTAACCGGACGGCCCGCCGGAATGCGGGCGCGGACGGCCTCCCACGCGCCGCCACTCTCACCGCCGTCAAATTTCGAGGACTTTTCTGTAAATCAGAATAATTTCAGGGTGTTATTTACAAAAATCCGAATTTTGGGGATTTTTCTGTAAATCAAAATAATTTCGAAGTGTTATTTGCAAAAAATCGAATTTCGGGACATTAAATATTAAAAATAATTTTTTAGGTGTTTAATTGTAAAAATAATCAAGGGTAAAATCGGAATTTTTTGGGAAAATTTTGATTAAATAACAATCATGGGGGTGTAGGTAAATATTTTCAAAAATGGGGGGTGAGGATAATTCCGAAAATTACGGGGGGTTATAGGTAATTAAGACTAATTACAGGAGGTTATAGATAATTATCCCCTCTTTTTACAATAATATCTCACTTATTGCTAAAAATAATAATAATTAGATAGATATGTCAAATTTTTAAATTTTAACACAATCACAAAAAGGAATTGTATTAATATGTAATTGATTCTAAGTTTTGTAAGTGTCAACACAATTTGTGTATTCGATCATATACTTTTTCTTTTTACCGATTGCTCTCAAAATTTTACTAATAATAATTTGTAGAGGCAACCCCATCTCCTATTTAACTAGATTCTTCAGGAAATTTTCACAACTGCTTTGGCATCCGACATAAGTTATAAATATATTAAGAATATTTACAATCAATTTTCCCGTTGTGGAATACAACGTAATAGATATGAGACTATTTATTAATAGATTTTGCTCCACTATTTCTTAGACTTTATATGCTGAAAATGACAACCTTTCCACATATATTTCTCTAATAGATTCTTACTTGACTCAATAAATCTCTCATACATATGATTTTCAAAAAGTATCAAAATCAATGTGATAGAATAGGTCCAAACAAACTAACTATCAATTGATAACAGTCTCATTCCCCCCAAATTTGCCCTCTGTTTTAAATTGAGATTAACTAGCTTTTATTTCATCATAGATTTTTTTAAAAAAAAAATTCCATACGTTTGATATCCATATTTGACCAAACCTTGAATGCTTAATATGATCATATCTCATTTCAACAAATGCTTCCAAATCATCTTATAATTTTGTTGACTTACAAATAAGTAGTGCACTTTCCTTATTCTTCAGTATATATTATATATTAAATATATATTTTATTGTACTTCTACCTCTTGGAACATTCAAATAAGTAATTATAATAAATTCAAATTCACAACAATACTAAGAAAAATATCAAGACAGACTTAAATGTTATAATAGTGTAAATATGTTCATAAGTACATATGTTCATCTTAGATCAACCAAAATCATTCATAAGTACATATATTCATCTTAGATCAATCATTCATAAGTACATATGTTCATCTTAAATCAACCAAAATCATCATAAGATAGATATCGATTGGTCAAAAATTTGACTGTCTAACTGCATAATCTCGATGGCTACAATCAAGATATGAAAATAGATACTCAAAATAGATATGACAATTAAAAAATATTATAAGTAATATATAAATATCACTTTCCTCTTTTAGATAAAATTTATTATTTTATTGATTTTTCTCGTATTTGATTAATAGTCCCACTATTTGAAAAATATAATTTGAGAATTTAATTTTTATTTTTATATTATTTTTTATTGTTGTATGTCTTCTATGGAACTAATGCTTACTATTTTAATAAACTTATAACATTATATAATAAAAAAAATAAAAGGAACTAGTTATTTATTTTTTGCTTCCAAATAACTCCTGTTGGGTCTTGTTTTTTAGACCAAGAGATGCATTGTAACTAATTCTTTATACTCGTTGGCATCAAAATATTATCATTTAACCAACTCATGTGCTATAAGGAAAACACAATGCTCTAGTAAATTAAATTTAATCCTCCATATTGTAAATATTTTCAATAAGTATTGAACACATCAAGGAATAATACTATTCTAAAATTATTATAATAAAAAAATAAAAATATGAAGAATTATTATAAAATAAAAAATATATATAATAGAATGAAATATTAAGTAAGGTGATTTAAAGAGAATCTTTCTTTAGGATAGATGTTGCAGATTAGAATAAAAAAAACTATCACGAAAATATACCTAATACAAACAAGTAGTTTGATTTGCATTTTAAGCATATTCGAAAGTGTAAATTATTCAACATATTGAGAGCATAAGTGAGAACTATGTTCAGATGTCACATATTATTTTGTTGTAATTTTTATATATTTTATATTATCTCAAGACATGTAAGAAGTCTCTATTTATAAATTACATTTCAAATTGATTATTCCGTGATTACGAATAGACTATTTAAACCAAAACTAAACAAAAATAATTTCCTTTTTTATATTAATTTAATTGATAAAATTGAATTAACGTAAAATATTTTTTAAAAATTTTAATCGAGATGATTTTTCTATAGATTTATATTATATGATGAGTGATTTTTTTTAATAGTGATAAGTTAAGTAATTTCCTATAAATTAACTATGTGAATAAAACTAAATAGTTATGATAAAAGATAATAATTATTTGATTCTAATCATATTTATTTAATTTTAATTATAACCTATTTAAATATAAAAATCATACTATTACATTAAAAAAATAAATATTACATATAGTGTAAAATATATGGATCATATGAAATGGTATTATTAGTTGAATTTTTTAGTTAATTAAGAAATTTTTATAAAGTATTAAGAATTTAAAAAACTAAAGGGAGTTTTTAGAAAATTAAGAAATTTTCATGAAATTTCCATGGGTACGGAAATTTTCCCTTGAGTGAATCCTTGATTGACGATGCGGTAACCACGTGCTGATTTTTTGTCGGGGAGAGCACATTAAACAAATTTTAGAGCGTACAAATCAACTAATGCTTCGAATAAACACTACAGTGAAGCAGTCAACAGCTACGCATGCCAAACACTACTGTCCACCTTCTACGCCACCTTCTTTCTCCGCAGCTCCGGTCATCTTCTCCTCCAGCTCAATCACCTCCTCCGTTATCATCCCCGACCGGCCATGGGCAACGTCGTAGGTCGCATGTACCCCGAACACCACGTAGTACACCACCATCACCGCCGTGCAGATGCCGAACCTCACAAACGACTCCGACCCCAGCGATCCCATCAGAAACACATTGGCCGCGACCGACAGCGACGGCAGCCACGGCACCAGCGGTACACCCCACACCCTCGGCTCCCGCCGCCGCGGCAGAAACGCCGCCATCCCCAGGGTCGCCGCCGCCCACACCGGCACCGTCACCACATACCCCACCCACCCCTCCGGCCTCAGCCCCCAGTACGCCGCCGTCCCCATCGACGAGGCTACGATCACCAATAAGAACGCCACCAGCATCATCCTCTCAGACGGAGAAGACTCCCCGGCGACGTAGTACCTCCGTACGAGCAGCGCCGTCGCCATCATCCCGAAGATGAAGAGCGTGCTGATGGAAAGCAAGCTCGCCAGAACTTCCAAGCTCGAGAAAAGGGCTATGCACGCGCTGCAGAACGTCATGAGCAGCGTGGCGTGGATCGGAGTCCCTGTTTTCGGGTGGACGAGTGCGAACAGAGGCGGAATGATGTGGCTCCTCGCAATGTGCGTGGTATACCGCGCCTGCCCGAGCGAGCCGACAAGCAGCACGGTGGTCATCCCCTTGAGCGCGCCGAGGGCGACGAGGTACTGCGCCCACCTCATCCCCACGGCGCGGAAGGCTGCCGAGTAGGCGGCGTTCGGGTCAATGTCGGTGTACCGCTGCATCATGCTCAGCGACAGCGCCATCAGGCAGTAGATCACAGTGATCACTGACATCGACCCAAGGAGCCCCAGCGGGATGTCCCGGGAAGGGTTCTTGGTCTCCTCAGCCATGGTGGCGATGTTGTCGAAGCCGCCATAGGCAAAGTAGACGATGGCGGCGGCGCGGAACACGCCTTGCATGCCGAAGGGAAGAAATGGCTTCAGATTGGCCGGCTTCGCGTGCGCGAAGCCGGCTACAATGACGAAGAGTATGACGAAGGAGTGCGCCGCCGAGGCAACCCAGTTGAAATAGGACGTCTTCTTCGTGCTCAGCATGGCGAGGGTGGAAGTGATGGCGAGGACGAAGACGGCGATTGGGTCCAGCAGATTGAAGCCATCGGCGAGGTTGGTGTGGATTCTGAGCGAATCTGGCGGCCTGTTCAGCAGCGTGGCCAGGTACGAAGTCCACGCTCTGGCCACCGCGGCGCCGCCGATGATGCACTCGAGCAAGAGATTAGCGGCGGCGATGAAGGCGGCAAAGTCGCCGAGCTCGACGCGGAGGTAGGCGAAGGAGCCGCCGGCGACGGGGATTTCAACGGCGAACTCGGCGTAGCAGAAGACGGAGAGCATGGCGGAGAGGCCGGAGACGGCATAGGACAGGACGATGGCAGGGCCGGCGTGGGAGTGAGCCTCCTGGCCGGTAAGGACGAAGATGCCGGCGCCGATGACGGAGCCGAAGCCGAACCAGGTGAGATCCCACCAGGTGAGGCAGCGCTTCATGTTGTTTTGGCTGCGGCGGCGGACGATGCCGAGCTCGGCGACGGCGGAGGAACGGGAGAAGAGGCGGTCGCGGAGGCGGTGAGGGGTGACTGAGAGGGCGGCGCGGTAGGCGGGCCAGCTCCGGAAGGAGTCCTCCGGGAAGAGGTCGGCCCAGCCGCATCTCCAGTAGCTCTTAGCCTGGACATGCTTGGGTCCTGATTCTGATTCCATCCAAGCCGATACTTGACTTCTACCGTCTGCTCGCAGCACTAATATATTGGAAAATCAGAACAATATATATTTGACTATTTCTGATGGTTACTGGTCGCTTTTCAGAAGTATGGATTTTCATACGACTTCCTTATTCTGTCTTTTTTTTTTTTTTTTTTTTATTGTTGCTGCTCAAAGGAAGGTTAAAAGAAAGCCGGCTTCAAATTTTTTGGCGCTTTACTCCATACAAAAACATTCAATAAGAAACATTTAGAATGGATAATGAATGGCGGGTTGTAATCCACTCGCTTTTCTTCTGAACAGATTCAGCGAGTTGCGACGAGTCTACGCTCCAGCATGATTTGTGTGGTTTGAGAGGCTGTGGGTGGGCCCGTTAGCCAGCCGGATCAATCCGTATCTTGTGTTGGATGTATCCAATCCTGACATCGCTGTTTGGTAACCAGAAGTCTTCGTAGACGGTGACATACAGAAGTCTTCGCAGACGGTGACATACTTGGTAACCAGAAGTCTTCGTAGACGGTGACATACTTGAATTTCTTGCTCACCATGTGCACTTGGAATAATGGATTGCAACAATCAAGAGATGGACAATGACCAGGGATGTAAACGCGGCTTCTAAATCATCAGCTAGAGCTCAACTCGAAACGGTGAGCTCAGCTCAAATTTAATTTTTAATAATTATTTTTTATTAATTAATATTTAAAAAAAATTTAAAAAAATTAATATTAAAATAATAAATTAGAGCTTTTGAACTCAAGCTCAACTCCTTGCCAACTAAATTAACACCCCCTAATAATGAGACGCGCTCGTAACTAATCCTTGCACTTGAAGAATGACAAACACATTGATCCATTAAGAAGAATAATAAGTCTAAAAAGACTTGATATTGCTTCATTGCTTTTGAGTGTCTTCAGTCTTCTCTTGTCAATCCTACTGACTAAAATGCCTCCTATAACCAAAAAAAAAAATGAGGCACACCTAGGTTTTCCTAAGGATCAATGACAACGAGTACAGCATAACTAAAGCTAAATGAATCTATTTTTCACTACACATTACAACATTTAGGGTCACAACAGGATTAATCTTTGGAGTTAATTCTGTATCTGCTAACTCGCTCTGGATTCCACCCCTTATGTACATCAGTCGGGGAATCCAACACAATGGCCTTGCCCTCCGAGAAAAATCTCGTCTCCGCACTGCATGGAGAGAACTTGGTGCACGGTATTGTTCTGCCATTGGGATACCCCGGGCCATAGAATGGGCTAAACAGTGAGGAGATGGCGTCAAGGCCGGAAGAGTCCCCATAATCAACGGTGCTGAATGAGTTTCTGGTGCTCTCAGTAGTAAAAGATGATTCATCTGAGCTTGTAAAAAGAGACCAGTCGCTTGAAGTAGCATCTGAGAAGTCTATGCTGAATGAATCTGCAAAAGAACTCCTTATGCCTTCTCTGTTTTCTGGTGCCAAATCATCTGAAACATCATTCACATAGTAGCCCGAGTTTAATAAAGTCCCGCTTTGCTTATCATCAGTATGCCGCGAAGATTTTTGGGCCTTTGATGTAGTATTCTTAGACGTTGCTTTAGCTTGTAAGGATGCTTTCTCAATGTAAATCCTCGGAGGCCGGGGGAAAGATCTGAAAGAAATTAATGATTAACATTGAAAAAAAAAGGTGAAATATGAGGGCAAATAACTAAGACATACCGAGCATAGAATAACATGTATGCACCTTCTGACATTACCCGACTCAATGGAACTGCTTGCACCTGTTAAAAAGGAGAACAAGCAATCAAATCAATAGTTAGAGAATTGCTTTTTTATAATGGGTAATTTGTTACCTCAGCATCATCGACTCTGAACCATGTTCCTTGCATATCCTTAACATAGGACACATAGTGCCCAGAAAATGATGCATTGAGGGTATCCAGATGGACAACAACTGCATACAGCATGTACAGTGGGGGAATGTCCAAGGTTCCAGTCACAAAAGGAACCATGTCCAGCGTATCCGGAAAAGTAACACATTTATTAATTTTGCCGTATTGCCCTGTCTGGAATGTAGTCCCACAATCAAGACACTTATTAAGACAAAAAGAAGAAAAATGCAAAAAACCACAATAAACCAGAAAATGAATTTGCCCTACGTTCAGCAGAAGATTGTGGAATAGCAATGAAAAGCAGACAGCAAGCAATTGGACAGATGTTTATTCCACATTGAATTAAATGGAAAAGTTTCCATAGCAGTTTCCTATTGTCAGCATTTTCAAACATGAACAAAATGAAATTGGATCTCACTTGCAATCATTTTAATAAATGCTACCTGGAATCTCTTCAGAACTACTGTCAGGATATTTGGCACTTCATGTATCCTCAACTGCTTTCTAGCATTGACATATGTAGAACACCTGCAGTGTCATTGTGATTAGAGAAGATCAATGACAGGCTAAACCATACAGTAAAAGAATTTCGAGAAAGATAATTAAGAATATCATCAGACCTTCCACATCTGTACATGTTCTCACCATCCAAGTCCTCGGCAGCAGTGAATTGTGTAAGTGCATCCTCCAAAGACTCAACCCAACCATGTATCTCCACTGTCAGATCCATGATATTTTCATATCGTTCTGACTCAAGTTGACATCTCATGCACTTGACCTGATTTTATATAGGTAACCATTGACATATTTAGAAAATTGGAAGGAATAGAAGACAAAGGCTTAGTTTGGTAAAAAGTTGTGTGTCTAACTAGTTAATAAAGTTTACAAGACAACTAGTCAAATGCTTGTTAACTAGGTTAGGGCTCCCCAGTTTATAAGACATTGAAGTAACCAATTTAACCATCTAGCATTTGGTATCATGAATGAGTTTTAGTCAAAAGGGCATTTTGGTATTTTTAAATTTATCTCGGTACACACACAGCCCTTTATTTATACATATTTGTACAAAAATATACACTTAGATAAACACACTTGACTTTTTACAAAACAAAGCCGAAGATCATATGAACCCAACCCCATAGATAATCAGAGAAAAGCACCAACTCATGAAATCACCTTTGATCTAAGCCGACCACCAAAAATCTGTTGTATTAAGGTTGTCTCTTGCAATCTGTAATCAACAGTTTTCTCACCACCCAGTCCCTCAAGGCATATAGCTTGCATAGACATCAGCAGAAGCCTGGTTGCAGTTGATACAGTTGAGTCATATAAGCAGTAATACACAAAAATGAAAAATTATCTTATATTTCTGTCTAGTAAGATAACTTGAGCAAGAAAGAACGAGAGGCATCAACCAACAAAGAAAGATAGCACATTCATATAATATACCTCAGAAATTCATGAGCATCTTCTTGATTTCCGCCACCCATCCTCCAGCCAATATTTCTCATGTTTGAAAGGATTCCACTTGGAGACAAAGGGCCTTCACTCTCTCGCAACATTGAAACATGCTGCTCAAGTTCGCACATGAGACACCAATCTTTAACACCGCCTTCAATTATAAAACAATTTAGTGAATATAAAGATGCAAAAGAGAGATGTGTTATCTACAGCACGGAGATATCAGAAAATACAGGTTTTTGAATGTAATCTCTGCAGTAGATAGACCATAAGTGGCTTTGTGCATGTCAGACATTGAAGCACAGCATTGGCATAACAACTGCAGGAAAAAAGAATAAATTTAGATAATTTACTTATGCCAATCTAAAGCACAACAAAAAATGGATATAATGTACTAATGCCAGTCTAAAGAACCAGTGGCTTTTTTCTGACATTAATAAGAAGATGTTCTCACCTGCCAGTGATCGTGTCCATGGATTTTTATAAACTATTGTTCAGTTATAGCCTACACTTTGTAGCAGACTAACAAGGTATTCTTGAAAGGAACGAAATGAGGTAGACATGGTAATATGCTCTACTATGGATGAAAATGGGCTGTTCCCGGGCTACATTTGGGCCTACCTTGGCTTGCACTTGTATACATCTAGACCCCAAGTTGCTGGAGTCAGAGTAATTTATATGTATGTCTCAGACTCCCAGGCCAGAGAGTGTCTACTCAATTTTTGTAAGTAACCTTGCATCCATAGACCTAGAACAGAGTCCAAACTCCACTTTTTTAGATAAGCTAGTCCACACCATAAACAAAATTCTAGTTTGAGCAATTTCAATGATAGATTGTCCACTCAGACAAAATTGCCAAGGATTAACATTATTTCCAAACTCAGAACCTCCAAAGTGGGCCAAACTGACTTATAACCATGACAGAAATTAGGAAAATTTCCATATAATGTTGAAAAAATTGGTGTAAATTGCATATCACACTCCAGAAGAAAGTAATACCTTATCACACCCCTCCTCCTTTTTAAATTCCCGGGCATATAATTTTTTTTCACTCCTTTCAGAGTAATATTACAATCAATATTTAATATTATGTCTGGTGAAACCCAAAGATCTTTTATATTGCTTCGCTCTTGGAGCAGAAATGTTAGAAGATGGTGTAAAGACTATACATCAATCTTATTAAATTCTCCAGAAAACAATACCTTGGCAAAGAAAAATAACTAGCTGCTATATTAAAAATATCACTTGGAGTTGGAGCCTTGTTTAATCCGATATTAAACCTAGTTCACAAGGACTGCCAAGCAGAATTAGGATACTTGTCATCATGCTTTAACATAAGCAATCAAGCCAAATTAATCCTTTCAATTTACCTGTTTCCACAATTAAGGAGCCCCCTTGGGGATATGTCCCAGACTTCACACTGGAAAAGCTTGACAAGATCTTCATAAGGAAATAATACCTGTAACATTTAGTATAGCAGACATGCAATGTAAAGCATCTTTTTATTGGGTTCAAAATAATATGTAAGATTTCAAAAATAATAAATTTATTTTATTGAGCAATATACCTTATTTTTCTTACAATAATTAATGAGTCCAATAAAATTCCCTCTACAGATCTTAGAGGGCTTTCTTGAACCCTCACTTTTTGTGCCTCCAGTGATTGAGCTATTGTTGCCTTCTAAATGAATGTTACTGGCAAGATCAGTTTGCTGCATCCCTAAGGGAAAGAAGAAGACGCAGAATGAGAAAACAGAATAAATAAAATATAAAGCATGGTTCTGATACAAGACGTGGCATCACATACTAGTTTCATCATCCAAGTAGGCATTTTTCACAGTCCTAGCATAAGACTGCTCTTTCAATACTTCACCAGCAAAGTGTCGAGGTAAATCAGCCATAGGTCCCAACGTGTACGGAGGTCTCTTATACTTTAAGTTTCCCTTTGCATATTCAGCTGCAGAACTTAAATATAATTTTTCACTAGCAGATGGAGATTTATCCTCATGAAGATCTACTTTTTCTGAACAGAACTCCTTTGCAGTTTCATGTTCATTCATCGCATTTTTGTCAGGAAGAGTCAAAGTCGGTATCCTAGAGGAGCTGCTTGGTTTAGTCCTGTCCGTTATTTTGCCTGTTGATTTAGACGACTGATACATAAAGTTTCCTGCTAGGCTTGGCACACGGGCGAACAACCGACTGCTGGTATCCTGACTTCTATAAATATTATTCGAAGTAGTGTTACTTTCAGTTCCTAACTGTCCAAAAGAAAGAAAAGCATCAGGTTTAGAAACACATCCAATTGATTTGTCAAACAAAATAATGAAGCCTAGGTCAAGGAAATTAATGTAAATGCTAATAACCTTATGTCTGGCGGGAGTGCCATCTAAGGAATCTTCTGCTGACAAGGTGCTGGTGCTTATTTTTGGAATTGCAGAACCACAGCTGACATTGTCATCATAGGAACATAAAGCATAGTCATCACTACACAACATCTCTCGTTTGGACTTTTTGGATATAACATTCTCTGACAATCTTCTGCCAGTTCTTGAAACTTGAGATGAATCCACAGTGACATCAATAGAGTTAGCAGAATGGGTAACATAAGAAGCATTTGACAGATTAGAAATGTCACTATCTAGAATTTCATCGCAATCATTTTCAAGGAATTGAGATGAATTCCCATCTTTGAAATGCTCCAGACTGATAGGTTCTGAGAATGATGCCAAACCCGTTGAAAATTTGTTGAATCGACAATCATGGAACAGCTGACATTCTTCCTTGTGTACCTGTCTCCAGTGTAATATTTGGCACTTCCCTGAACTGCAAGTGCATCACCAATTCAAGATATGAGATGTACAGAAAATTTATGTGTACCATGGGCATTCAGTCCAAAAAAATAGAAGAAAGAAGTAGTGTGTCAACAAGTTTTTGAGTTTTGGTTTCATCAAAATCATGTTGTACTTCATATGGAACTTAATAAACAGTGGCTTTGGCTTCATGCATAATTACTATGCCAAAAATAGAAATTTGAAACTTATAGGAACATGTTCCTACAAGGGAAAGCGCAAAAGAACTTATCAAATACTCTGCAGAATTTAATA
The DNA here is from genome assembly GCA_005019695.1 of Trichopus zeylanicus subsp. travancoricus. Lineage (NCBI taxonomy): Eukaryota > Viridiplantae > Streptophyta > Magnoliopsida > Dioscoreales > Dioscoreaceae > Trichopus > Trichopus zeylanicus. The sequence continues at coordinate 283,176 of RXID01022324.1, forward strand.
CCTAGACTAAATTAAATTTCAGTTCACATATATCTCACATTTCCTTTCAGATGTTACACTAAATTACGCCAAAACCTCTTTGAATTATACAAGAGGATTGACCAGAATGGCATGTTGTATTCATGATACCAATGAGGCAACTGCAACCCTAATCAAGTCAGCACCTAGAGAATGAGCAAAACGCAAAGGAAGTTACTCAGAGGATCAACCAGAATATCATTTTTTTTTTTTGTGAGATCATGCCAAATTGCAACCTCAATCAAGCCATGACCTAGAGGGATGGACTAACAAATGCTAGTCAGCCAGTCAAATTCTATTATGCCATATCAGGTATTACAGTTTGCATGCATATAAAACGTACACCAAACTTCAATTCCTTCTCTTGCACCTGCACCTATTTAACATTTGAGTGGACCCATAATGAACCATTTTTCTGCATATAGTGCCATTTTTTTAGAAGAAACAAAATTACCATAAGAAATCCAAAATGAATAAATTGGAAAGTATTCAATAAGTCCATATTGCTTTAATATTACAAGGATTTGAAAGAACAGAATAGAGAAATGAAGGTTAAATGCGCCTATAATGGTGTTCAAATAACAGAATTTCCCCAAGATTGTTTAACATATAGTATTCATATAAAGATTCTATTTCCTTTCTGCCTGAAACCATGCTGAAAGTCTAAGATCCTATCATCAGATAGGAATCTAATAGAAAAACATTTTTTTTAACAATATTGGGAACGGGAGCAGAACTTGCCTTCAGCTCTGCCCGAAAACAACCTTCTTTTTTTGAACCCATTTATAAATAACTCAAAAACAAATCTAAAAGCAAAAAAGAAACCCATACATTTACATGGCACTTGTCTCATAGTTACATAACCGTAAGCATGACTAAAATATCTCATACCAAAAGTCAGAAACTTGCCATAAATCAAAAGCAACACATGAATGTGAAGGAAATGAATCTAACGAAAATACATATAAAAAAAGCAGATAGTTACCACGATAAACAAAACAAAGGAAGAAGAAGGAAGCACTTTGAAATAGAAAACAATCATACCAATATCTAATTGACTTGCATCTAGAGCACCGAGTAGTAGCAGGGGCAAAGCATCTAGCACACACATAAATCCCTGTCTTTGAAGTGACCAGAGTTGGAATAACATCAGCAGATGCCATTGCTCCAACTCCAACAGCTTCTTCAGATGCTAGTTGAGCAAGCAAACGTATTCTATTCTTTTTCTTTGCTGTCTCATTCCATCTACCAAGAAGAATGTAGGTGACCACTGGAAGCACAACCAAAACAAGGAAAAGAACAGGCAGATCTGCTTCCCTCAGCTGGAGCATGTCCCCACCAATACAAACTCATGTCCAGTTTGCACTGGATATTGCAATTGAAGCTAACTGAATCAAGTCAGTAAACCACCATTATTTCACAATCTAGAACAGCATTTTTATGTTCAACAGGTGAATAATCACATAAATAACGACACAAGTCAAATTCACAGGCCTTTCTTCCAACCTCAAATACCAATTTATGTTAAAGAACTTCTTTTGCACCATACAATAC
>RXID01022325.1:0-43220 GCA_005019695.1 Trichopus zeylanicus subsp. travancoricus
ATTAGCAAGAGCAATACTAGCATCATATTAGTTGTAGCAGTAAAAGTAGTAGTAGTAACTGTAGTAGTAGTAGTAGCAGGAGTAGTAGTAGTAGAAGTTACGATTGTAGTCATATTTGTAGTAGAAGTAGTAGTAACAGTAGCAGTAGTAGTGGTGGTAGTGGTAGTACTAGCAGAAGTAGTAGTAGTTGTTGTTGTAGACGTAGTTGTAACTGTAGTATTAGTAGTCGGAGTAGTAGTAGAAGAAGTAATTGTAGATATAGTAGTAGTACTAATAGTAGTACTAGTAGTAGTAAGAGGAGGAGGAGCAGTACTAGTAGTAAAAGTAGTAGCAATAGTTGTAGTAGTTATAGTAGTAGCATTTAAAGTAGTAGTATCTGTAGTAGTGGTAAGGGTAATAGCTATAGCAGTAGCAGTAGTAGTAGTACTAGTACTAGTAGTAGCATTAGAAGTAGTAGCAATAATAGTCGCAATAGTAGTAGTCACAGTAGTTGTAGCAGTTGTAGCAGTTGTTGTAGTAGTATTAGTAGGAGATATAGAAGGAAAAGCAGTATTACCGGCAGCAGCAGTAATACCAGTAGTAGCAATAGCAACAGTAGCTGTAGTGGCAGCCTTAGTAGTTGCAGTAGTAGTAGCAGCAGTAGGAGTAGTAGTAGAAGTAGTACCTGTAGTGGAAGTAGTAGTAGTAGAAGCAGCATTAGTACTAGTAGTAGCAATTGTAGTTGCAGTAGTAGTAGTAGTAGTAGGTATAGTAGTTGTAGTATTAGTAGTAGTAGTAGTTGTAGTAGTAGTAGTAGTAGTAAAATTGGTGGTAGTAATAGGTGAAGCACCAGTAGTAGTAGTAGTAATAGTAGTAGTAGTTGAAGCAGTATTAGGAGTAGTAGCAGTAGTAGTAGTAATAGTAGTTGTAGTAATAATAGTAGCAGTAGTAGTTGCCGTAGTAGTAGCAACAGTAGTTGGAGTTGCAGCAGTTGTAATAGGAGTTGCAATGGCAATAGCATCAGTAGCTGCAGAGGTAGCAGTGGTAGTAGTAGTAATGGTAGGTGTAGTAGTAGTAGCAATAGGAGTAGTAGTAGTAGTAGTAGTAGTAGTAGTTCTTATAGTAGTTGCAGTAGTAGCACTAGTAATAGCAGTAGTAGCAATAGAAGTAGTAGCAAAAGTGCTACTAGTAGTAGTGGTAGTAGTAGTAGTAGTAGTAGCAGCAGTAGTAGTAGTAGCAGAAGTAGTAGCAGCAGTAATAGAAGCAGTAGTTGTAGTATTAGTTGTAGTAATAGTAATAGTTGCAGGAGAAGTAGTATTACTAGTGGTAGTAGTTGTAGTTGTAGTGTAGTAGTAGTAGCTGTAGTAGTACTTGTAGTAGTTATAGTAGTAGTAGTGGTAGTAGTAGCAGCAACAGCAATAGTAGTAGTCATAATAGCAATAATAATAGTAGTGCTAGTAGTGCTAGTAGCAACAGTAGCCGTAGGAGCAACAGTAGGAGTAGCAGCAGGTGCAGTTGTAGTGGTAGTGGTCGCCGTAGCAGTAGTACTAGCAGTAGCATTTGTAGTAGCAACAGCGGCAATATGACTAGTAGTAGTTATAGTAGTAGTAGTAATAGCAGTAGTAGTAATAGTAGTAGTAGTGGTGGTGGTGGTGGTGGTGGTTCTAGCTGCAGTAGAAGTAGCAGTTGCAATAGTAGCAGTTATTGGAGTAGTAGGAGCAACAGTAGTAGTGGTAGTAGTAGGAATAGTAGTAGTAGTTGCTATTGTAATTATAGTTGTAATTGTAGTAGTTGTTGTTGTTGTAGTAATCATAGTAGTAGCAGCAACAACAGCAGAAGTAGTAGTTGTAGTAGTAGTATTTATTGCAGTAGTAGTGGTAGTAGTTGTTGTTGTTGTAATAGTAGAAGAAGTAGTAGAAGTAGTAGTAGTGGTAGTTGAAGTAGTAGTAGTGGTAGTAGTAGTGGTAGTAGTGGTGGTAGTAGTAGTAGTGGTGGTAGTGGCAGTAGTGGTAGTAGTAGTAATAGTAGTAGTAGTAGTAATTGTGGTAGTTGTAGTAGTAATAGTAGAAGTTGTAGAAGAAGTAGTAGTTGTAGTAGAAGTGGTAATAGTAGTAGTACTACTAGCAGCAGCAATTGTTGTAGTAGAATTAGTTGTAGTAGTACTAGCAGTAGCAGTAGTGGAAGTAGTGATAGTAGTAGCAGTAGTAGTAATAGTTGCAATAATGGTAGTAGCAGTAGTAGTGGTAGTAATGGTAGTACTAGTTGCTGCAGTTGTAGTAGTAGTATTAGTAGGAGTGTTAAGAGTAGTAGTAGTAGCGGTGGTTGCTATGCATACTGCTACTCCTTCAACTACTACTACTTTGACTACTACAACAATAACTACTACCACAATAACTACAACTACTACTAATATTACAAATACTACTACTACCACTTCTACTACTACTACTACACCGTTGCTACTTCCCTACTACTACTATTACTTCCACTACTACTACTACTACGACTGCTACTCTCGCAATTGCTCAAACTCCCCCTCCTCCTACTACTACTACTGCTACTACAGCAACAACTACTACTACTACTATTACTACTACAACAACAACTACTACTACTATTACTACTTCTACTACAACAGAAAACTACTACTACTACTACTACAACAACAACAACAACAATTACTACTACTACTACTATTACGTCTACTACTACTACTTCTACTACTACTACTTATAGTACTACTACAACTACTCCTACTACTACTACTACTTATACAACTACTACTACTTCTACTTGTACTACTTCTACTACTTCAACAATGACTTATGCTACTACTACTACTACAACTACTACTTCTACTTCTGCTGTGGCTACTACTTTTGCTACTATAACTTCCACTGCTAGTTCCTCTTCTATTATTAGTGGTACTACTACTGGCACTACTACTACAACTACGGTTGCTCTTACTACTACTACAACCACTACTACCACTACTATGGCTGCTACTTATACTACTACTACTATTATTACTGCTACTTATACTACTACTACTTCTCCTACTGCTACAACTAAGGTTACTATTACTATTGTTGTTGCTACTACTACTACTACTACTACTACTAGTACTACAACTGCTATTACTACTGTGGCTATTAAAACTACTTCTGGTATTACTATTATAACTAATAATATGTCAACAACAATAATAACAATAACTACTACTACTACAATAACAACAACAACAACAACAACAACAACTACTACTACTACTACTACTACTACTACTAATTCTACTCCTACTCCTACTTATACTACTACTTCTTCTTCTTTTACTTCTACTACTTCTAGTACTACTTCTACTACTATTACTACTGCTACTGCTACTACTACTTCTACTTCTGCTGCGTCGATTACTATTGCTACTACAACTTCTACTACTACTACTTGTTCTACTACTACTGATACTACTACTACTACTACTACTACTACTACTACTACTACTACTACTACTACTACGACTACTACTACTACAGCTACTGCTACTAATACTACGAGAACTACTACTACAACTATGATTTCTACTACTACTACTACGACTAGTACTACTACTACTACTACTCTTCCTGCTACTACTACTACTACTACTACTACTTTTCTTGCTAATTCTACTACAACTAGCACTACTACTGCAACCACACTCCTACTACTTCTACTACTACTACTACTAGTACTTCAGCTATAACTACCTCTGCTACTATAACTATTACCACTGCTCCTAGTTGCACTACAACAATTATTAGAGTGACAACTTTTGCTACTACTGCTACTACTACAAATACAGCAACTATGACTACCGCTATGACTATTACTACTAATTCTACTACTATAGCTACTATTAGTACTACTACTATTACAACTACTATTATTATTGTTGCTACTACTAATATTACTACTAGAACTATGACTACTACTACTGCAACAACTACAACTACTACAACAACAAATAATACTACTACTTTTCCCATAATAACAACAACTACTGCTTCTTGTACTACTACAACTGCTGCTACTACTACTTCAGGTACAACTACTACGATCGCTACAACTATTACTACTGCTACTACTACATCTACTACTGCTACTACAACTACTATTACTACTACAGCTACAACTATCACAGCTACTACTACAATAACAACAACTGCTACTACTCTTACTACTACTACTGCTGCTACTACTGCCACTACTATTGCTAATACTACTACTGCTACTACTATTACGCTGCTGCTACTACAACAACAACTACTACTACTACTACTACAAGTACAACAACTACAAGTATTACTACCACCAATGCTACTGCAACTACCACTTCTATTATTACTTCTACTGCTGCTACTGCTACTACTACCACTACTACTACTACTTCTGGTACTACAACAACAACAACAATAACTACTACTACTACTTCTACTCGTACTGTACTGTTACTGCTACTACTGCAACATCTACTACTACAACTACTACTGCTACTACTACTGCAACTACTACTACAACTACTATTGCTACTACGACTACAACTACTACTAATATTATCGCTACTACCACTAATCCAACTTATTCTACTATTACAAATACCACTACTACTACTGCTACTACCACTACTTCCGCTACTCCTACTCCTACTGCTATTTTTTTTTGTACTACTTCTAATTTTACGATAGGTAGTGCTACTACTACTTCCACTACTACTACTACTACTATTACTACTACTATAATGACTACAACTTTCGCTACTACTACTGCTACTACGACTGCTACTATTACCACTACTACAACCGCTACTACTGCTACTACAACAACTACTATTATTACTACTATTGCTGCTACTATAATGAAAACTACTACTGCTACTATTAATTCTGCTACTACAATAACTACTACTACTCCACCTGTTGCTACTAATACTACTAATACTCTTGCTCCTACTACTACTGCTACTTCTACAGCTATGGCAATTGCTCTAGCAACTCCTATTATTACTTATAGTACAGCAGTAGTTGTAGAATTAGTTGTACTAGTAGTAGTAGTTGTATGAATAGTAGTAGGCATAGGAGAAGAAGTAGTATAAGCAGTAACAGTAGCAGTTATTATTATAGTATTGGTAGTAGCTATAGTAGCAGAAGTTGCAGTAGTTGTAGTGACAGTAATAGTAGTTGTAGCAGCAGTAGTAGCAGCTGAAGTAGTAGTAGTTGGAGAAGTAGTTGTAGTAGTAGAAATAGCAATAGTACTAGTAGTAGTAGTAGTAGTAGTCATAATAGTGTTAGAAATAATAGTAGCCATAGTACTAGTAGCAATAGTAGTAGTGGTAGTAGCATTAGTAGTAGTAGTAGCAGTAGTAGGAGCCGTAGGAGCGAATGTAGCACTTGTAGTAGTAAGAGCTATAGTAGTTATAGTAGTAATTATTGGAGTAGTTGTTGTAGTAGTAGTAGTAGGAGTATCGGTAGTAGGAATAGTGGTTGTAGCAGTAGTAGGAGGAGGAGTAGTAGTAGTAGTAGCAAGAGCTGCAATAGTAGTAGTTGTAGTAGTAGTAGTAGTTCGGGCAGTATTGGCAGTAGTGGTAATAGTAGTAGTCATAGTAGTAACAGTAGCAATAGTAGCAGTAGTAGTAGGGAAAGTAGTAGTAGCAGTATGAGTAGTAGCATTGGTAGTAGGAGTAGCAGTTGCAGTTCTGGTAGTAGTAGTAGTAGTAGAAGTTGGAGTAGTAGTAATAGTAGTAGTTGGATCAGAAGAAATAGTAGCACTAGTAATGTGTAGTTGTAGCAGTAATGTAGTTAGTAGTTGCAGTACCCTAGCAATAGTAGTAGTAGTAGTAGTAGTTGGAGTAATAGTAATCGAAGTAGCAGTAGTAGTAGTTATAGTTGTAATAAACATAGAAATAGCAGTTATAGTAGCAGCAGCAATAGCAGTAGTAGTAATATTGTAGCAGTAGTAGCAGTAGCCATTATAGCAGTTGTGGTAGTGGTAGCAATAATAGTAGTTATAGCAATAGTAGGAGCAACAGCAGTAGTAGTAGTCGTGTTTTTAGTATTTGTGGCAGTTGTAGTAGCTGTTGGAGCTATTATAGTAGTAGCTATCATAGTAGGTGCAGTAGTAGTAGTAGTAGTAGTGGTACGAGAAGTAGTAGTAGTCGTAGTAGTAATAATAGTTGCAATAGTAGTAGTAGAAGTGAAAGTAGGGTTAGTAGTAGTTGTATTAGTAGTAGCAATAGTAGTAGCAACAGTAGTAGTAGGATGAGAAGTAGTAGTAATTGCAGTAGCAGTAGTAGCATTGTAGCCGCGGTAGTAGTAGTAGTAGTGGAGTAGGAGTAACAGTAGCAGAAATAGCAACCATAGTATCTGTAGTACTAGTAGTAGTTGGAATAGTAGTAGTAGTAATAGTAGGAGCAGTATTAGATGTAGTAGGAGTGGTAGTAGTGGTAGTAGTAGTAGGAGTATCAGTAGTAACAGTAGTGGTAGGAGTCTCAGTAGTAGTAGTGGTTGTAGTAGTAGTAGTAGTAGAAGTAGTAGCAGTTGTAGTAGTAGCAATAGTCGTAATAGTAGGAAGCAGTAGTAGCGGTTGGAGTAGTAGTAGTAGTAGTAGCAATAGCAGTAGTTGTAGCTGTTGTAGCAGTAGCAGTAGTTGTGTTAGTAGGAGAAGTACTAGTAATAGTAGTAGTAGCAGTAGTAGCAGCAGTATTGGTAGTAGTAGTAGTAGTAGCGGTAGTAGAAGTTATAGCAGTAGTAGTAGTTGTTGCGATAATAATAGTAGTAGTAGTAGTTGCGATAGTAGCAACGGTAGTCATTTTAGTAGTTGGGGTAGTAGTAGTTATTGCTATAATAGAAGTAGTTGTAGCTCTCGTAGTACTACTACTAGTAGTAGTAGTAGGAGAAGCAGTAGTTATCATAGTAGCAGCAGCAGTAGTAGTAGTAGTAGACGTAATAGTAGCAGCAATAGTAGTAGCAGTAGCAGTAGCAATAGTTGTAGTAGTAGTTGAAGTAGTTGTGGTAGTAGTCACAACAGCTACAATAGCAGCAGCAGCCGGAGTAGTACTAGTAGTAGCAGTAGGAGCATCAGCAGCAGCAGTAGTAGCAGTTGTAGTAGCGGCAGAAGAAGTAGTAGTAGTAGCAGTAGTAGTAGTAGTTGTTGTTGTAGTAGTAGTGGTACCTATAGTTGCTGTAGTAGGCATAATAGTATTAGGTGTAGTAGTGATGGTAGTAGAACTAGTGGTAGTAGTAGTCGTGGTGGTTCTAGTGGTAGCAATAGTAGTAGTTGCGAAAGTAGAAGTAGTAGAAGTTGCCATAGTAGTACTACCAGAAGTAATAGAAGTAGTAGTAGCAATAGAAGGTGTAGTAGGAGTAATAGTAGAAATAATAGGAGTAGCAGCAGTAGTAGTGGTTGTAGTAGGAGTATTAGTAGCAGCAAAAGCAGTTGTATTAGTAGCAGTAGCCGTAATAGTTGTAGTAGTAGTTGTAGTAGTTGTTATAGTAGCAGTGCTAGTAGTAACAATAGTAGCAGTAGCAGTAGATGCATTAGTGGCAGTAGTAGCAGTAATAGTAGTAGTAGCAGCAATAATAGTAGCAGTAGTTACAATAGTAGTAGTAGCAGTAGTAGTACTAGTAATAGTTGAAGTAATAGTAGTGGTAGGAGAGGTTGTAGTAGTAGCAGTAGACATAGTAGTAGTAGTAGTAGCAGCTGTAGTAGTAATAGTAGCAGCAGCTATAGCAGTAGTAGTATGAGTAGTAGTAGTTACAGTAGTAGTAGTAGTAGTAATAGTAGTAGTAGTAGTATTAGCAGAAGTAGTAGTGGTTGTAGTAGGAGGAGGAGGAGGAGTAGTAGTAGTTGTAGTAGAAGTTATAGCTGTGGCAGCCGCAGTAATAGTAGTAATAGTTATTGCCGTAGTCGCTACAATAGCACTCGTAGTAGTGGGAGTAATAGCTGCAATAGTAGCTGTTGTAATAGTAGTGGTTGTAGTAGTTGTGTAACTATCGTAGCAGTAGTAGTAATAATTGCAGAAGTAATAGTTGTAGTAGTAGAAGCAATAGTAGTAGTAATAGGAGTAGCAATAGTAATAAAAGTAGTATTAGGAGAACTAGTAGTAGTTGTACTAGTTGTGGCAGTGGTTGTCGTAGGCTCAGTAGCAGTTCTAGTAATAGCGGTGGCAATAGTAGTAGTCATAGTAGTTGTTGGAATAGTAGTAGTAGCAGTAGCAGTTGTAGTAGTAGCAATAGCAGCAGTAGCTATAGTAATAGAAGTAGTTGTAGTACTAATAGGAGCAATGTTAGTGGCAAAAACTATAGTAGTAGTAGTTTTTGTTATTGTTGTTGTTGTAGTCGTCGTAGTAGTAGTAGTAGTACACTAGTAGTAGTTGTAATCGGAGTACTTTTAGTACGAGTAGGTGTTGGAGTAGAAGTAGTAGCAGTAGTAGCAGAAATAGTAGTACCAGCAGTAGTAATATGAGTCGTAGTAGTTATTATAGTAGCAGCAACAGTAGTAGCAGTATTAATAGCCAGAGTAGTAGTAGTATTAGTAGTGGTAGTAGTTGTTGTTGTAGTAGTAGCAGTAGTAGTTGTTGTTGTATTAGTAGTGATAGTAGTAGTCGTAGTAGTAACTGTTGCGCTAGTAGCAGTCATAGTAGCAGGCGTAGTAGTGCTAGTAGAAGTAGGAGTACTAGTAGTAGCAATTGTAGTTGTAGAATTAGTAGTAGTAGTCATAGTAGAAGCACAAGCAGTGGCAATGGTAGTAGTAGTACTAGCAGTAATAGTGTTAGTAGTAGTTGTAGTAGTAGTAGTATTAGTGGTAGTGGTAGTTGCATTAGTAGTACTAATAGTAGTTGTAGTAGTAGTTGTAGTAATTTTAGTTGTAGGAGTAGTAGTAGTAGGGGCAGGAGTAGTAGTTTGAGTAGGGGTAGCAATAGTAGTAGGATTAGTAGTCGTAGGAGTAATAGTGTTAGTAGCAATAGTAGTAGTAGTAGCTATAGTAGTAGTAGCAATTGTAGTTGGTGTAGTAGTAGTAGTAGTAATAGTAGTAGCAGTAGTACTAGTAGTAGTAGTTGTGGTGGTCGTGGTAGTAGTAGTAGTGGCAATATCGGTAGTAGTAGTGGTCGAAATAGTAGTGGTAGTTGTAGTGGAAGTTGTAGTTGCTGTAGTAGTCATAGTAGTTGTAGTAGTAGTAGTAGTAGTAGTAGCAATATCAGTAGTAGTAGTGATAGGAGTAGCAGTAGTAGTGTTAGTAGAAGTTGTAGTAGAGGTAGTAGTACTAGTAGAAGTAGTAGTAGTAGTAGGAGTAGCAGTAGTAGTACGAATAGGTGTAGGAGTGGGAGTAGTATTTGGGGTAGGAGTAGTTGCAGTAGTAGCAGTTGTTGTGGTAGGAGTTGTAGTTGTAGTAGTAGCAATAGTAGTAGCGGTATTAGAAGTAGCAGCAGTTGTGTTAATCGCAATGGTAGTTGTAAGGGAAGTAGTAGTAGTAGTAGAAGTGGTAGTAGTTGTATTCGTTGTGTTAGTAGGAGTAGTGGCAAAAGTAGTAGTAGTAGTGGTAGTAGAAGTACTTATAGTAGTAGTAGTAGAAGTAGTTGTAGCAGTAGTAGTGGTAGTAGTAGCAGTAGAAGTCACAGTAGTAGTAGTAGTTATAGCATTAGTAGTAGCAGAAGTAGTAGTTGTAGTGGTTGTAGAAGTACTCATAGTATAATTAGTAGTATTATTAGCAACAACAGTAGTAGTAGTTGTAGTAGTAGTTGCAGTTGTAGTTGATGAAGCCGTAGTAGTAGTTGTTGTAATAGTAGTGGCCGTAGTAGTAGTATTAGTAATAGTGGTGGTGGTGGTGGTGGTGGTGGTGGTAACAGTAGATGTAGTATAGTAGTCGCAATAGTGATAGTAGTGGTGGTGGTGGTGGTGGTTGTAGTAGCAGAAGTGGCTGTAATGGTAGCAATAGTAGTAGTAGTGGTAGCTGTAGTAGTAGGAGCAGTAGTATTAGGGGTAGGAGTAGTTGTAGTAGTAGTTGGAGTACTGGCAGCAGTAATAGCAGTAGTAGTAGAGGTAGTAGTCATTGTTGAAGTAGCAGTATTCGCAATAGCAGCAGCCGTAGTAGTAGTAGTTGTTGTTGTAGTAGCAGAAGCAGCAGCTGTTGCAGCAGTTGTTGTAGTAGCAGTAGTAGTTGCTGTGGTGGTAGTAGTATTAGCAGTAGTAGCAGTACCTGTAGTAGTAGTAGTAGTTGTTGTAGTAATATTAGTAGTTGTAGCAGCATCAGTAGTAGTAGTAGTGGTGGTATTAGCAGAAGTAGCAGTACCAGTAGTAGTCGTAGTAGTATTAGCAGTAGTAGTCAAAGTAGCAATGATAGTTGTAGTAGCATAAATAGTAGTAGGAGTAGCAGTAGTACTAGTACTATTAGCAGTAGCAGTAGCAGCAGCAGCAGTAGTGATAGTAGTATAAAAAGTTGTAGCTAAAGTTGTGACAATAGTACAAGCAGTACCAGTAGCAACAGCAATAGTAGTAGTTGTAGTAGTTGCAGTATTAGGAGTAGTTGTGCCAACAATAGTAGCAGCAATTTTAGTAGTTGTTGTAGTAGTAGTAGTAGTTGTAGTAGTACCAAATTTAGTAGTCGTAGTAGTTGCAGCCGTTGCTGTTGAATAAGCATAAATAGTACCAGTAGTAGCAGTTGTATATTAGCAGTTGCAGAAGTGGTAGAATTTGTAGCAGTGAAATTAGTAGAAGTACTACTCGTAGTAGTAGCAATAGTAGTAGTAGTGGAAGTAGCAGCCGGAGTAGTAGTATTAGTAGTAATAGTAGAAGCAATAGCAGTCTAGTGGCAATAGTAGTAGTAGTTATAGTAGTTGTAGGAGAAGTAGAGTAGTAACAGTAATAACAGCAGCAGTGGCTACTCCAGTAGCAGTAGTAGTAAAAGTAGTAGTGGAAGTAGCAGTAGTTGTTGAAGTAGCACTAGTAGTAGCAGTAGTAGCAAAAGGAGCAGTTGTAGTAGCATTAGTAGTACTATCAGTAGCAATAGAAGCTGTAGTACAAGTAGTTGAAGTAGAAGTAGTAGTAATAGTATTAATAGTAGTAGCAGTACTAGCAGTAGTAGTGGTGGTAGCAATAGCTATTATTGTAGCTTTTGTAGTAGTAGTAGGAGTAGCAGTAGTAATAGTAGTCGTAGCGGTAGTGTAGTAGTTCTTGTAGAAGTAGTAGTTTTTGGAGTAGTAGTAGTTGCAAAAGTAGTAGAAGTAGGGGAGGAAGTAGTAATAGTTGTAGTAACAGTAGTATTAGTGGTAGCAGAAGTAGTAGTAGTAGTGGCAGTAGTACTAGCGATAGTAATTTTAGTAGTAGTAGTCGTGGCGGTAGTAGTTGCAGTAGTAGTAGTTGTTGTACTAGCAATAGTAGCTGTAGTAGTTGGAGCAGCAGTAGCAGTAGTAGCAGTAGTAGCAGGAGTAGGAGTAATAGTAGTAGTAACAGCAGTGGTAGTGGTCTAGTGGCACTAGTAGTAGTATTACTAGTAGTACCATCTGTTGTAGCAGTAGTAGTAGTTGTCATACTAGTAGTGGTAGTTGTAGAAGCAGTAGTAGTATTAGTAGCAGTGGTAGTAGTTGTAGGAGCAACAACAACATTAGTAGTAGTAGTAGTAGTACTAATCATAGTTGTAGTAGTAGCAACAATAGTAGTAGTAGTAGTACTAGCAGTAGTAGTTGTAGTAGCAATAGTACTAGCCGTAGTAGTAGTTGCAACTGTAGTAGTGGTAGTCGTAACTATGGTAGGAATTCTAGTAGTAGTAATAGTACCAGTAGCATTAGCCGCCGTAGTTGTAGCAGTAGTATTAGTATTAGTCGTAGTAGTAACAATAATAGTAGTTGCAGAAGTAGTAGCAATAGTAGTAGTTGTTGTTGTAGTAGTAGTAGTAGTAGCAATAGTAGTAGTAGCAGCAGCTGTAGCAGTAGTATTTGCAGAAGAAGTAGTGGTTGTAGTAGGAGTAGAAGTAGTAGTGGTAGTAGTAGTATTATTAGTATTAGTAGTGGTCCTAGAAGTTGTAGCAACACAAGCAGAGCTAGAAGAAGTAGCAGTAGTAGTAGTATTAGTAGGAGTAATAGTTATAGTAGCAGTCGCTGCAATAGTACTAGTAATATTGGTAGTAATAGCAGCAGTAGCAACGATAGTAACAGAAGTAGTAGTAGTAGCAGTCGCAGCTATAGTAGCAAAAATTGTAATAGTAGTAGTAGCAGTAATAGTAGAAGTAGCAGCAGTAGTAGCAATAGTAGCAGTAGGAGTAGTAGTAGTGGCAGTGGTCGTAGTTGGTGTAGTAGCAATTGTAGTAAGACTGGTAGCAATAGTAGTAGTAGTAGTTGTTGTTGTTGTTGTAGTAGTAGTAGCAGTAGTAGTAGTAGTAGCAGTAGTAGTAGTAGTAGCAGTAGTAGCAGCAATAGGAGTAGTAGTTGTTGTTGTTGTAGTAGTAGCACTAGCAGCAGCAGTAGCGGTAGTAATAGTAGTTGTAGCAGTAGTAGCAGTAGTATTAGAAGAAAAAATTGCATTAGCAGTGGTAATAGTAGTAGTCGTAGTAGTAGTCATAGTAGTAATATTAGTAGTAGTACCAGTAGTAGTAGTTGCAGACCGAGTACTATTAGTAGGAGTAGGTGTAGGAGTAGAAGTTGTAGGAGTAGTAGCAGAAATAGTAGTACTAGTAGTAGTAATACCAGTAGTAGCAGTTATTGTAGTACCAGTAACAGTAGCAGTAGTAGAAGTAGTAGTAGTATAGGTAGTGGTAGTAGTAGTATTAGTAGTAGTAGTAGTGGTGGTATTAGTAGTAGGAGTATTAGGAGGGGGAGTAGTAGTAGTAGTAGTATTAATATCTGGAGTAGTAGTTGTAGTTGTAGTAGTAGTAGTAGTAATTGTAGCAGTAGTAGTAGTAGCGGTAGTAGTGGTAGTAGTAGCCATTGTTCTAGTAGTAGTCATAGTAGCAGGCATAGTAGTACTACTAGTAGTAGAAATAGTAGTTATAGAATTAGTGCAGTAGTCATAATAGAAGGTAGGAGTAGTAGCAATAGTAGAGTAGTTGTTGTTGTAATAGTATTAGTTTGTAGTGTGGTTAGTAGTAGTAGTAAATTAGAAGTAGTGGTAGTAGCATGAGTATTTAGTAATAGTAGTAGTAGTAGTAGTAGTAGTAGTAGTAGTAGTAATTTTAGTTATAGGAGTAGTAGTTGTAGTAGTAGTAGGGGCAGAAGTAGTAGTTGGCGTAGGGGTAGCAATAGTAGTAGAAGTAGTAGTTGTAGGAGTAGCAGTAAGTAGCAATAGTAGTGGTGATAGTAGTTGTAGTAGTAGTAGCTGTAGTAGTAGTCACAGTTGAAGTAGGTGTAGTAGTAACAACAGTAGTAGTAGTAATAGTAGTAGTAGTAGTAGTAGAAGTGGTAGTATAAGTAGTGGTATTAGTAGTAGTAGTAGCAATATTGGTAGTAGTAGTGGAAGAAGTAGCTGTGGTAGTTGTAGTGGAAGTTGTAGTAGTAGTAGTAGTCAAAGTAGTTGTTGTAGTAGTAGCTGTAGTAGTAGGAGGAGGAGGAGTAGTAGTAGTAGTAGTAGTAGTAGCAATCTTAGTAGTAGTTGTGGTAGGAGTAGCAGTAGTAGTGTTAGTAAAAGTTGTAGTAGAAGTAGTAGTGCCAGTAGTACTAGTAGGAGGAGGAGGAGGAGGAGTAGTAGTAGTAGGAATAGGAGTAGGAGTAGGAGTAGTAGTTGGAGTAGTCCTCGTAGGGGTAGTAGTCGTAGTAGTAGTAGTAGTGCAGTACTAGTAGTAATGCAAGAATAATAGTTTTAGTAGTTAAAGTAACAGTTGTAGTAGAGTAGTAGATGTAGTAGTAGCAGTTGTTATGGCTGGAGTAGTAGTAGCAGCAATAGAAGTAGCGGTAGTAGTAGCAGCAGCAGTTGTGTTGATAGCAGAAGTAGTTGCAGGAGGAGTTGTAGCGGTAGCAAGAGCTTTTGTTGTAGTATTAAGTTATAGAAGTAGTAGCAATGGTAGTTGTTGTATTAGTAGTAGTAGTAGTAGTAGTAGCAGTAGCAGACGAAGTAGTAGTAGTAGCAGTAAAAGTAATGGTAGTAGCAACAACAGTAGCAGTATTTATAGCAATAGTTGTAGCAGTAGTAGCAGTAGCAACCGGAGTAGTAGTAGTCGTAGTAGTAGTAGCAGAAGAAGCAGTAGTAGTGCTGGCAGTAGAAGTACTAGTAATCGCAGTAGTAGTAGCAGTAGTATCTGTAGAGGCCGCAGTAGTAGTAGTAGTAATAGTAGTAACTGTAGTAGTCGTAGTGGTGGTGGTGGTGGTGGTGGTGGTACTAGTAGGTGTAGTGTAGCAGTAGCAGTAATAGCTGTAATAGTAGTAGTTGTTGTTGTAGGAGTAGTAGTGGTTGTAGTAGCAGAAATTGCTACAATGGTAGCAGCAATAGCAGTAGCAGCAGTAGTAGTAGTAGTGGTTGTGGTAGTAGTAGTAGTAGTAGTAGTAGTAATAGTGGTAGCAATAGTAGTAGCAGTTGTATTATGAGTAGTAGTTGAAGTAGTAGAAGTAGCAGCAACAACAACAATAGCTACAGTAGTAATAGTAGTAGGAGTAGTAGTAGTTGTTGTAGTTGTTGTAGCAGTATTATGATCAGCAGCAGTAGCAGTAGTTGTAGCAGTAGTGATAGTAGTAGAAGAAGTTGTAGTTGAAATTGAAATAGTAGTAATAGTAGTACTAGTAGTAGTTGCAGTAGTAGTAGTTGTAGTAATTGCAGCATTAGGAGTAGTAGCAGCAGTAGTAGTAGCTGCAATTTTAGTAGTTGTAGTAGTAGTAGTAGCAGTAGTTGAAGTAGCAGTTGTAATAGTGGTAGTAGCAAACGTATTAGGCATAGTAGAGGTAGTCATTATTCTTGAATCAACATAAGTAGTACCAGTTACAGCAGTTGCAGTATTAGCAGTTGCAGAAGTAGTAGAAGTAGTAGCAGTGAAATTAGTAGTAGTAGTAGTGGCAGAAGTAGCAGGAAGAGGAGAAGGAGGAGGAGGAGGAGGAGTAGTAGTCGTAAAAGTAGTAGCAGTCTTGTAGCAGTAGCAGCAGCAGTTGTTGTAGGAGATGTATAGCTAGAGCAGTACTAGTAGCCTTGGTGGCTAATGCAGCAGCAGTAGTTGTTGCAGTAGTAGTGGGATTAGTTATCATTGGAGGAGAAGTAGTATCAGCAGCAGCAGTAGTAGTTACAGTAGTAGCACTAGTAGTAGCAGTAATAGCAAAAGCAGCAATTGTAGTAGCAGTAGAAGAACTATCAATAGCAGTAGAAGCAGTAGTAGTACTAGCAATAGTAGTCGTGGTAGGCGTAGTTGTTGTTGTTGTAGTAGTAGTAGTAGTAGTTGTTGTTGTAGTAGTAGTAGTAGTAGTAGTATTAGTAGTAGTAGTAGTAGTAGTCGTGGTAGCAATAGTAGTAGTTCTTCTTGTAAAAGCAGTAGTTGCAAAAGTAGTAGAAGTAGGGGTAGGAGTAGTAATAGTTATAGCAGCAATGATAGCAGTCGTAGAAGGGGTAGTAATATTGGTAGTAGTAGTAGTAGTATTAGTAGTAGCAGAAGTACTAGGTGCAGTGGCAGTAGTAGTAGCAGTAGTAGCAGTGGTAGTAACTATAGTAGTAGCAGTAGCAACTGTAGTTATTGCAGTAGTAGTAGTAGTATTGCTAGTAGTAGTAGCAGTTGTAGTAGCTGTAGTTGTAGCAGCAGCAGTCGTAGTGGGAGCAACAGTAGCAGCAGTAGTAGTAGTAGCAGTAGATGTAGTAAATAGTAGCAGCAGTAGCAGTAGTAGTGGTCTTGTAGTACTAGTAGAAGTATTACTAGTAGTAGCATCCATTGTAGCAATAGTAGTAGTTGTCTACTAGTAGTGGTATTTGCAGAAGCTGTAGTAGTATTATTAGCAGTGGTCGTAGTTTTAGTAGTGGTAGCAGTAGTTGTAGGAGCAGTTGCAGCATTAGTAGTAGGAGTAGTACTAATAGAAATAGTAGTAGTAGCAACAATAGTAGTACTGCTACTACTAGCAGTAGTAGTTGTGGTAGCCGTAGTAGTAGCTACAACTATAGTAGTAGTAGTCGTAGCAGTTCTAAAAGCACTAGCGGGAGTAGTAGTAGCAATAGTAGTGGTACTAGTAGTAGTAGTAGCAGTAGCAGTAGCCATAATAGTTGTAGAAGTAGTACTAGTATTAGTAGTAGTAGTAACAGCAATAGTAGTAGTTGTAGTAGCAGCATGAGTAGTAATAGTATGTTGTAGTAGCAGCATGAGTAGTAATAGTATGACTAGTAATAGCAGTAGCATCAATAAAAGCAGCAGTAGTAGTAGTAGGAGTAGTAGTAGTTGCATAGCAATAGTGCTAGTAGTAACTGTAGTAGTAGTAGTAATAGTAGTACTGGCAGTAGTATTAGCACAAGTAGTAGTGGTTGTAGTAGGAGTAGTAGTAGTAGTAGTAGCAGTGGTAGTATTATTATTAGTAGTAGTCGTGGTAGAAGTTATAGCAGCATAAGCAGAGGTAGTAGTAGTAGCCGCTGGAGTAGTAGTAGTTGTAATATTTGTAGCAGTAGTAGCTGCAGTAGCACTCATAGTAGTGGTAGTAATAACAACAATAGTAGTCGTAGTAACAGAAGTAGTAGTACTAGCAGTCGTAGCAGTAATAGCAACAATATTACTAGCAGTAGTAGTAGTAATTACAGAAGCATCAGCAATTGTAGGAATTGTAGTAGAAGCAGCAGTAGCGGTAGTAGTAGTAGAAATAGTAGTAAAAGTAATAGTAGTAGTAAAAGTAGTAGTAGAACAAACAGTAGTAGTAGTGGAAGTGGCATCGGTCGTAGTAGGCATAGTAGAAGTTGTAGTAATAGCAATAGTAGTAGTTGTTGTAATAGTAGTAGTGGTGGTGGTAGTAGTAGCAGCAGTAGTAGTTGGAGCAGCAACAGCAGTATTAGTAGTAGTAGTCATAGTTTTAGCAGCAGTAGTAGTAATAGTAGCTATAGTACTAGTAGCAGCAGTACTAGTAGCAGAAATTGCAGAAAGTAGTAGTAGTAGTGGTAGTACCGATAGTAGCAGTTGCAGTGGGAGTACTATTAGTAGGAGTAGGTGTAGGAGTAAAAATAATAGTAGCAGTTGTAGAAATAGTAGTACCAGTACTAGTAATACGAGTAGTAGTAGTTTTTGTAGTAGGAGCAGTAATAGCAGTAGTAGAAGTAGTAGTAGTATTAGTAGTAGAAGTATTAGTAGTAGGAGTATTAGTAGTAGTAGTAGTAGTAGTAGTAGTAGTAGTAGTAGTAGTAGTAGTAGTATTAATATCCAGAGTAGTAGTAGTAGTAGTAGTAGTAATAGTACTAGTAGTGGTAGTTGTAGTGGTAGTAGTAGCCGTTATGCTAGTAGTAGTCATAGTAGCCGCCGTAGTACTACTAGTAGTAGCAATAGTAGTTGTAGAAGTAGTAGTAGTAGTCATAGTGGAAGTATGAGTTGTAGCAATAGTAGTAGTAGTAGTATTACTATTGGAAGTAGTGGTAGTAGCATTCGTAGTAGTAGTAGTAGTAGTAGTAGTAGTAGTAATTTTAATTATAGGAGTAGCAGTAGTAGTTGGAGTAGGGGTAGCAGTAGTAGTTGGAGTTGGGGTAGCAATAGTAGTAGGAGTAGTAGTCGTAGGAGTAGTAGTGTCTGTAGCAATAGTAGTAGTAATAGTAGTAGTAGTAGTAGTAGCTGTGGCAGTAATAGCAGTTGTAGCAAGTGAAGTAGTAGTAGTAGTAACAGTGGTAGTAGTGTTAGTAGTAGTAGTGGTGGTGGTAGCAGCAGTTGGAGTAACAATATCGGTAGTAGTAGTTGTAGAAGCAGCAGTGGTAGTTGTAGTGGAAGTTGTAGTACTAATAGTCTTAGTAATTGTAGTGGTGGTGGTAGTAGTAGTAGGAGTAGTAGTACTGGTAGTTGTAGCAGTATGAGAATGAGGTGTAGCAATTGTAGTAAGAATAGGTGTAGGAGTAGTAGTAGTTGGAGTTGTCATAGTAGGACTAGTAGTGGTGGTAGTAGTAGTAGTGCAGTACTAGTCAGAACGCAGTAATAGTAGCAGTAGTAGTTGAACTATTAGTTGAAGTTGTGGTAGTAGTAGTAGTAACAATTGTAGTGGTAGGAGTAGTGGTAATAGTAGCAATAGTAGTAGTGGTAGTAATAATAATAGTAATTGTTTTAATAGCAAAAGTTGTTATTGGCAGAGTAGAAGCAGTATTAGTAGTAAGTTGTAGCATGGTGACAGTGGCAGTTGTAGTATTAGTAGTAGTAGTAGTAGTAGTAGCAGAAGTAGTACTAGTAGTGGCAGTAGAAGTACTACTAGTAGTAGTAGTAGTAGTAGTAGTTGCAGCAATAGTAGCAGTAGTTGTAGCCGTAGTAGTAGCAACAGTAGTATTTGCCGCAATTTTAGTAGTTGTAGTAGTAGTAGTAGTTGAAGTAGTAGTAGTAGTAGCATTAGTTGCAAAATTAGTAGTCATAGTAGTTAAAGTGGTTGCTATTGAATCAGCATAAGTAGTACCAGTAGTAGCGGTTGCAGTATTAGCAGTTGCGAAAGTGGTAGAAGTTGTAGTAGTGAAATTATTAGAAGTAGTAGTCGTAGTAGTAGCAATTCTAGTAGTAGCAGAAGTAGCAGTAGGAGAAGTAGTAGTAGTAGTAGTAGAAGAAGCGACAGCAGTCTAGTAGCAATAGTCATAGTAGTAGTGGTAGTTGTTGTACGAGAAGTAGAGCAGTAGCAATACTAGTAGCAATAGTGGCTTTTGCAGTTGCAGTAGTAGTAGTAGTAGTAGTAGAAGTAGCAGTAGTTGTTGCAGTAGTAGTGGGATTAGTTGTTGTTGTAGGAGAAGTATTAGTAGCAACAGCAGTTGTTGTTGTAGTAGCACTAGTGGTAGCAGTAGCAGTAAAAGTAGTAGTTGTAGTAGTAGCAGTAGTACTATCAGTAGCAGTAGAAGTAGTAGTAGCAGTAGTTATAGTAGAAGTAGTAGTAATAGTATTAGCAGTAGTAGCAGTAGCAGCAGTAGTAGTCGTGGTAGTAGTTGTGATTGTTGTAGTAGTTGTAGTAGTTGGAGTAGTTATAGTAGTACTCGTGGTAGCAGAAGTAGTTGTAGTTATTGTAGAAGCAGTAGTTGTCATAGTAGTAGTAGTTACAAAAGTAGTAGAAGTAGGGGAAGAAGTAGTAATAGTTGTAGTAGCTGTGGTAGCAATAGCAATGATAGTTGTGGCAGAAGGGGTAGTACTATTAGTAGCAGTAGTAGTATTATTAGTAGTAATAGAAGTACTAGTTTGTAGTACCAATAGTTGTAGCAGCAGTAGTAGTAGTAGTAATTGTAGTAGTAGTATCTAGCAGCAGCAGTAGTTATAGTAGTAGTAGTAGTAGCAGTGCTAGCAGTAGTGGCAGATGTAGTAACCGTAGTAGCTGCAGCAACAGCAGTAGTTGGAGTAGCAGTAGAAGTAGTAATAGTAGTAGCAGTAGCAGTAGTAGTGGTCTAGTAGTACTAGTAGTAGTTGAAGAAGCAACAGTAGCATTAGTAGCAGTTGTAGTAGTTGTAGTAGTGGGAGCAGTAGTTCTAGGAGTAGCAGCATTATTAGTAGTAGTAGGAGTAGTACTAATAATAGCAGTAGCAGTAGTAGTAATAGTTGTAGTAGTATTGCTTGCAGTAGTAGCTGTAGTAGAAGTAATAGTAGTCGTAGTAGTAGCTACAGTAGCGGCAGTAGTAGCCGTAGTAATAGCACTAGCTGGAGCAGCAGCAGCAACGGTAGTAGTACTTGTAGTAGTTGCAGTGGCAATAGCAGCAGTCGTAGTAGTTGTGGTAGTAGTACTAGTAATAGTAGTAGTAGTAACAATAATAGTAGTAACAGTAGTAGAAGTAGTAGGAGTAATAGTAGTAGCAGTAGCAACAACAGTAGTAGTAGTAGCAGCTTTAGTAGTAGAAGTAGGAGTAGTTGTAGTTGCAGTAGCAGTAGTGCCAGTAGTGATAGTAGTAGTAGTATTAATAGAAGTAGCAATAATAGTAGTAGTAATTGTAGTATTAGCAGGAGTAGTAGTTGTAGTAGGAGTCATAGTAATAGTAGTTGTCGTAGTGTTAGTATTAGTAGTAGTCATAGCAAAAGTTGTACGAGCAAAATCAAAATAAGTAGTAATAGCAGCAACAGCAGTAGTAATAGTTGGGGCGGTTGTAGGAGTAATAGTAGTAGCTGTAGTAGCAGTAATAGTAGAAGCAGCAGCAGTAGTGGCAGTAGTAGTAGTTAAAGTTGTAGAAGTAGAAGTAGAAGTTGTAGTAGAAGTAGTAGTAGTAGCAGAAGTTGTTGTTGTTGTTGTTGTTGTTGTTGTTGTAATAGTAGAAGCAGCAGTTGCAATAATAGTAGCTGTAATAGTGCTTGAAGTAGTAGTTGTAGTAGTAGCAAGACTAGTAGTAGTTGTAATAAGAAAAGTTTTAGTAGTTGTAGTAGTAGCAGTAGTAGCAGTAATCCGAGTAGTAGTAGTAGCAACAGTAGTAGTTATTGTAGTAATATTTGTGTTAGCAGCAATAGTCGTGGTGGTGGTAGTAGTAGTATTCGTGGCTACAGCAACAACAGTAGCAGCAGCAGTAGTAATAGTTATTGTAGTAGTAGTAGTGGCATTCGCAGTCGTAGTAGTAGTAGTAGTAGAGATAGTAGTGGAAGTAAAAGTAATAGTATGACTTGCAGTAGTAATTGTAGTAATAGTAGTAGTAGTAATAATAGCAGTAATAGGAGTAGTAGTTGTTGTTGTTGTAGTAGCAACAACAGAAGTAGTAGTAGTAGTATTAATAGGAGTGTTACCAGCAGTAGCAGTAGTAATAGGAGTAGTAGTAGTAGGAGTAGGAGTAGAAGTAGTAGAAGAAGTAGTACTGGTAATAGTAGGAGTAGCAATGGAAGTAGAAGAAGTAGTAGTAACAAGAGTAGTAGGAGTAGGAGTAGTAGTAGCAGTAAGAGGAGTATTAGTAGGAGTAGGAGTAGTGGTAGCAATAGCCGCAGCTACAGCAATAGCAGCAGCAGCAGTAGTTGTAGTAGTACTAGCAGTAGGAGTAGTATTAGTAGTATAAGTTGTGGGAGTAGCAATAGTAGGAGTAGTAGTTGTAGTAGTGATAATAGTAGTAGTAGAAGGAGTAGTAGTAGCAGTAGAAGTTGGAGTGGGAGTAGTAGCAGTAGTCATAGTAGTGGAAGTAGTAGAAGTTGTAGTAGTAGTAGCTACAGCTGCTGCAGCAGTAGTAGTAAAAGTTGGTGCAGTTTTAATAGTAGTAGTGGTAGTAATAGTAGTAGTAGTTGTTGTTGTTGTTGTTGTTGTAGGAATAGTAGTAGTCATAGTTGCAGCGATTCTTGTAGTTGTAGTAGTGGGAGTAGTAGTTGTTGTTGTAGTCATAATATTGGTAGTAGTTGTAGTTATAGCAGTAGCAATAGCAGCAATATTAGTAGTAGGAGGAGTTGCGGCACTAGTAGTAGTAGTCGCCGTAGAAGTCATAGTAACAGCAGTAGTAGTTGTTGTTGCTGTAGTAGCTGACGTGGAAATTGGAATGGTAGTAGCAACAATAGTAGTAAGAGTAGCAGGAGTGTTAGGAGGAGTAGTAGTAGTAGGAGTAGTAGTAATGGTAGTAGTGGTAGTAGTACTTGGAGTAGTGGTAGTAGTAGGAGTAGTAGTAATGGTAGTAGTAGTAGTAGTAAGAGTAATGGTAGTACTAGTAGGAGAAGTAGTAGTACTAGCAGTAGCAGTAGCAATAGCAAATGTCGTAGAAGTAGTAGTAGTTGTATTAGTATTGGTGGTAGTAGTAGTAGCTGCAGTAGCAGTAGTAGTAGTAGTAGTAGCAGTAGTAGTAGTAGTAGTAGTGGTAGTAGCAACAGTAGTAGTAGTAGTAGCAGTAGTAGTAGCAGTAGTAGTTATAGTTGCAGGCAGTAGTAGTAGTAGTAGTAGTAGTAGTAGTAGCAATAGTAGTAGTAGTAGTAGCAGTAATAGTTATAGTTGCAGGCGGTAGTAGTAGTAGTAGTAGTAGTAGTAGTAGTAGCAGTAGTAGTAGTAGTAGTATTCATAGAAGTAGTAGTAGAAGTAGTTGTAGTAATAGCAGTAGTTGTAGCAGCAAAAACGGTAGTAGTAGTTGAAGTAGTAGTAGCAGTTGTTGTTGTAAGACTAGTTGTGGTAAGACTAGTAGTAGTAATAGTAGTAGAAGTAGTAGTAGTTGTAGTTGTATAAGTAGTAGCAGCAGTTGCAACAGTAGCAGTAGTATAAGGTGGAGTAGCTGCAACAGCCACAGCTGGAGTACAAGTAGAAATAGTAGGATCTGGAGTAGTAGTAGTTGTAGCAAGAGTAAGAATAGGTATAGAAGCAGTAATTATAGTAGTGTTAGTAGTAGAAGTGGTTGTAGTAGTGGTAATAGTAGGAGTAGTGGCAGCAGTAGTAGTAGTAGGAGTAGTAGTAGTAGTAGCACAAGTTGGAGTAGTAGTACTTGTAATTCTGTTGCTGCTACCACTAACACTACAGCTACTACTACTACTGCTAGAGCCACTCCTACTGGTTCTACTACAGCTACTGCTACTGTTGCGGCTGCTACTTCCGCTACTACTACTATTGTGAATATTACGGTTACTACTTCTGTTAGTTCCACTACAATTGATACTATTATGGCTACAGCTACTATTGCTGCTACTACTACTCCTACTATTACTATTGTTGTAACTACTATTTCTATTACTTCTACAATTGCTACTACTGCTACTACTATTACTACTACTATAGCTGCTGCCGTTCATATTGCTACTGCTACTACTACTACTATTACAAATTCTACTATTATTACAACTGCAAATACTAGTACTACTACTACAAATACTACAACAAATACTACTACTTCTACAACAACAACAACAACAACAACTGTTACTACATCTCCTCCTAAAATTATTGTTGTTACTACTATTACTACTACAACTATTGCTACTGCTACTGCTACTACTACTACTACTACTACTACTACTTCTACCACTGCAACAACTACAACTACTACAACAACTACTACTACTGCTACTACTACTACAATTACTACTACCACTACTACTGTTATCACTATTGCTACTACTTTCGATACTACTACTCCTGCTGCTACTATAAATACCGCTACTACTATTATAACTACTTCTACTACTACTACTTCTCCTACTACTACTAATGCTGCTGTTATTAGTCTGACTACTAATGCTACTACTACTGTGATTACTACGGCCAGTACTAGGGTACTACTACTATTACTATGACAAGGGCTACTGCTACTACTTCTCATACTACTACTACTATTACAACTACTACTACTATCACTCGTACGACTACTAGTACTTGTACTCGTACTACTACTACAGCTACTGCAGCAACTACTACTACTATTACTACTTCTGCAACTACTTGAACTACTACTACTACAACAACTACTACTACTACTCTTTAACACTCCCACTACTACAACTACTACTCCTACTACTACTATTACAAATACTGCTACTACAACCACGGCCATTGCTACTACTACTACTACTACTATTACTACTACTACTACTACTACTACTATGACCACAACAACAACAACTACTACTATTATTTCTGCTGTTGTCACTGCTATTGCTGCTACAACTGCTACTACAATTTCTACTATTATGACTGCTACTACTACTATTACTACTACTAGTAATACTACTGCTTATACTACTATTACTTTTATTGGTTCTGTTGCTGCTAGTACTATTACCATAATTACTACAAATACTACTATTAATACTACTACTACTAAAATTACTACTACTGCTGCTACAGTTGCTCTTTCTACTACTACTACTACCACCACCACTACTACTACACCTACAATTACTGCAACAACTATTAGTGCTACTGTTACTACTACTACTATCATTGCCACTATTCCTACTACTACTTCTACTACCAGTAATACTACTACTACAACTAATACTAGTGATACTGCTACTACACTACTACCACAACTACTATAAAGACTACTATTTATACTGCACCTGCTACTGCTGCCACTACTATTATTACTACTACTGCAACTAAAGCGACTATTACTACTACTACTACTACAGCTATTGCTGCTGCTGCTACTAATATTGCTACTACTACTATAACTAATGCAACGATTACTACAACTACTACTACTACAACTACTTCGACAACTACAACTACCCCTTCTACTATTCCTACTACCACTATTGCTACAGCTATTACTACTAGTACTACTACTTCTACTACTATTACTATTACAAGCAATAGTACTACGACTACTACTACTACAACTACAACAACTACAAATCCTATTCCAACTCCTACTCGAACTACTACTCCTACGACTACTACTACTACAACAACAACTACTACTACTACCACTTCTACTATAGCTACTACTAACACTACTGCTAGTACTTCTGTAACCGTTGCTATTGCGACTACTACTGCTGTTGTTACTATTACTACTACTACTAGTGCTGCTGCTACTACTACTACAACTACTGCTCCTCCTCCTACTACTACTACTACAACTACTATACCTTCAACGACAGCAACAACTATTGCTGCTGCGACTACTTCTACGACTACTACTACTACTACTTCCACGACTACCACTACTACTATTACTACTGCTGCCGCTACTACTACTACTACTCCGACTACTGCAACTGTAACAACAATAACGACTA
Organism: Trichopus zeylanicus subsp. travancoricus; assembly: GCA_005019695.1. Classification (NCBI taxonomy): domain Eukaryota; kingdom Viridiplantae; phylum Streptophyta; class Magnoliopsida; order Dioscoreales; family Dioscoreaceae; genus Trichopus; species Trichopus zeylanicus. The sequence continues at coordinate 24,712 of RXID01022325.1, forward strand.
CTACTACTGCTATGATAACTACTATTCCCAGTTCTACTCCCATTTCTGTTACTACTACTATTTCTACTACTACTACCCCTACTAGTACTATTGCCATAACTACTACTACTCCTAGTCCTACTCATATAGCTACTACAAGAACAACTATTGCTACTCCTATTCCAACTCCTACCACAACTCCTACTACTACTCTTACTCCAACTCCTACAACAACAACAACTACTACTACTACTTCTACTTCAACTAATACTAATACTACTAGTACTAATACTAATATTACTACTACTGCCGCAACTGCTACAACTACAGTTAGTACAATAACTACTACTACTCCTACTACTACCACTACTACTACTACTACTATGCCTACTATGACTGTTAGTACTACTACTAAAACAGCTACTACTACTACTAGAACTACAACTACTATAACTACTACTACTATACTACTACTGCTACTACTACAACTATGCCTATTACTACCACTACTACTACAACAACAATTACTACTACTGGTACTACTACTTCTACTACTATTCCTACTAATACCGCTATACTGCAACTACTACTACTATTACGAATACTACAACAACAACAACAACTAGTCCTACTAATATCGTACTACTAGTTATACAAATACTACTCCGATTACTACTATAGCTACTGCTATTATTCATACTCCAATTCCTGCTGTTGCTACTACTACTCCAACTCCAATTACTACTACTCCAACTACCACTACTACCACTACTGCTACTCCTGCTACTGCTACTACTACCACTGCTACAACTACTACTACTCCTAGTACCACTCCTACTCCAACCCCTACTACTACTACTGTTGTTGCTGTTGCCGTTAGTACTAATACAACTACTGCTATTACTACTACTACTACAACAACTACTTCTGATACTGCTTCTACTACTACTGATTGTGCTTCTCCTGTGACAACTGCTACTAGTACTACTGATCCTGCTTCTCCTGGTACAACTGCTACTACAACTACTACTACTATTGCTTCTGCTACTCCTACTACTACAGCTACTACAGCTCCGACTACACCAACAACTACTGCTGCTACTATTATTACAACTACTACTACTGCTGCTCCTACTGCTACTTCTACTAATACTACTACTACTACCACCACTACTACTACTCCTACTACTGCTGCTGCTACTACTACTACAACAACTACTGCTGCTGCTATTGCTGCTACTACTACTACAACAACAACAACAACAATTATTGCTACTGCTACTACTGCTATTGCTACTGCTACCAATCCCACTACCACTGCTGCTATTGTTGCTACTACTACCACTGCCACAACAACTAATGCCAAAACTATTATTACTAGCACTACTACTGCTACTACTAACACTGCTACTACTATTGCTACTACTGCTACTATTACAACCACTTCTACTACTGCTTCTACTACTACTATTACTATAACAACTTCTATTGCTACTACTACTACTGATTCAACTACTACTACTACTACTACTACTACTTCTTTTGCTGCTATTACTGCAATAACTACTGCTACTACTATCACTAACAATACTACTAATACTGCTACTACTACACTAGATGCAACTACTACTCCTACTACTACTACAATTGCTACTACTGCTTCTACTACTACTAATACTACTACTAATAGTCCTACTACTTTTCTTACAACAACTACTACTACGACTACTCGTACTACTACTAATGCTACTACTCCTGCTATCACTACTACTACTAGTACTGCTACAGCTGCTGCTACTACTACTACTGCTGCTACTGCTGCTACTACTACTACTAATACTACAACTACTACAACTGCTACTAGTTCTACTACTAATGTTACTGTTACTTCTACTACGGCCAGTTCTACTATGACTGCTACTAGTACTTATGCTACTACTACTGCTACTGTTACTGCTACTACAACTGCTACTTCTACTACTACTACAACATCAACTACTACTACAACAACTACAACAATTACTACTTGTACGACTACCACAACTAAGACAACTACAACAACTCATACTGCTGCTACTACTAGTACTCCAACTTCTCCACCTCCCACTACTGCTACTACTACTGCTCCTCCTACTACTACTACCACTACTTCTATTATAGCTACTACTCCAATTGCTACTTCTATAAGTACTACTACTACTGCTGCAACTACTACTAATGCTATTATTACTGCTGCTACTACAATCGCAACTACTACTACTATTGCTACTATTACTGCTACAACTACAACTACTCCTACTACTACTATTGCAATTGTTACTACTATTACTGCTACTATTGTTACTACTTCTACAACTTCAGCTACTACTTCTTCTACTACCACTACTACTGCTACTCTCACACCAACTACTAATACTACTACTCCTACTACTACTGCTGCTGCTACTACTACAACTACTACTACTATAACTACAACTACTACTACTATTCCTACTGCTACTTCTGCTACTATTACTACTGCTACTGCTACTACAACAACTACTGCTATGCTTACTGCTGCTGCAACTACTACATCTACCACAACTACTATTATTGCCAATACTACAATTACTCTCATTCCTACTACTGCTACTACTACTACTACTATTATTGCTGCTACTACGACTGCGACAAATATTACTGCTACTGCTACTACCACTACACTTGCTACTGCCACTACAAGTACTACCACTACTACTGCTACTACAAGTAGTCCTACTTCTATGACTACTGCTACCACAACTACTTCTACTACTACTGCTACTACTACTTCTACTACAAATGCTACTACCACTATTGCTACTGCTATTGCTACAACATAACTATTGCCACTACTACTACTGCTAATGCTATTGCTACAACTACAACAACTACCACTGCAACTACTACTACTACTGCAGCTGCTAACATTACTACTAATACTATTACTACTACACTACCACCGCTACTACTACCCCAACTGCTGCTACTATTGCTATTACTACTGCTAGTACTACTTGTACTACTCCTACACCTACAACTAGTCCTTCTACTTCTTTTACAACTACTATTGCTATGAATACTACTACTATAACAATAACTACTTCTACAACAATTGTTGTTGCTACTTCGATTGCTACTACTACTACTAATAGTACTACGGCCTACTGCTACTACTATTACTACTACTTACACTACTAATACAACTGCTATTGCTAATACAACAACTACTACTACCACTACTACAATAACTACTACTGTTACTACTATTGCTTCTACTACTACTACTGCTACTATTGCTACTATTGCTACTACTGCTACTACTACTACTACTACTATACTATGACTACTACTAGTAGTACTACAACTAATGCGAGTACTGCTACTACTATTCCCTTAACTCAACTACTACTACTCCTTCTACTACTCCTTGAACTAATCCTACTGCTCCTGCTACAACTACTCCTACTTCTCCTCCTGCTACGACTTCTACTTCTACTACCACTACTACAACTGTAGCTAATATTCCTACTTTTGCTCATACAACAACAACAACTACTACTACTTACACTATTACTACAACAACTCCTAATCCTACTACTACAACTACTTCAACTACTACTACTACTATTATTACTACTGCTACTACGACTGCCACAACAACTATTGCCACAACTATTACCACTAGTACTACTTCTACTACTACTAATATTTCTACTACTACTACTACTATTATCGCTACTGGTACAACCACTTTTACTACTATTACTACTGCTACTACTACTGCTACTACTACTGATGCTACTGCTACTACTACTGCTTTAACTACTACTACTACTGCAACTTATGAAACTTTTTCGCAACAACAACTACTACAACTATTGCTAATACTACTACTACTACAACTGCTACTGCTACTATTATTGCCATAGCTACTACCACTTTTACCACTACTGTTGCTCCTAGTACTACTACTGTTACAACTACTGCTACTACTACTACTATTTGTACTATTGCTACTACTATTACTTCTGCTGCTACTACTACTACTACTGCTGTTGCTACTAACTACTGCTATTGCAACTACTATTACAACTAGTACTACCACTACTAGTACTACTGTTGCTACTTCTGCTACAACTACTACTTGTCCAACTAATACTACTTTCGCTACTACGGCTACTACTACTGCTACAACCGCCACTCATACTCCTACTACTACTACTCTTAATATTACTGATACTACCACTACTACTTCTACTACTACTACCACAACTACTTCTACCACTCCTACTTCTACAACTGTGGCTACTACTACTTCAACTACTATTGTTAATACTATTGCTACTAATAGTACCACTACCACTATTGCTGCTATTGCTACTACTACTACTACTACTGCTACAACTACAACAACTGCTATTACTACAAATACCACTGCTACCGCTACAAAAACTACCACCCTTACTACTACTAATTCTACTTCTACTACTTCTACTACTACTACTACTACTGTTGTTACTGCAACTACTACCACAATTTCTGCAACTCTAAGAAGCACTACCACTTCTGCAACTCTAAGAACCACTACTACTGCTGTAACTCTAAGCACCACTACTACTTTTGCAACTCTAAAACACTACTACTAATATAACTGCTACTGCTACAATTGCCACTTCTATTGCTACGATAATTATTTCTATTGCTACTACTACGACGCTTACTACTACTAATACTACTTCCACAACTACTAGTACTTCTACTGCTACTACTGCTACTACGACTACGACTACTACTACTACTGCTACTACTATTACTACTATTACTACTACTACTACTACTACTACTACTACTACTACTACTACTACAACTCCACCTACAACTACGATAGCTACTATTACCACTACTACTATTGCTACAACTAGTACTACTCCTAGCACTTCTACTACTGCTACTATTACTACTACTACTACTACAAATATTGCAACTACTACTGCTACTTCTACTAATGCTATTTGTACAACTACTCTTGCTACTAATACTACTACTACAACTTCTACTACTATCATCGCTGCTGTTGCTACGACTACTACTACTACTACTACCTCTCGTACAACCATAACAACAACTGCTACCACTACCACTACTGCTACTTCTCCTATTACTACTACTACTCCTACCATAGCAACGACAACAACTATTGCTACTACTACACCTGCTACTACTACAAATATGGCTGCTGCTACTCCTAATACTATTAATACTGCGACTCCTCCTACTATTGCTGCTGCTACTAATACTACTTCTACTACTACTACTACAACAACTCCGACTTCAACTAGTACTACAATTAGTACTTCTACTACTATTGCAACTACTGCTGCTACTACTACTATTGCTACAACAACTACTACTCCACCTACTACTATGACTAATACTGCATCTGCAACTACAACTACTTCTTCACCTACGACTACTACTTCCCCTACTACTACTACTTCTACTAGTAATACTACTACTACTACAATAGCTTTTCTGACTACTACTATTGCTATAACAGCTAATGCTAGCACTACCGTTGCTACTAGTATGACTACTACTACTACTACGGCAACTATTACTACTACTACTACTACTTCTTCTTCTACTACTGTTGCTATTGTTACCACAAATGTTGCTTGTACTACTAGTATGACTACCACTACTTCTGCTACTTCTGCAAATGTTAATTCTACTGCTACTTCTACATCAACTACTGCTGCTGCTACTACTACTACTACTACGTCTTCTGCTACTTCTCCTATAACTACTACAACTACTGCTATTACTACAACTTCAACTACTAGTGCTACTTCTACTACTCTACTACTACTACTACTACTACTACTACTACTACTACTACTACTACTTCTACTACTGCTACCACCGCCACGACTACCCCTACTAATTCTACTACCCCTACTTGTACTACTAAGAATAGTATTGTTGCTACTGCTACTACTACTACTACTATGACTAGCATTACCACGACTAGTTCTAGAATTGCAACTACTGGTACTACTTCCATTAGTGCTGCTACTAAGACTCAAGCTTCCATTGTTACTATTGTTTCTACTACTACTACTCCTCAATTTACTGCTACTACTATTACTTCTGCTACTACTGCTACAACTTCTACTGCAACTACTACTATCACAACTGCTACCACTGCTACTACTACGATGACTATTGCTACAACTTCTACTATTACTACTTCTATTGCTGCTACAACTATTACATCTACTTCTATTACTACTACTACTGTTGCTACTATTACTGCTACTCTTACTTCTACTTCTGCTACTACTACTGCTACTTCTGCTACAGATAGTACTACTATGACTACTACAACTACTTCTCCTACTATGACTACTATTGCAACCACTACTACTGCTACTACTACGACTATAACTAGTACTACTGCTACAAGTGCTACTACTATTGCTACATACTACTACTACAATGGTTGCTACAACTGCTGCTACTGCTGCTGCTACTGCTACAACTGCTACTACTTCTAAAACTACTTCGACTTCAACAACTATTACTACTATAGCTACTACTACTAATGTTGCTGCTACAACAACAACAACTACACTTACTATTACTACTACTATTACAACAACTACTTCTATTGTTACTACTATTGCTACCATTACTACTACTATTACTACTATATTTCTCCTACTATTACTACTGCTGCTACTACTAGTACTGCTACTACTACTACTACTAGTACTAGTACTACAACTACTACTACTACAACTACTACTACTATGACTACTACGACAACTACTCTTACTATTACTACTACTACTACTACAACTACTGACACTTCTACTACTATGACTACAACTTCTATTACTATTCTTGCTACTACTGCTACTATGGCTACAACTAGTACCACTACTACTACTGGTACTGCTACTGCTGGTACTACACCTACTACTACTGCTGCTATTACTGCTGCTACTGCTACTACTACTGCTTATATTGCTACTACTATCAATGTCACTACTACTATTCCTGGTTCTACATCTACTTCTACGACTTTTGTTGTTACTATTGCCACTACGACCACTACTACTACTACTAAAATAACTGCTACTACTTCTTCTTGTACTACTACTACTACTGCTTCTGCTGCTGCTAATATTGCTGCTACAGCTACTATGGCTGCTACTGTAAATATGCTACTACTATGACTACTGCTACAACAACATCTACTGCTAATAATACTACTACTGCTGCTGCTGCTACTCCTACCGCTACTACTACTACTATTACTTTTGCCACAACTATAGCGATTGCTACTACTACTACAACTTCTACTACTGCAAGTACTACTTCAATTGCTACTATGACTATTACTACTACTGCTTCTACTACTACTATTGCTGCTACTACTGTAACTACTACTGCAACTACTACTACTACTACTACTTTGACTACTTCTACTACTGCTGCCGCTACTGCTACTACTACTGCTATTGCTACTGTTGCTATTGCTGCTGTTATTACTACTACTACTCTTGCTGCTACTTCTACTACTACTTTTGCAACTACTGCTACTACTAGTGCAACAACTACTACTCCAACTGCTACAACTACTTCTACTACTACTACTACTACTACTACAGCTACCACAACTGCTGCTACTATTACTACAACTACTAATACAACTACTATTACTATTGCTTTTGTTACCACAACTACTGCTGCTGTTGCTATTACAACTACAACTACTACTTGTGCGGGCACTACTACGATGACTACAACAACTGCTACAACTACTACTACTACTGCTGCAACAATAAGTACTACTACTATTACTACTATTACTACTAGTACTGCTACTCCTGTTGCTTCTATTGTCACTACATCTACTACTACCACTACTACTACTACTTCTACTACTAGAATTGCAACTACTGCTGCTGCTACTACTACAACAACTACTACTAGTACAACAGGAACTACTCCTACTACTACTACTACTGTTCCTACTACTACTAAGGCTACTTCCACTACTATTACAACTACTACGACTACTGATTCTACTACTACTGCTACTACTGCTGCTGCTGCTGCTACTGCTACTGCTACAATTATCGCTGTTGCAACTCCTACTACCACTACTACTCCTCCTACTACTGCTGCTACAACCGTTACTACCGCTACAATTACTGTTGCTACAACTATAGCTATTTCTGCTACTGCTACTACAACTATAGCTACTTCTGCTACTGCTAATGCTGCTACAACTATAGCTACCTCTGCTACTACTTTCACTGCTGCTATTGCCTCTTTCGCTACTACTACTATAACTACTTATACTACTAATTCTGCTACCGCTTTAGCTGCTAGTTATGCTACTTCTACTACTACTACTACTATGACTACTAATACAACTACAACTACTACTACTAGTACTACAACTACCACGACTACTATAAGTATTACTACTGCTACTAAAAATATTTCTCCTGTTACTACTGTACGGGTACTACCACTAATACCACAACTACTACTACTACAATGGCTATTGCTACGACTACCGTTACTACTACCACTACTAGTACTTTTATTTCTTCGACTACTATTACTACAACAACAACTATTACTACTATTGCTACTATTACTACTACTACTACTATTACTACTACTGCAACAACAACTACTACTACTATTACTACAACTCCTAATTCTACTACTGCTACTCATACAGTTGCTACCGCAACTTCAACTTCTACTATGACTACTGCGACTACTAGTGCTACTAGTGCTAGTAATGCTACTGCTACTGCTACTCCTGCAACTTCTATTGCTGCTACTACTTTAGCAGCCACTACTATTGTGCCTACTACTACTGCGGCCACTACTTTTGTGGGTACTACTACTGCTTCTACTAATACTGCTATCTCTATTATTCCATCCGCTACAACTACTACTACTTCAACTATTGCTACCACAACTAATGATACTTCTATTGCTACTACAACTACTGCAACTACTGCTATAGCTACAACTGCTACCGCAACTATGGCTGCAGCTACTGCTCCAACTGCTACTGCAACTATAGCTACAGCTACCACAACTACTACAACTGCTACAACTACCACAACTAATATTCCTACTGCTTCTACTACATCTATAGCAACAACAACAACTACTGCTACATCTACTACTACAACTACTACTACTACTACTACTACTACTACTACTATTGCTACTGCTACCGCTACCACTTCTACTTTTACTACTACTTCTACTGCTACTGCTACTGCTACAACAACTACTCCTATAGCTTCTCCTACTACTACAACTACTGCTACCACCACTGCTACATCTACTACTACTCCAACTTCTACTACTACAATTATTGCTACTATTGCTACTGCTATTGCTACTATTAATACTACTACTACTACCACTACTTCTTCTACTACTACTACTACTGCTACTACTAATCCTCTACAACTACAACTACTAACACTGCTACGACTACTATTACTAATACTGCTACTACCACGAGTACTACTATGGCTACTTCTGCTACTACTCTTGCAACTACAACGATTTCCATTGCTCCTCCGCCAACTACTAATCTTACAACTACTACTACTGCTGCTACTACGACTACTCCTGCTGCTGCTACTACTACTACTACTACTGCTACTGCTACAACTACCCCAATGGCTACTACCATTGCAACGTCTACTACTACTACTACTGCAACGACTAATACTACTACTATTGCTACTACTACTTGTGCTACTGCTACTACTGTGACTAGTACTAGTACAACAACAACTACTAATACAAATACTGCTACTACTACATCTGCTACTCTTGCTACTACTACTACTACAACTACTACTACTGCTAGTACTACTACTACAACAACAACAACTACTACTACTACTACAAAAACTACTACAGCTACTACTATTACTATTACCACTACCACTACTACCATTGCTACTACTACTACTACTTCCGCAACTAACACTACTACCACAACAACTACTACTACTATTGTTGCTTCTTCTACTACTACTATTACTTCCACTACTACGACTACAGTAACTACAACTACTATTGCCACAACTACAACAAATACTAGTACAACTGTGACTACTACTGCTACTTCTGTTACTACTACTACTCTTGCCGTTGCTACTACAACTGTGACTATTACCACTAGTACTACTACTACTGCTACTACTACCACTGGTACTATTGCTACAACTACTACTTCTACTATGACTACCACTACATACTACTACCACTACTACTACAAGTACTGCTACCCCAACTACTACTACTGTAAGTACACAAACTACTATAGCTACAATTACTACTCCTACTACTACTGCTACTACTGCGACCACTAGTACTAATTCTACTACTGCCACTGCTACTACTACTTCTGCTACTACAACTTTTACAACTACATCTGCTACGGCTACTACTACTGCTACGACTACTACTATGGTTACTACTGCTACTACTAATTCTCGTACAACTACCACACCTGCTGCTACTACTACTGCTGCTATTTCTCATTCCACTTGAAATAGTATAACTACAACTGTAGCTACTACTGCTACTACAACTACTACCACTACTACTATTACTATTATTACTAGTATTACTAGTAGTACTAGTAGTAGCAGTAGAAGTTGTTGTACTAGTAGTATTAGTAGTGGGAGAGTAGTGCTACTGGTTATTGTTGGAGAAATAGTAATAGTAGTAGTTATTGTTGTAGTGGTAATTATTGTGGTAGTAGTCATAGTTGTAGTAATAATATAATTAGTACCAGTAGTAATTATAGTAGCAATAATAGTAGTAGTAGTAGCAGTAGTAGCAGAAGTAGCAGTAGTGGTCACAGTTGTTTTACTTGCCATAGAGCGGAAGTAGCAGCAGCAATAGCAGTAGTGGAAAAAGCAACAATACTAGTAGTAGTGGTAGTGGAAGTAGTAGCAATAGTACTAGTAGCAATAGCAATAGTAGTTGTAGCAGAAGTAGTAGAAGAAGTAGTAGTAGTAATAGTTTTAGTAGTAGCTACTATGGCAACAGTAGCAGCAGTAGTAGTAGGAATAGGTGTTGTAGTAGCAGCAGGAGCGGCTAGATCAGCAGTACTAGTAGCAGTAGTAGTAGTATTAGTAGTTGGAGGGTAGTAGCAGTAGTAGTCGTGGTGGAGGTAGTAGTAGTAGTAGTCATGGTGGTGGTAGTTGTAGTATTAGTTGTAGTAGTAGAAGTAGTAGTAGTAATAGAAGCACTAGTGGTAGCAGCAGTAGTAGTAGGGGCTGGAGTAGTAGTAGTAGTACTAGTTGGAGTATTGGAATTGGCTATAGTAGTTGTAGTAGTAGTAGTGGTAGTAGTAGTAGTAGTTTAAGTAGTAGTCATAGTAGTAGTATTAGGAGTTGTAGTTGGATTAGGAATTGGAGTTGGAGTAGTAGAAATAGAAGTAGTTGTTGTAGTAGTCATAGTAGTAGTTGTTGTAGTAGTAATACTAGCAGTAGTAGTTGTAGTAGTAGTAGCAGTAGTACTAGTTGCTATAGTGGGAGTAGGAGTAGTAGGACAAGTAGTACTTGGTGTAGGGGCAATAGAGGCAGTAAGAGTAGTGGTAGCAATAAGAGTTGGAGTAGTAGGAATAGGAGTAGTAGTAGTTGTAGTTCTAGGACTAGGCATTTGAATAGTAGTAGTAGTAGTAATAGGAGTGTTAGCAGTAGTAGTAGTGGTGGATGTACTAGTAAGATTATTAGGATTAGTAGTAGTGTTGGGAGCAGTAGTTGTAATAGTAGTTGTAGGAGTAGTAGTGGCTGTAGGTATCAGAGTAGGAGTTGTAGTTGGAGTAGTTAAAGTAGTAGTAGTAGGAGTAGTAGTAGTGGTGTTAGTGTTAGTAGTAGTGGTACTAATAGAAGGAGAATAGGCAGTAGTAGCAAATGTACGAGTAGTAGAAGCAATAGTAGTAGTAGTTGTAGCAGTGGTGGTGGTGGTGGTGGTGGTGATGGTAGTAGTAGTAGTATTATTAACAGAAGTAGTAGTAGTAGTAGTCGTAGTAGGAGCCGTAGTAGTAGTAGTAGTAGTAGCAGAAGTCGTGGTAGTAGTAGACCTAGCAGTAGTAGTAGTAGTTATTGTAGGATTAGTAGAAGGAGTACTTGTTGTAGTAGTAGTGGCAATAGTAGCAGCAGTAGCAGTAGTACTAGTAGCTATAGTTCTAGGATGAGTTGGAATAGAAGTAGTAATAGGAGTAGTAGTAGTATGAGTTGTAGTATCTGTAGGATTTGGAGTAGGAGTCATTGTAGCAGTTGTAGTAGTAGGAGTAGTAGTAGTAGTAGCAGTAGTAGGAGTAAGAGTAGGAATAGTAGAAGCAGTAGTAAAAGTAGTAGTAGTAGTAGGAGGAGTAGGAGGAAGAGGAGTTGGAGTAGTAGTAGTAGTAGTAGTAGTATTTGGAGTAGTAGTAGTAGTAGTAGTAGTGTTAGAATTGATTATAGCAGTACCAGTAGGTGGAGGAGTAGTAGTCATAACAATTGTATAGGTAGTAGAAGTAGTACTTCCAGAAGTAGTATTAGCAATAGAAGTAGTAGTAGTAGTAGTAGTTCGAGCCGTTGTAGTAGTAGTAGTAATAGAAGTTGCAGTAGTAGTCGCAGTAGTAGTAATAGTAGTATTAGTTGTAGGAATAGTTGTTGTAGTAGTAATAGTAATAGTAGTAGTAGTAGTCGTAGTAGTGGTGGTGGTGGTGGTAGCAGTAGTAGTAGCTGTTGTGTAGGAGGAGTTGGAATAGGAGTCGTAGTAGTAATAGTAGTAGTAGTAGTATTAGTAGTAGTAGTAGCATAGTACAAGTATTCATAGTAGTCATAGTAGTACCAGTAGTGGAAGGATTAGTGGTAGTAGTAGTCGTACTATTGGTAATGTAGTAGTATCTACAGTTGTAGTACTACTAGTAGTAGTAATAGGAGGGGGAGGAGGAGGAGGAGTAGTTGTTATAGTAGTAGTAGTAGCAGCAGCAATAGCCGTTGTTGTAGTAATAGTATCAGTAGGAGTGTTTGGTGTGGTAGTATTAGTACGACTGGTAGTAGTAGGAGGAGGAGGAGGAGGAGGAGGAGCTGTTGTAGCAGTTCGAGTAGTCGTAATAGCAGTAGAAGTAGCAGCAAGAATAATAGCAGCAGTAGTAGTAGTTGAAGTACTAGGCATAGAAGTCATAGTAGTGTTAGGAGTAGCAAGAGTAATAGTAGTAGTTGTTGTGGTAGTAGTACTAATAGTAGTAGAAGTAGTAGGAGTGTTAGAATTTGTAGTACTAGCAGTAGTAGTTGTACTAGTGTTAGTATTAGTAGTAGCACTACTAGTAGTAGCAGGAGTAGTAATAGTAGCAGTTGTATTAGTAGTAAAAAAAATAGTAGTAGTCATTGTTGTTGTTGTTGTTGTTGTAGTTGTAGTAGTAGTAGTTGTTGTAGTAGTAATAGTGGCAATAGCAGTGGCAGTAGCAGCAGCAGTAGTAGTTGTCGTAGTAGTAGTAGAAATAGTAGTAGGAGAAGTTCTAGTAGTAGCAGTGGCTAAAGTAGTAGTAGTAATAGCATCAATAGTAGTAGTAGGAGTAGTAGAAGTGTTCAGAGTAGTAGTAGTAGTAGGAGTCACAGTAGTCGTAATAGTAGCAGCAGTAGTAGTAGTAGGAGTATTAGGGTTAGTAGTAGTATTAATAGCAATAATAATAATATCAGTTATCACAGTATTACTGTCTTTAGGTGTAGGAGTTAGAGTAGTTGTAGGAGTAGTAGTAGGAGTAGTAATAGTAGTGCTAGTATTAGTAGTAGTAGTACCAATAATAGGAGGAGTGGTTGTAGTAGCAATCATACTAATAGTAGAAGTAGTAGTAGTAATATTAGTGGTAGAAGAAGTAGTAGTAGTAGTAGTAGTAATTTTAGTAGTAGAAGTAGTAGTAGTTGTAGTAGTAGGAGCCATAGTAGTAGTAGTAGTAGTAGTCGTAGAAGTCATGGTAGTAGTAGTTGTTGTTGTTATTGTTGTTGTAGGTGATGTAGTTGGAATAGTTGTTATAGTAGTAGTAATAGTAGTTGAAGTAGTAGTAGTAGTGGTGGTAGAAGTTGTAGTAGTAGTTGTAGTCATAGCGGGAGTTGGAGTAGTAGTTGATGTATGGTTACTAGTAGTAGTAGGAGTTGTAGTAGCAGTAAGAGTTGGAGTAGGAGTCATAGTAGTCGTAGTGGTGGTAGTAGGAGGAATAGTAGTAGCAGTAATAGCAGTAGGAGTAGGAAAGGTAGTAGTAGAAGTAGGGGTAGGAAAGGTAGTAGTACTAGTAGTAGTTGGAGAAGTAGTAGGAGCGGCAAGATCAGTAGTAGAAATAGTAGGAGTAAGAAGGGTAGTAATTGAAGGATTAGGAAGGGTAGTAATTGTAGTAGTAGCAATATGAGTAGGAAGGGTAGCAGTAGTAGTTATAATAGTAGTAGTAGTCGTAGTAGAAGTAGTAGGAGTAGTAGTGGTAATAGTAGTAGTTGTAGCAACTATAGCAATAGCAGCAGCAATAGTAGCAGCAATAGAAGTAGTAATAGTAGCAGAGAGGCAGGATCAGCAGTAATAGTAGCCGTAGCAGTAGTAGTAGTTAGAGGAGTAGTAGCAGTATTAGTAGTGGTGGTGGAAGTAGTAGTAGTAGTAGTCATAGTAGTAGTAGTAGCAGAAGTACTAGTAGTTGTAGTAGTGGTAGTTGTGATGGTAGATAGTAGTATTAGTATTAGTAGTAGAGGTAGTAGTAATAATAGTAGTATTAGTGGCAGCAGCAGTAGTATTAATTATTGTAGTAGTAGTAGAAGTAGTACTAGTTTGAGTATTGGTAGTGGTAGTTGTTGTTGTAGCAGTGGTAGTGACAGTAGCAGTAGTAGTTGAAGTAGTCATAGTAGTAGTTTTAGGAGTGGCAGTTGGAGTAGGAATTGGGGTTGCAATAGTAGTGATAGTAGTAGTTGTTATAGTATTGGTAGTAGAGTAGTATTTGTGGTAATTATAGTAGTAGTAGGAGTAGGGGTAGTAGTAGTAAGAGTAGTTGTAGTTATAGGAGTTGGAGTAGTAGGAGTAGGAGTAGTAGCAGTTGCAGTAGTAGGACTAGGCATTTTAATGACAGTAGTAGTAGCAATAGTAGGAGTGTTAGTATTAGTGGTAGTAGTACCAATAGTAGAAGGTGTAGTAATAGCAGCAATTGTAATAGTAGTAGAACGAGTAGTAGTAGTAGTAGTAGTAGTACTAGTAGTAGAAGTAGTAGTAGTACTAGTAGTAGAAGTAGTAGTAGTAGTAGTTGGGTTCATAGCAGTAGCAAAAGTCAAAGTAGTAGTAGCACTAGTAGTAGTAGCAGTAGTTATTGTCGGAGTATTAGTAGGAGTAGTTATTGTAGTAGTAGGCGTAATAGTAGCAGTAGCAGTAGTAGTCGAAGTTGTAGTACCTGTAGGAGTTGAGGTAGCAGTCGTAGGAGCAGTAGTAGTTGTAGTATTACGATTAGTAGTAGCAGCTGTGGTGGGAGTAGTAGTAGGAAGAGTAGCAGTAGAAGTAGAAGTAGTAGTAATAGTAGTAGTCATAGTAGTAGTAGGATTTGTAGTAGGACTAGAAGTAGTAGTTGGAGTAGACGTAGTAGTAGTAGTATTAGGAGTAGTAATAGTAGTGTTAGTATTCATAGTAGTAGTACCAGTAGTAGGAGGAGTAGTAGTCATAGCAATTGTATTGGCAGTAAAGAGGTAGTAGTAGTAGTAGTAGCAATTGTAGTACTAGTAGTATTAGCAATAGCAGTTGTAATAGAAGGCATGGTAGTAGTAGCAGTAGTACTAATACTTGTTCTAGTTGTAGGAGTAGTGCTAGGAACTATTATTCTAGTAGTAGTAGTAATAGTAGTAGTAGTAGTAGCGGTGGTGGTGGTAGTAGTAGCCGTCATTGTAGGAGGAGTTAGAATACGAGTCATAGTGGTAGTAGTTGTAGCAGTAGTAGCGACAATAGTAGAAGTAGTAGTAGTAGTCGTATTCATAGTACTAGTAGTAGTACCAATGGTAAAGGAGTAGTAGTAGTAGCAGTTGTACTATTGGTAATCTGGTCGTAGTTACACTAGTAGAACTAGTAGTAGAAGTAGTAGCAGCAGTAGTAGTAGGACTAGTAGTAGTAGTAGTAGCAACAGTAGTAGTAGGCATAAAAGTAGTACTAGTAGTAATAGTAATAGAACTAGGAGTAGTAGTAGTAATAGTTGGAGTACAAGTAGTAGTTGTTGTTGTAGTTGTAGCAATAGCAGTAGTAGTAGTAAGTAGGAGTAGCAACAGTAGCGGTTGTTGCAGTAGTAGTAGTAGTTGGAGTGTTAGTATGACTGGTAGTAGTAGTAGTAGTAGTAGTATTAGTATTAGTAGCAATAGCGGTAGTAGTAGTAGTAGTATTAGTATTAGTAGCAGTAGCGGTTGTAGCAATAGCAGTAGTAGTAGTAGTAGTAGTAGTAGTACATCTAGTAGTAGTAGTAGCAGTAGGATCAGTAGTGGCAGTTGGAGTAGTCATAATAGTAGTAGAAGTAGCAGTAGCAATCATAGTAGGAGTGGAGTGATAGTAGTAGTAGTTGGAGAACAAGGCGTAGAAGTCTCAGTAGTGTTAGGAGTAGTAGTAGTAGTAGGAGTAGAAGTAGTTGTTGTTGTACTATTAGTATTAGAAGTAGTAGGAGTGTTAGTATTAGTAGTAGTAGTTGTTGTTATTGTAGTTGTGTTAGTATTAGTAGTAGTAGTACCAATAGTAGTAGGAGCAGTAGTAGTAGCAACTATACTAGTAGTAGAAGTAGTTGATGTAGTAGTAGCAATAGTAATAGTAGTAGTTGTCGTTGTTGTTGTAGCAGTTGTTGCAGTATTAGTAGGAGTAGTAGTAGTAGTAGTAGTAGTTGTTGTTGTTGTTGTTGTTGTTGTTGTAGTTTTAGTAGCAATAGCCGCAGTAGCGGCAGCATGAGTAGTAGTAGTAGTCGTGGTAGTAGTGGTAGTGATAGAAGTTGTAGCAATTGTTGTAGCTAGAGTAGCTGTATTAGTAATAGTAATAGCTGCAATAGTAGTAGTAGTGGGAATAGCTACAGTAGTAGTAGTAGTAGCAGTGCGAGTGCTAGGAGTAGTAGTAGTAGGAGTTGTAGTAGTAGTAGGAGTATTAGGATTGGTAGTAGTATTAATAGCGGTAGCAGTAATTGTTGTTATAGGAGTATTAGGAGTAGTAGTAGTAATAGTAGTAGTAGTAGTAGTAGTAGTAGTAGTAGTAGTAGTAGTAGTAGTAGTAGTAGTAGTAGTAGTAGCAGCTCTAATTTTAGCAAGAGTTGGAGTAGAAGTAATGGAGTAGTAGTAGTTGGAGTAAGGGCAATAGCAGTAGTAGGAGTTGGGGTAGGAGTCGTAGTAGCCGTAGTGGTAGTAGTAGGAGGATTAGTAGGAGTAGTAGTTGTAGTAGTAGTATAGTGCAGGTAGTAGTTGTTTTTGTTATAGTAGCAGTAGTAGCAATAGCAGCAACAACAACAATAATAATAGGAGTTGTAGTTGTTGTAGTAGTAGTAGTAGGAGTCATAGTAGTAGTAGTAATAGCAGTATTAGCAGTTGTAGTACTAGTAGTGGCAGTAGTAGTAGTAGTCATAGCAGCAGCAGCAGCAGTAGTAGTAATAGCAGCAACAATAGTAGTAGTAGTTGGAGTTGTAGTGGTGGAAATAGTAGTAATCGCAGCAGTAGTATTAGGAGTATTTATAGCTGTAATAGTCGTTGTAGTAGTAGTAGAAGTAGTCATTATAGCAGCAGTTGCAGTAGTTGTCATTGTAGTTGTAGTTGCAGTAGTAGTAGTGATAGTGGTAGTAGTAGTGGTAGTAGTAGTAGTTGTTGTTATTGTTGTTGCAGTATTAGGAGTAATAGGAGTAATAGTATGAGCAATAATAAGAGTAGGAGTTTGAATAGTAGTAGTAGTAGTAGTAGTTTGAGTTGCAGCAGCAACATCTATAGTTGGAAAGGTAGTAGTAGTAGTATTCGTTGTTGTAGTAGTATTCATAGTAGTAGTACTAGTAGCAATTGTTGATGGACTGGTAGTAGTAGCAATTGTAGCAGCACTAGTGGTAGTAGTTGTTGTAATACCTGAGGGAGTTGTAGTAGTTGGAGCAGCAGTAGTAGTAATAGTTGTAGCTGAGGAATAGTAGTAGTGCTAGAAGTAGCAACAGTACTTATAGTACTAGTACTACTACCTACTAGTAGTAGTAGTAGTAGTACTAGTAGCAATAGTAGCAACAACAGTAGTTATAGTAGTAGTAGTGGTGGTAATAATAGCAGGAGCAGAAGTAGTAGTAGTACTAGAAGTTGTAGTAGTCATTGCAGTAGGAGTACAAATAGCAGTAGTAATAGTAGTTCTACTTCTAGTAGTTGTTGTAATAGGAGTTGGTGTAGGAGTTGGGGAAGTAGCAGCAGCTGTGGTAGTAGTAGTGGTACTAGTAGTAGTAG
>RXID01022326.1:0-38111 GCA_005019695.1 Trichopus zeylanicus subsp. travancoricus
ACTACTACTACTAGCTACTACTACTACTGACGTACTACTACTACTACTACTACTACTACTACTACTACTACTACTACTACTACTACTACTACTACTACTACTACTACTACTACTACTACTACTACTACTACTACTACTACTACTCCTCTTGCTACTACTACCACTACAACTACTAGTACTATCACATTTACAACAACAACAACTACTACTACCACCACCACAACCACCACCACTACTACTACTACCATCGTTACTACTCCTATTGCTGCTACTACTACCTCTACTACTACTAAAACTGCTACTACTACTACTTCTGCTACGATTAATACTACTACTAGTACTACTACTATTACTACTACAACTGCTATTACAATGATTACAACAATAACTACTACTACTTATACTTCTGCTACTACTACTACTACTATGAATACGACAACTACTACCTCTATTGCTACTACTACAACTCCTACTACTACCGCTATTACCACCACGACTACTATTGCTACTCCTATTACCACTACTACTAATACAATGGCTACTAATACTACTACTATTATTACTACTAGTACTACTACTATTATTACTGCTACTTCTACTTTTACTACTACTATTGCTACTGCTAGTACTACTACTACTGCTGCTACTTCAACTACTATAACAACTGCTGCTACTACCACTACTACTATGACAACTACTACTTCTACTAGTACTGCTACTACAATTGCTACAACTAGTCCTTTTTCTACTACTACTACTACTACCACTTCTACTACTGCTACTACTAGTACTACTAGTACTACTAGTACTACTACTACTACTACTAGTACTACTACTACTACTACTACTGCTACTACTACTACTACTACTACTACTAGCACTACTACTACTTTAACAACTACTACTACAAGTACTACTACTACACTACTACTTTTGCTATGACTACTACTACTACTGCTACTACTAATACTACAATAACTATTAATACTACTACCACTACAACTACTACTCCTACAATAACTACTATTATCACTTCTACAACTCCTCCAACTACTACTACCATAACTACTACTACGTCTACTTCTACTTCTATTGCTGCTACTATTACTGAAACCACCGCTACTGCTACTACTATGACTACTACCGTTGCAACTAGTACTACTACCACAACTCCAATTACCACAACTACTACTGCTACTATGGCTATTACTATAACTACTCCTACTACTGCTACTACTCCCAACAATCCTACGATTTCTATAACTACTACTCCAACTACTACTGCAACTACTACACTAGCAGCAGCAGTAGCAGTAATAGTAGTAATAAGAGTGATAGCTATAATAATAGTAGCAATAGTAGTAGTAGCAGTAGTAGTAGTAGGAGGAGGAGTAGTTGTAGTAGTAGTAGTAGGTGTAGTAGTTGCAATAGAGTAGTAGTAGTCATATTAGGAGTAGTACTAGTAGCATAAGTAATAGAAGTGGTAGTAGTAGTATTAGATGGAGTAATAGTAGTAGAACTTATACTAGTAAGAGTCGTAGTCGTAGCAATAGGACTTGTAGTAGTAGTAGCAATAGTAGTTGCAGTAGAAGTTGTAGTAGTAGTAGTCACTATAGTAGTAATAGTAGTAATAGCAGTAGTAGTATTAGTAGTATTAGTAGTTGCTGTGGTAGTATTATTAGCAGCAGCAGAAGCAGTAGTAGTGGTAGTAGTTGTACTAGTAGTTGTCATAGTAGTAGTAGTAGTAGTAGTAATAGTAGTCATAGTTGTTGTTGTTGCTGCTGATGTTGTGGTAATTGAAGTAGTAGTACTTTTATTTGTAGTAGTAGTAGTAGTAGTAATAATAGTAGTAGTAGTAGTAGTAGTAGTAGTAGCACAAGTAGCAAAAGTAATAGTAGTAGTCATTGTAGTAGTAATTGTATATTAGGAGCAGTCGCTGTAATAGTAGTAGTAGTAATTTTAGTAGTGGTAGTAGTAGAAATAGTAGCAGTAGTGGCAGGAGTAGGAGTAGTAGCAGTAGTAGGAGTAGTAGTAGTGGTAGTCGTAGTAGTAGTAGTAGTTGTAGTAGCAGTAGTAATACTATTAGTAGTAGCAATGGTACTAGTAGTAGTAGTCATGGTGGTAGTAATCGTAGTAGTAGTTGTTGTTGTTGTTGTTATTATTGTTGTCGTAGTAGTAGTTGTAGTAGTAGTAGCAGTCGTAGGAGTAGTAGTAATATTAATAGCAATAGTGGTACTAGTAGGAGTGGTACTAGTTGTATTCTTGTTATTATTATTATTATTATTATTGGTAGTGGTAGTAGAAGTAGTAGTAGTAGTAGTAGTAGTAGGAGTAGCAGTTATAGTAGCATTAGTAGTTGTAGTAGTAGTTGCAGTAGTCGTATTAACAGTAGGAGTAGTAGTATTTGTTGTAGTTGCACTAGTAGCAATAGTAATACTAGTAGTGGAAGTACTAGTAGGACTAGCAACGGTAACAATTGCAGAGGTACAAGTAGTAGTAGTATGAGTTGTAATATGAGTAGGATTAGGAGTAGTAATAGTTGTAGTAGTAGTCATCAAAGTAGTAGCAATATTACTAGTAGTACTAGTAGTAGGAATAGTAGTAGGAGTAGTAATAGGACTAGGAGAAGCAGTAGTAATAGTAGTATTAATAGTAGTAATAGTAAAATAGTAGTAGTAGTAGTTGGAGCATTAGTAGTAGTAGTAGAAGTAGTAGTAGGAGTAGCAGCAAAAGTATTAGTAGTGGCAGTTGTAATAGTAGTAGTAGTACTAATAGTAGCCGTAGTAGTAGTAGTAGTGGTAGTATTAGTAGTAGAAGTGGTAGAAGTAGTCGTAGTAGTAGGAGTAGTAGTTGTAGTATTGGTACGGGTAGTCGTAGTACTTATTGTAGTAGTAGGGTAGTAGTTGCAGTAGTAGCAGTCATAGTAGTAGTGGAGGTTGCAGTAGTTGTAGTAGTAGCAGTTTTAGTGGAAGTAGTAGTAGCAGTGGTAGTAGAAATAGTAGTCATAGTAGTAGTAGTAGTAGTCATTATAGTAGCAATTGTAGTAGTTGTAGTAGTCGAAGTTGTAGTAGTAATTGTAGTAGTAGAAGTAGTTGTAGCAGTATTAGTAGTAGTAGTAGTAGTAGAAGTAGTTGTAGTAGTAGTAGTAATAATAATTGTAGTAGTTAGAGCAGTAGTAGTAGTCGGAGTAGTAGGAGGAGGAGTAGTAGTTGTTGTAATAGTAGTACTCGTACTAGTAGTAGTAGTCATAGTAGTAGTAGTAGTAGTAATTGTAGTATTAGTAGTGCTGGTAGTAGAAGTATTAGTGTAGTAGTAGGAGTAGTAGTACGGGTAGTATTAGTAGTCGTAGTAGGAGAATTTGTATTAGTTATAGTGGTAGTAGTTGTAGCGGTAGTAGTAGCAACAGTAGTAGGAGTAGTGGTAGTAGTAGTAATGGTAGTAGTGCGAGTAGTAGTTGTTGTAGTCGGAGGAGTAGTAGTGATAGTAGCCATAGTAGTACTGTTATTAGTAGTAATAGTATTTGTTGTAGGAGTAGTAGTAATTCAAGTAGTAGTAGTTGCAGTAGTAGTGTAGTATTAGCAGCAACAATAGGAGTAGTAGTTATAGTAGTAGTTGTAGAGGGAGTAGTGGTAGTCGAATTAGTAGAAGTAGCAGCAGCAGCTGTAGCAACAACTATAGTAGTAGTAGTGGTACAAGTTGCAGCAACAGCATAAGTAGTAGCAGTAGCAGTAGTAGTAGTTGTAGTTGAATAAGTAGTTGTAGTAGTAGTTATCGTATTGACAGTATTAGTAGTAGTTGTTCTAGTACTAATTGCGGTAGTAGTAGTAGAAGAAGTTGGAGCAATAGTAGTAGTAGCAGTTGTAGTAGTAGGAGCAGCAGCAGTAGTAGCAGCAGCAGTAGGAGTAGTAATAGGAGTTGGAGTAGTAGTAGAAGTAGCTGTGGCAGTACTTGTAGTTGTAGTATGAGTAATAGTAGTAGTGGTAGCAATAGTAGTGGTATTAGTAGTAGCAGTTGTTGCAGTAATCGTAGAAGTAGTAGGAGTAGTAGAAGGAGTAGCTGTAGAAGTAGTTGTAGCAGCAGTAGTAATAGAAATAGTAGTAACAGTTGTAGCAGCAACAGTATCAATAGTAGTAGTGGTAGTAAAAATTATAGTAGTTGTAGTAGTAAGAGAAATAGCTGTAGAAGTAGCAGAAGTAATAGCTGTAATACTAGTTGTAGTAGCAGAAGTAGGAGTAGCAGTACTACTAGTAGTAGCCGTAGTAATAGTTGCAGTAGCAACTGTAGTAGTAATAATAATAGTATTAGTAATAATAGCAGTTGTAGGAGTAGAAGTAATAGTAGTAGTAATAGTATTACTTGAAACAGTAGTTGTAATAGTTGAATATTAGTAGTAGTAGTAGTAGTAGCAGTAGAACTAGTTGTTGTTTTAGTAGTAGTAGTAGTAGTAGTAGTACTAGTACTAGTAGTACTAGTAGTACCAGTAGTAGTAGTTGCAAGTATAATATTAGTAGTAGCAGTAGTACTAGTAGTATTAGCAGTTGTAGTTGCAAGTATAGCATTAGTAGTAGTAGTAGTACTAATAGTAGTTATTACAGCAGCAGAAGTACTAGTAGTAGCAGAAGTAGTAGTATTAGTTGTTGTTGTTGTTGTAGTAGTAGTACTATTAGTAGTAATAGTAGTAGTAGTAGTAGTGGTAATAGTAGTAGTAGTAGTAGTACAAGTAGTAGTAGTAGTAGTACAAGTAGTAGTAGTGGTAGTAGTAGTAGTAGTAGCTATTGTAGCTATAGTAGCAGCTGTAGCTATAGTGCTAGTAGTAGTACCAAAACAAGTTGTTGTTGTTGTCGCACTAGTAGTAGTAGTAAAACTCATAGTAGTAGTTGTAGTGGTCATTGTAGTAGTAGCAGTAGTAATTGTTGCAAGTGTAGCAGCAATAATAGTAGTTGTAAGAGCAGTAGCAGTAGTAGTAGCTGTAGTCGCTGCAAATGTAGTTGTAGTAGCACTAGTAGCAGCGGCAACAACAGCAAAAGTAGTTGTGTTGTAGTAGTAGTAGTATTCACTATTGTAGTATTAGTAGTTGTATCAGTAATAGTAATAGTAGCAGTAGTTGGTGTAGCTGTAGTTGTAGTAGTAGTGGAAGTAATAGTAGCAGTAGCAAGAGTTGTAGTAGTAATAGTAGTTGTAGTAGTAGTAGTAGTAGTAGTCGGAGTAGTCGTAGGTTTAGTAATAGGAGTAGGAGTAATAGTAGTAATACTAGTAGTAATAGTAGTAGTAGTAGTAGAAGGAGTAGTAGTAGTACTAGTAGTATTAGTAGTAAGAGGAGGAGTAGTAGTAGTAGTAGGAGGAGTAGAGTAGGATTAGCAGCAGAAGTAGTAGCAGTAGTAGTAGCAATAGTAGCAATAGTAGTTGTAGTAGTAGCTATAGTAGAAATATGAGTAGCTGTAGAAGTAGTAGCAGTAGTAGATGTAACGGTAGTAGAAGTAGTAGTAGTAATAGTAGTAGTAATAATAGCAGTTGTAGTAGTAGTAGTAATAACAGTAGTTGTAGTAGGTGTATTAGGGGTAATAGTAGTAGTAGTAGTTTTAGCAGTTGTAGTAGTAGCAGTAATAGTAGTAGTAGTTGTTATAGTAGTAGTAGTAGTAATAATAGTAGTAGTACTAGTAGTAGCAGCAGCAGTAGAAGTAGTTGTAGTAGTACTAGTAGCAGTCGTGGCAGAAGCAACTATAGTAGAAATAGTGCTAGTAGTAAAAGTAGAAATAGTTGTTGTTGTAGTAGTAGTAATTGTAGCAATAGTAGTAATAGTAGTAGTCGTAGTAGTAGTAGCAGTTGGAGTAGTAGTAAAAGTGTAGTAGTTGGAACAGTAGCAGTAGTAGTAGAGTATCAGTAGAAGCTGTAGAAGTAGTAGCAGTAATAGTAGTAGTAATAGTAGTAATAGAAGAAGAAGAAGAAGAAGTAGTAGTAGTAGGAGTGGTAGTAGTAGTAGTATTAGGAGGAGTTGTAGTAGTAGTTGCAATAGTAGCAAGTGTAGTAGTTGGAGTCGTAGTATTAGTAATTATAGTAGTAGGAGTGGTAATTGTAATATAAGTAGTAGCAGTTGTTGTTGTTGTAGTAGTGGTAATAGTTGTTGTAGTAGTAGTACTAGTAATAGTGGTAGTATTATTTCTAATAGTAGCATTTGTAGTAGGTGTATTAGGAGTAGTAGTAGTCGTAGTAGAAGTAGTAGTAGTAGTAATAGAAGTAGAAGTAGTAGTAGTAGTAGTAGTAGCAACAGCAGCAGCAACAGCAATAACAGCAGCAGCAGGAGTAGTAGTAGTAGTAGCAGCAACAGTAGAAGTAGTAGTATTGGTGGTCGTAGTAGTATTAGTGGTGGTGGTGGTGGTGGTAGTAGTAGTAGTAGTAATAATAATAATAGTAGTAGTAGTAGTAGTATTAGGGGTAGTAGTAGTTGTAGTTGTTATAGTAGTAGTAGTAGAAGTAGTAGTATTAACAGTGGTAGTAACAGTAGTAATTGAAATAGCAGTAACTGTAGTAGCAGTTGCAGCAGCAGCTGCAATAGTAGCAGCAGTAATTGTAGTAGTAGTGGGAGTAGTAGGAAAAATAGCCGTAGAAGTAGCAGAAGTAGTAGCAGTAATAGCAGCAACAGCAGTAGTAGTAGTAGAAGTAGCAGTAGGAGTAGTAGTAGTAGCAGTAGTAGCAGTAGTATTAGTTGTTATAGTAGTAGTAGTAGTAATAATAGTAGTATTAGTAATAATACTAATTGTCGGAGTAGTGGTGATAGTAGTAGTAATTGTTGCACTTGCAGCAGTTGTTGTAATAGTTGTTGTAGTAGTAGTAGTAGTAGTTGCAAGTATAATATTGGTAGTAGCAGTATGAGAAATAGTAGTAATAGTAGTTGTTGCAGTTGTATAGTAGTAGTAGCAGTAGTAGTAGTAGAAGTAGTTGTGGTTGTAGCAGTAGTAATATTAGTAGTAGTAGTAGTTGTTTTAGTTGTAGTAATAGTAGTAGTAGTAGTAATAAAAGTAGTAGCAGTAGTAGTACAAGTAGTATTAGTAGTAGTAATACTTATTTTAGTTTTTATAGTAGTAGTAGTAGTTGTAGTAATAGTAGTAGTAGTAGTTGTAGTAATAGTAGTAGTAGTAGTAGTAGCAGTTGTAGCTGTAGTATTAGTAGTTGTAGCAGAAGAAGTTGTTGCTATTGTCGCAATAGTAGTAGTAATAATACTCGTAGTAGTAGTAGTGGTGGTCATTGTAGTAGTAGAAGTAGTAGTTGTTCCAAGAGCGGTAGCAATAGTTGTAGTTGTAAGAGCAGCAACAGCAGTAGTTGCAGTCGTTGTATTAGTAGTGGCTGCAAATGTAGTTGTAGTTGCACTTGTAGCCGCAACAATAGCAATAGAAGTAGTTGTGTTGTACTAGTAGTAGTATTCACTATAGTAGTAGTATTACTAGTAGCAGTAATAGTAGCTATAGTAGTAGTTGTTGTAGCTGTAGTTGTAGTGGCAGTAGAAGTAAAAGTAGCAATAGTAGGAGTTGTAGTAGTAGTAGTAGTAGTAGTAGTAGTAGTAGTAGTAGTAGTAGTAATAATAATAATAATAATAACAGTAGTAGTAGTAATCATAGCAGTCGTAGGTTTAGTAATAGGAGTAGGGGTAGCAATAGTAATAGTAGTAGTAGTAGGAGGAGGAGGAGTAGTAGTAGGAGTAATAGAAGTTGTAGTAGTAGGAGTAATAGTAGGATTAGAAGAAGAAGTATTAATAGTAGCAGTAGCAGTAGTAGTAGTAGCAGAAGTAGTAGTCTCTATAGTAGAAATACGAGTAGCTGTAGAAATAGTAGCAGTAGTAGCAGTGATGGTAGTAGTAGCAGCAGTACTAGTAGTTTTAGTAGTAGCAAAAATAGTAGATGTAGTAGTAGTAGTAGGAGCAATAGTAGTAGTTGTAGTAGTAATAGTAGTAGTTGTAGTAGGTGTATTCGGAGTAATAGTGGTAGTAGTTGTTGTAGCTATTGTAGTAGTAGCAGGAATAGTAGTAGTAGTAGTAGTAGTAGTAGTAGTAGTAGTAGTAGTAGTAGTAGTAGTAGTAGTAGTAGTTGTTGTTGTTGTTGTTGTTGTTGTAATAGTAGGAGCAGTCATGGCAGAAGCAGCTGTAGTTCCAGTAGTACTAGT
The DNA here is from genome assembly GCA_005019695.1 of Trichopus zeylanicus subsp. travancoricus. Classification (NCBI taxonomy): domain Eukaryota; kingdom Viridiplantae; phylum Streptophyta; class Magnoliopsida; order Dioscoreales; family Dioscoreaceae; genus Trichopus; species Trichopus zeylanicus. The sequence continues at coordinate 8,155 of RXID01022326.1, forward strand.
AGTAGAAGTAGAAGTAGTTGTTGTTGTTGTAGTAACAGTAGTAATAGTAATAATAGTAGTAGTAGTAGCAATTGGAGTGGTAGTAGTAGGTGTAGTAGTAGGAAAAGTATGAGTAGTAGTACTAATAGCAGTAGTAGGAATAATAGTAGTAGTAATAATAGTAATAGTAGTAGTAGTAGTTGTAGTAGTTGTAGTAGGAGTAGGAGTAGGAGTAGTAGTAGTAGTAGTGGTAGGAGTGTTAGTAGTAGTTGTAGTAGTAGTAGCTATATTAGTAGTAGCAATAGTAGCAACTGCTGGAGTCCTAGTCGTAGTATTAGTAATAGTAGTAGTAGGAGTGTTAAGCTGTAATACTACTAGTAGTAGTAGTTGTTATTGTAGTATTAGTGATTGTAGTTGTAGTAGTAGTGGTAATAATAATAGTTGTAGTACTAGTAATAGTAGTAGTATTATTAGTACTACTGGTATTTCTGGTAGGTGTATTAGGAGTAGTAGCAGTGGTAGTATTCGTAGTAGTAGTAATAGTAATAGAAGTAGGACTCGTGGTAGTAGTGGTGGTGGTGGTGGTGGTGGTGGTGGTAGTGGTGGTAGTTGTAGTTGTACTAGTGGGAGTAGTAGTTGTTGGTGTAGTAGTAGTAGTAGTAGAAGTAGTAGTAGTAACAGTTGTTTTGACAGTAGTAATAGAAATAGTAATAATAATAGTAGCAGCAGCAACAGTAGTAGTAGTAATTATTGTAGTAGTAGGAGTAGTAGGTGAAATAGCAGCAGAAGTAGCAGAAGTAGTAGTAGTGATAGTAGTAGTAGTTGTAGTAATAGTAGTAGTTGTAGTAGGAGTAGTAGTACTAGCAGTACTAGCAATAGTAGAAGTAATAATAGTTATATTAGTGATAATAGTAGTTGTAGGAGTAGAAGAAGTAGTAGTAGTAATAGTAGTACTTGCAGCAGTAGTTGTAATAGTTGTTGAAGTAGTAGCCGTAGCAATAGTAGTAGTAGTAGTACTGATAGTAGTAGTAGTAGTAGTAGTAGTACTAGTAGTAGTAGTTGCAAGTAAAGTATTAGTAGTAGTAGTAGTAGTAATAGTAGTTGTTGTTGTTGTTGTAGTAGTAGTAGAAGTAGTAGTAGTAGTAGTAGTAGTAGTAGTAGTAGTATTAGTAGTAGTAGTAGTAGCAGTAGCAGTAGTAGTAGTAGTAATAGTAGTAGTAGCAGCAGCAGCGGCAATAGTAGTAGTAGTAGTAGTAGCAGTAGCAATGGTAGTAGTTGTAGTTCTAGTAGTAGTGGTAGTTGTAGCTGCAATAGTAGTAGTAGTATAACAAGTACTAGCAGATGTAGTAGTAGTTGTAATAGTAGTACTAGTAGCTATTGTAGTAGTAGTTGTAGCTGTAGCTGTAGTACTAGCAGTAGCAGTAGAAGAAGTTGTTGTTGTTGTCGCAATAGTTGTAGTTGTAATACTCGTAGTAGTAGTAGTTGTGGTCATTGTAGTAGTAGCAGTAGTGGTTGTTGCAAGACCAACAATAATAGTAGCAGTTGTAAGAGCAGCAGCAGTAGCTGCAAATGTAGTTGTAGTAGGACAAGTAGCAGCAACAACAACAGTTAAGTAGTTGTGTTGTAGCAGCAGTTGCATTCACTGTAGCAATAGTAGTTGTTGTTGCAGTAGTCGTAGCAGTCGTAGTCGTTGTTGTAGCTGTAGTTGTGGTAGTAGTAGAAGTAATAGTAGCAGTAGCAGGAGTTGTAGTAGTAATAGTAGTAGTTGTAGTAGAAGTAGAAGTTATAGTTGTAGTAGTAGTAGTTGTAGTAGTCGTAGGTTTGGCAATAGGAGTAGGAGTAGCAGTAGTAATAGTTGTTGTAATAGTAGTAGTATGAGTAGTAGTAGTAGTAGTAGTAGTAAGAGTAGTATTTGTAGTAGTAGGAGTAGTAGTAGTAGTAGTAGTAGCAGCAGTAGTAGTAGTTGTAGGAGTAGGAGTAGTAGTAGGATTAGCAATAGAAGTAGTAGAAGTAGAAGTAGTAATAGTAGTAGCAACAGTTGTAGTAGCCGTTGTAACAGAAATACAAGTAGCTGTAGAAGTAGTAGCATTAGTAGCAGTAAAGGTGGTAGAGGTGGTAGTAGCAGTAGTAGCAGCAGAAGCAGTAGTATTGATATTAGTTGTAGTAAAAATAGTAGTTGTAGTAGTAGTAGTCGCAATAGTAGTAGTCGTAGTAGTAATAGCAGTAGTTGTAGTTGGTGTATTAGGAGCAATAGTAGTAGTAGTAGTTGTAGCAGTTGTAGTTGTAGCTGTAATAGTAGTAGTAGAAGTAGTTGTAGAAGTAGTAGCAGTTGTGGTAGAAGTAGCTGCAGTAGCTGTAGTACTAGTAGTAGAAGTAGAAGTAGTAGTAGTTGTAGTGATAGTAGTAGTAGTAGTAGTAGTAGTAGTAGTAGTTGGAGTAGTAGTAGTAGGTGTAGTAGTGGGAACAGTAGGAGTAGTAGTAGAAGTAGCGCAGTAGTTGCAATAATAGTAGTAGTAATAGTAGCAATAGAAGTAGTAATAGTAGTAGTAGTAGTAGTAGTAGTAGTAGTAGTAGTAGTAGTAGTAGTAGTAGTAGTAGCAGTAGTAGTAGTAGTAGGAGTGGTAGTAGTAGTAGTAGTAGTAGTAGTAGTAGTAGTAGCTGTAGTAGTAGTAGCAGCAGTAGTAAGTGCAGTAGTCGTAATCGTAGTATTAGTAATAGTAGTGTAGGTGTGGTAGTTGTAATAGTAATATTAGTAGCAGTAGTAGTTGTAGTAGTAGTGGTAGTAGTAGTAGCAAAAGTAGTAATAATAATAGTAGTAGTACTAGTAATAGAAGTAGTATTATTTGTAATAGTAGTATTTGTAGTAGGTGTATTTGGAGTAGCGGTAGTAGTAGTAGAGGTAGTAGTAGTAGTAGTAGTAGTAGTAGTAGTAGGAGTAGTAGGAGTAGTAGTAGTAGTAGTAGTAGTTGTCATTGTTGTTGTAGTAGTAGTAGTAGCAGTGGTAGTTGTAGTTGTGGTAGTAGTAGTTGTTGTTGTTGTAGTAGTAGTAGTAGTAGTAGTAGTAGTAGTAGTAGTAGAAGTAGTAATAGTGGTAATGGTGGTAGTGCGTTAGAAGTTGTATTAGTAGTAGTAGCAGCAGTAGTAGTTGCAGAAGTAGTAGCTGGGATTGTAGAAGTAGCCCTATGAGTTGCAGCAGCAGGAGTAGTAATTGCAGAAGTAGTAGACGGGATTGTAGAAGTAGCCCTATGAGTTGCAGCAGCAGCAGTAGTAGTACTAGTAGCAAAAGTATTAGTAGTAGTAGTAGAAGCAGTGGTTGTACTAGACGTTGTTCTAGGTGCAGAATCGATAGTCGCAGTAGTAGTAGCAGTTGTAGTAACAGTAGTAATCGCAGTGGTAGTAGTGGTAGTAGTAGAAGTTGTAGTAGCAATAGTAGTAGCAGTAGTTGTAGTCATTGTAGAAGTAGCAGTAGTAGTGGTAATAGTAGTAGTAGTAGTAACTGTACTAGAAGCAGAAGTAGTAGTAGTAGGAAGAGAAGTAGTTGTAATAATGGCAGTAGCAGTAGTTGTAGTAGCAGCATTAGTAGTAGTAGCATTAGTAGTAGTATTAGTAGTTTAGTTAGTAGTAGTTATAGCAGTAGTAGCAGTAGTTGTAGTGGTCGTAGTAGTAGTAGTAGTAGTTGCAGCATTCCTAGCAGTATCAGTAGTAGCAGTAGTAGTTGTAGCAGTTGTTGCAGTAGTAGCAGTAGGAGTAGTATTAGTATAAGTAGTAGTATTTAAAACAATAGTAACAGTAGTAGTAGTAGTTGGGGTAGTTGTAATAGTTGCAGTAACAGCAGCAGCAGTAGTGGTAGTAGTAGCAGTAGTTACGGAAGGAGGAGTTGCTGTAGCAGTAGGAGTAGAAGTTGTAGCGATAGTATTAGGAGTAGTAGTAGCAGTAGTGGTTATTGTTTGATAAGTAGTCATAGTAGTCGCAGTAGTAGTAGTAGTGGCAGCAGCAGTAGTAGAAGTAGTAGCAGTAGTAGTGGCAGTTGCAGCAATAGAAGTAGTAGTAGGAGTAGTAGTAGGAGTAGTAGTAGTAGCAATAGTAGTTGTTGTACTAGTAGTAGCAACAACTAGAGTGGTAGTAGTTGGATAGGTAGTAGTACTTGTTATAGTTGGAAAAGTAGTAGTAGTAGTAGTTATAGAAGCAGTAGCAGTATAGGTGCAGTAGTAGTAGTAGTAGTAGTAGAGGTAGTAGGAGATGTAGTAGTGGTAGTTGTTGTTGTATTAGTAGTAGTAGTAGTAGTAGTAGTAGAAGTTGCAGTAGTAGCATTAGCAGTAGAAGTATTAGAAGCCGTAGTAATAGTAGCAATAGTAGCATTAGTGGTAGCAGCTGTAGTGCCAGTAGTAGTAGTAGTAGCAGTAGCAGTAGTAGCAGTAGTGGTGGTAGTTGAAGTAGTAGCAGTAGCAGTAGTAGTAGCAGAAGTAGTAGTAGTAGAAGTAGTTGCAGCAACAATAGTAGTAGCAGTAGCTGTAGTCATAGTAAGATTAGCAGCAATAGTAGTGGTAGTAATAGTAGTAGTTCCAGTAGTAGTAGCAATAGTACTAGTAGAAGTGGAAGCAAAAGTTGTAGTACTAGTAGTAATCAGAGTTGGAGAAGTAGTAATGGAGATAGTAGTAGTAGTAGCAGCAATAACAACTGTAGCAGCAGTAGTAGTAGTAGGAGTTGTAATAAGAGAAGGAGTAGTAGTAGAACTTGTATTAGTAGTTGTTGTAGTAATAATAATAGTAGTAGTGGTAGTAGTAATAGTAGTAGTATCAGTAGTAACAGTAGCAGCAACAATAGTAGTAGGAGGAGCAGTACAAGTAGAAGTAGTAGCAGTAGTAATAGAAGGAGCAGTAGCAGTAGCAGTAGTAGTAAAAATAGTTGCAGTAGTAGTAGCAGTAATAACAATACTAGTTGTAGGAGTAGTAGAAGTAGTAGTTGTGGACGTAGGAGAAGTTGTAGCTGTAATAGTAGTAGAAGTAGTTGCAGTAGGAACAGTAGTAGTAGGAGTAGGAGTAGTAGTAGTAATAATAGTAGCTGTAGGAGTAGTAGTAATAATAATCATAATAGTAGTTGTTGCAGTACTTGTAGTAATAGTAGTAGTAGTAGTAGCAATTGGAGCAACAGTAGTAGTAGTTATTGTTGTAGTAGTTCGAGTAGTGGTAGTTGTTGTTAGTTTTTTTGTTGTAGTAGTAGTAGTAGAAGTAGTAGTAGTAGTTGTACCAGTTGTTGTTGTAGTAGTAGTAGTAATAGTAGTAGTAGTAGTGGTAGTAGTAGTAGTAGAAGTAGTAGTAGTAGTAGTAGTAGTAGTAGTAGTAGTAGTAGTAGTAGTAGTAGTAGTTATACCAGTTGTAGTAGTAGTAGTAGTTGTTGTTGTAGTACTAGTAGAAGAAGTAGTAGTAGTAGTAGTTATCAATATAACAGTAGTAGCAGGAGTAGTAGTTGTATTAGTAGTAGTAGTAGTATTAGCTTTAGTAGAAGAAGTAGTTGTAGTAGTAATAATAATAGTAGGAGTAGGAGTAGTAGTAGTTGTAGTAGTACTAGTTGTAGTAGGAGTAGTTGCTTAGTATTATTATTAGTTGAAGTTGTAGTAGTAGTAGTAGCAGTATTAGTGGTAGAACTAGTACTTGGAGTAGCAATTGTAGTAGTAGTAAATGTAGTACTAGTAGTAGTAGGAGTAGTAGTAGTTGATGTTGTAATAGTAGTAGTAGTAGTGATATTAGTTGTTGTAGTAGTAGTAGTGCTAGTATTATAGTAGAAGTAGTAGTATTGGTAGTAGTAGTTGTAGTAGTAGCATGAGTAGTAGCAGTACTAGTAGTAATTATCGTAGTAATAGTGGTAACAGGAATATTATTTGTATTAATAGTAGTAGTAGTTGTTGTATTTGTAACAATAGTGGTGGCAATAGTAGCACTAGTTGTAGTTGCAGTAGGAGTAGTAGTAGTAATAAGGGTAGGAGTAGTAGTAGTAGTAGCAATAGTTGTAGTAGTACTTGTAGCAGCAGTTGTAGTTGTAGCAGCAACAATAGTAATAGTGGCAGCAGCAGTAGTAGTAGGAGTAGGCATTTGAGTAGGAGTTGTAGTAGTAGCAGTAATAATAGTGGTAGTAGTAGTAGCAAAAGTAGTTGTTGCAGTAGTAGGATTAGTTGCAGAAGTAGTAGTAGGCATAGAAGTAGGAGTAGGAGTTGGAGCAGGAGTAGTAGCAGTAGAAGTAGTTGTTGTAGTAGTAGTAGCAATAGTAGTAGTAGTTGTAGTAGTAGTATCAGCAGTAGTAATAGTAATAGCAACAACAGTAGTAGCAGTAGTATTTGTAGCAAGAGTATAGTTGCAGTAGTAGTAACTGTAGCCGTAGTAGTGGGAGTAGTAGTTGTAGAAGTAGAAGTGGCAGTTGCAAAAGAAGTAGCAATATTATTATTTGCTGTCGCTGTAGTAGTAGTAGTAGCGGTAGTAATAGTAGTAGTAGGAGTGGTAATAGTAGTAGTAGTAATTGTTGTTGTAGTTGTAGTGGGAGTTGTAGTAGTAGTAGTAGTGGTAGGAGTAGAAATAGGAGTAGGAGTTGGAGTGGCAATGGTAGTAGTAGTTGTTGCAGTACTAGTAGTAATAGCGAAGTAGTAGTACTAGTTGCAGTAGTTGTAGTAATAGTCGCTATTGTAGTAGTAGTTGTAGTAGTAGAAGTAGTAGAAGGAGTAGTAGTAGGAGTAGGAGTTGTAGTACTAGTACTAGTAATAATAGTTGTAGTAATGGTAGTGGTAGTATTATTATTATTATTATTATTATTAGTAGTAGTAGTAGTAGTAGTCATATTAGTAGCAGTAGTGGGGGCAGCTGTAGTAGTAGTTGCAGTAGTAGGAGTAGTAGTAGTAGTAGTAGTAATAGTTATTGTTATTGTAGAAGAAGAAGTAGTAGTAGTAGTAGTAGTAGTAGCAGTAGCAACAGCTGTAGTAGTAGTAGTAGCAGTAGCAACAGCTGTAGTAGTAGTAGTTGCAGTAGTTGCAGCAGTATCAGTAGGAGAAATAGTTGCAGGAGTAGCAGTAGCAGTAGCGACAGCAACATGAGTAGAACAAGTAGTAGTTTAAGCAGGAACAGTAGTAGTAGTTGTAGTAGTTGTAGTATTAGTATCAGCAGTAGTAGTAGTGGTAGTAGGGGTAGTAGTAGTATTAGTAGCAGTAGCTGTAATAGTAGTAGAAATTGTAATATTAGCAGTCGTAATAGCAATAGTAGTGGTTGTTTGAGAGTAGTAGTTGTAGTGATAGTTGTAGCAGCAGCAGTAGTAGTTGTAGCAGTCGCAGTTGGAGTAGTTGTAGCAGCAGTAGTAGTAGTAATTCTTGTACCAGTAGTTGTACTAGCAGAAGTCGTAGTAGTATGAGAGGTAGTAGTACTTGTTATTGTTGGAAAAGTAGTAGTAGTAGTTGTTGTTGAAATAGTTGTAGTTGTAGTAGTTTTAATAGTCATAGTTGTCATAGTAAGAGTAGTTGTAGCTGTGGTAGTTGTAGCAGAAGTAGCAGAAGTAGTAGTAATAGTAGTTGAATAAGCAAGAGCAGTATAGTTGCAGTAGTAGAAGCAGTACGAGATGTAGTAGTAGTAGTAGAAGTAGCAGCAGTTGCAATGGCAGCGGTAGTAGTAGATTGTAGTAGTAGCTGTTGTTGTTATTGTTGTTGTTGTTGTTGTTGTAGTAGTAGTAGTATTAATAGCCATAATAGTAGTAGCATTTATAGTAGCAGTAGTAGTAGTAGTAATAGTAACTATAGTAGTTGCAGAAGTCGTAGTAGTAGAAGTAGTAGTAACAATAGTGGTAATAGCAATAGCAGTAGCGGTAGTAGTAGTAGTAGTAGTAGTAGCAATAGCAGTAGTAGTAGTGGTAGTAGTTCCAATAGTAGTAGTAGCAGTAGTAGTAGAAGTAGAAGTAGTTGAAGTTGTAACAGCAATAGTTGTAGTAGGAGTAGCAGTAGTAGTAGTCGTTGTAGCCATAGTAGTAGCAGTCATAGCAGTTGTAGCAGTAGTAGTTGCAACAGTTGTATCGGCAACACTAGTGGCGATAGTAGTGTTACTATTAGTAGCAGTAGTAGTAGTAGCAATGGTAGTAGCAGTAGCAGTCGTAGTAGTACTAGTAGTAGTTGTAGTAGTAGTAGTTGCAGTAGCAGAGGTACTAGTAGTAGTAGCAGCAATAGTAGTAGTAGTAGCTGTAGCAGCAGCAAAAGTAGTAGCAGTTATTCTAGTAGAAGAACTAGTAGGTGCACTAGTAGTACTAGCAGAAGGAGCAATAGTAGCAATTGCAATAGAAGAAGTAGTGGTAGTCATAGCAGTTGTAGTAGTTGTAGTTGCAGCAGCAGCATTAGCGGTGGCAGTAGTATTTTGAGCAGTAGTAGTAGTAATCGTAATAGTAGCAGATGTAGCAGGAGTTGTAGCAGCAATAGTAGTAACAGTAGCAGCAGTTGTAGTATTAGGAGGAGTAGTAGTAGTGTTTGTTATAGAAACAACAGTTGTATAAGTAGTAGCAGTAGTAGTTGTTGTAGTAATAGTAGGTGCAGCAGCAGTATTAGCAGAGGCAGTAGTAGCAGGAGTAGTAGTAGTAACAGTAGTAGTAGCAAAAGTAGTAGTAATAGTAGTCATGACAGCTGTAGTAGATATAGTAGTAGTAGTAGTAGTAGTCGTAGTAGCATTAGCAGTAGTAGCTGTAGTAGTAGTAGTAGTATTGCTAGTGGTAATAGTAGCAGTAATAATAGTAATAGTAGTAAAAGTAGCAGCAATAGTAGTAATAGTAGGAGAAGTTGTAGTAGTAGTAGCAGAAGCAGTTGTAGTGGTAACAAAAGTAATAGAAGTAGCTGTAATATTAGCAGCAGTAGTAGATGTAGCAGGAGCAGCAGCAATAGTAGTAGTAATAGTAGCGGTTGTAGCAGTCGTAGCAGCAGTAAAAATAGAAGCTGCAATAGTAGTAGTAGTAGTAGTAGTATTAGTAGTATTAGTAGCAGTAGCAGTAGTAGTAGTAGCTGTAGTAGCAGTAATAGCTGTAGTAGCAGTAGTAGTAGACGTAGTAGCAGAAGTAACAAAAGTAGAAGCAGGAGCAATAGCAGTAGTGGTAGCTGTAGTACTACTAGTAGTAGCAGTATTAGCAGTAGTAGCATATTAGTATTAGTAGTAGCAGTAGTAGTTTTAGTAGTAATAGTGGTGGTAGTAGTGCCAACAATAGCTGTAGCAGTTGTAGCAACAGCAGCAGTAGTAGTAGCGGTAGTAGTAGTAGTTGTTGTAGTAGTAACAGCAACAGATGTGACAGTTGTTGTAGTAGTAGCAGCAACAAATGCAGCAGTCGTTGTAGCTGCTATAGTAGTAATAATAGTACTAGTAGTAGTAGTATTAGCAGCCGTAGTAGTAGTATTAGGAGTAGCAGTAGTCATAGTAATAATTGTAGTAGTAGTAGTAGTAGTAGTGGTAGTTATAAGGGAAGTTGTAGTAGTAGTAGCAGTATTAACAATAGTAGCAACAACAGTAGTAGTTGTAGTAGCAGCAATAATAGTAGCCGTGGCAAAAGTAGTAGTAGTTGTAGTAGTAGTAGTAGCACTTGTAGAAATAGTAGTGGCAGTAGAAGCAGCAGCAGCAGCAATAGCAGTAGTAGTAGTAAGATAAGTAGCAGGAGTAGTACTAGTTGTAGTAGTAGTAGTAGTAGTAGTAGTAGTAGTATAGTAATTGTAGTATTAGGTGTAGGTGTAGGAGTAGGAGTAGTATGGTAGCAATAGTACTAGTAGTTGTTGGAGTTGTAGGAGTAGTCATAGCAGTAGTAGTATGAGTAGTAGTAGTAGTAGTAGTAGTAGTTGTAGGAGTAGTCTTAGAAGTCACAGTAGTAGTATTAGTAGTAGTCGTCGTTGCTGTCGTAGTAGTAATAGATGGAGTTGAAGTTATAGTCGTAGCAGTTGTAGTAGTAGCAGTAGTAGTAGCAAAAGTAGTTGTAGTAGGAATAGTAGTAGTAGTAGTAATAGTAGAAGCAGTTGAAGTAGCAGTAGTAGTACTAGGAGCAGCAACAGTAGTAGTAGTGGCAATAGTAGTTCTACTACTAGTAGTAGTAGCAGTAGTAGGAGCAGCAGTAGTAGTAGTAGGGGTAATTATTGTGTTGTTGTTGTTGTTGAAGTAGTAGTAGTAGTAGTCATTGTAGTAGTCATAGCATAGTAGTCATTGTATTACTACTAATAGTAATAGTAGTAGTAGTAGTTGTTGTTGTTGTTGTGGTCATTGTGTAGTAGTAGCAATAGTAGTTGCAATAGTAGTAGTAGAAGTAGTAGTAGTAGTTGTTGTTGTTGTAGTAGTAATTAGTAGAGTATAGTATTAGAGCAGTTGTAGTAGTAGCAGCGGCAGCAGTAGCAGTGGTACTAGTAGCAGTAGTAATAGTAGTAGTTGTTGTTGTAGTCCTAGTTATGGTAGCAATTATAGTCCTAGTAGCAAGAGTAGTGGTCGTAGTAGTAGAAGTAGTAGTAGTAGCTGTAGTAGAAGAAGTAGTCATCATAGTAGTAGTAATTGTAGTAGTAGTAGTAGTAACAGTAGTAGTAGTAGTACTAGTTGTAGTTGGAGTAGGAGCGACAACTACTGCGGTATTAGTATTAGTTGAAGTAGTAGTAGTAGAACTAGCTGTATTAGTCGTAGTTATAGTAGTAGAAGTAGTAGTACTAGTAATAGTCCTAGTTATAGCAGTGGTTGTAGTAGTAGTTGTTGTAGTACTAGTATTAGTAGCAGTTGTAGTTGTAGTAGCAGTAGCAGCAGTAGTAGTTGTTGTCATTGTTGTCATTGTTGATGTTGTTGTAGCAGTAGTAGTAGCAGTAGTATTAGTAGTATTAGTAGTATTAGTAGTATTAGTAGTATTAGTAGTAGTAGTAGTAGTAGTAGTAGTAGTAGTAGTAGTAGTAGTAGTAGTAGTAGTAGTAGTAGTAGTAGAAGTAGTAGTAGTAGTAGTAGTCGTCGTAGTCATAGTAGTAGCAGTACTAGTAGTAATAGTAGTAGTAATAGTAGTATTAGGAATAGTATTTGTAGTAATAGTAGTAGTAGTTGTTGTATTTGTAGTAGCAACAGTAGTAATAGTAGCAGCGGTAGTAGTAGTAGTAGTAGTAGTAGTAGTAGTAGTAGTAGTAGTAATTGGGGTAGGAGTAGTGTTAATAGTAGCAATAGTAGTTGTAGTTGTTTTAGCAGTAGCATTAGTTATTGTAGTAGTAATAGTAGTAGCACTAGTAGTAGTAGGAGTAGGAGTTGGAGTAGGAGGAGTAGTAGTAGTAATAGCAGTGGTGTTAGTAGTAGTAGAATTAATAGTTGTAGTAGTAGGATTAGTTGCAGAAGTAGTAGTAGGTGTAGAAGTAGGAGTAGTAGTAGTTGGAGAAGTGGTAGTAATAGTAGCAATGGGAGTAGTCGTTGGAGTAGTCATAGTAGTTGTAGTAATTGCAGTGGAAATAGTAGTCGTAGTTTTCATAGTAATATTATTAGTAGTAATAGTAGCAACAGTAGCGGCAGTAGTATTATTGATAGCAGCAGCAGCAACGGTAGTAGAAGTAGTAATTGTAGCAGTAGTAGTTGTAGTAGTCGTAGTAGTAGTCTAATTAGTAGTTATAGTAGTAGTAGCAATAGTAGTAGTATAAGCAGTAACGGTAGTAGTAATTGAAGCAGTCATAGTAGCAAAAGTAGTAATAGCCACGGTAGTTGCCACTATATTAGTTGTTGTGGTATTAGTAGTAGTAGTAGTAGAACGATCTTGAGAAGTAGTGGTAGGAGTAGCAATTGCAGTTGCAGTAGTTGTAGTAGTTGTAGTTGGAGTAGTAGCAGTAGCAGAAAGAGTATCATTAGTAAAAATATTAGTTGCTATAGTTGTAGCAGGAGTAGTAGTAATAGTAGTAGTAGGAGTAGAAGAAATAGTAGCAATAGTAACAATATTAGAGCAGCAGCAGTAGTAGCGGTAGCAATAGTAGTTGTAGTAGGAGCAGAAGTAGTAGTATTAGTAGTAGTAGCAGTAGTAGTAGTAGTCGGAGTAGTAATAGTAGTATTAGTGGTTGTAGTAGTAATAGTAGTAGCCATAGCACTAGTTGTAGCAGCAGTAGTAGTAGACGTAGCACTAGTTGTACTAGTAGTTGTTGTAGTAGTAGCAGGTTTAGTCAGAATATTAGTCGTAGCAGTAGCAGTAGTAACACTAGTTGTAGTAGTAGCAATAGTCTTAGAAGTAGGAGTAGTAGTAGTAGTAGTAGCAGTAGCCGCAGCGGTGGTAGCCGCAGTAGCAGCTGGAGTAGTAGTAGTTGTAGTAGTAGTCGTAGTAGTAGTAGTAGTAAAAGTAGTAGTTGCGAAAATTGTAGTAGTAGTAGTAGTAGGGGTAGTAGAAGTAGTAGTAGCGGGAGTAGAAGTTGTATTTGCAATAGTAGCTATAGCAGAATAGGTAGTCATAGCTTTAGTAGATGTAGTTGCAGCAGCAGTAGTAGTAGCGATAATTGAAGTAGTAGTTGTAGTAGCAGTATTAGAAGTAGAAGTAGTAGTTTTAGAAGTCATGGTTGTAGTTGTTGTTATAGTAGTAGTAGTAGCAGAAGTAGTACCCGTAGTAGTAGTAGAAGTAGGAGAATTAGTAGTAGTAGTGGTGGTGGTGGTAGCAATAGCAGCAGAAGCAATAATAGTAATAGTAGTAGAAGTAGTAGGAGAAGTAGTAGCGGTTAGCGCGTAGAGATCGTCAGTGGCAGGAATATTAGTAGCAATTCGTAGCAATATAAAAGTATTAAGTAGTGTAGTAGGCAAGTGTTGTAGTGGTAGTAGCAGCAGCAGTTGAAGTAGCAGCAATAGTAGTCGTAGTGATAGTTGTAGTAGTAGTATTAGTAGCAATACCAGCAGTAGCAGCAGCCGCAACAATTGTAGTAGTAGTAGAAGGAAAAGTTGTAGTAGTGGTAGCAATAGTGGTTGTATTAGTAGTAGCAGTAGTAGTGGTAATAGTAGTTGTAGTAGTTGTAGCAGCAGTAGCAGCAGCCGCATTAGTTGTCATAGTAATATTGTTAGCAACAGCAGTAGTAGTAGTAGTAGCAGTGGTAATAGTAGCAGGTTCGTAGTAGCAATAGTAGCAGCAGCAATAACAGTTGTAGTATTTGTAGGGGTAGTAGTAGTAGTAACTATAAAAACAGCAGCAGTATTAGTAGTTGTTGTTGTTGTTGTTGTTGTGGAAATAGTATTAGCAGCAGTAGTAGTATTAGTAGTAGTCGTAGCAGCATTAGTAACAGCAGCAACAGTAGTAATAGTTATCTTGCTAGTGGTAGTAGTAGCAGTAATAATAGTAATAGTAGTAGAAGCAGTAGTAGGAGTAGTAGCAGTAGTAGGAGAAGTTGTTACACTAGTGGCAATAGTAGTAGTAGTAGTAGTAGTAGTAGTAGCAGAAGTAGTAGTAGTAGTAGTAATAGAAGTAGCCGAAGTAGCAGTAGTAGTAGCAAAAGTAGCAGTAGTATTAGTAGCAGTAGTAGTAGTTGTTGCAGTAGTAGTAGATGTAGTCGTAGCAGCAGCAATATTAGTGGCAATTGTAGCAATAGTAGCGCTCGTAGCGGCAACTATAATAGTAGTTGTCAGAGCAGTAGTAGTAGTAGTAGTAGTAGTAGGAGTAGCAAAAGTAGCAGCAATAGTAGTATTAGTAGTAGTAGCAGCACTATTAGTAGTAGTAGAAGAGTAGCAGTGGTAGTAGTAGTAGTTGTAGCCGCAACTATAGTTGTACTTGTAGTAGTAACAGTAATAGTAGCATCAACAGATGTACTCGTAGTAGTAGTAGTAGTATTAGTAGGAGTAGTAGTAGTAGTATTAGCAGTAGTAGTAGCAATAGCCGTCGCACTAGTTGCAATAGTAGTTATTGTAGTAGTAGCAGTTGTAGTAGTAATATTAGTTGTAGAAGTAGCAGCAGTTACAGTAGTTGTGGTAATAGCAGTAGTCGTAGAAGTAGTAGTAGTAGTAGTAGTAGTACTAGTAGTAGTAGTAGTAGTTTTAGTATTAGCAATAGCAGCAGTAGCAGCAATAGTAGTAGTAAGAGTAGAAGTAGTAGAAGTCGTAGTATTAGTAGCGATAATAGCAGAAGTAGCATTAGTAACAGTCATAGTAGTTGTAGTAGTACTTTTAGTAGTAGTAGTAGTAGTAGTAGTAGTAGTAGTAGTAGTAGTGGCAATTGTAGAAGTAGTAGTAGTAGTTGCAATAGTAGCAGAAGTAGTAGTAGTAGTAGTAGTAGTAGTAGTCGTAGTCGTGGCAGCCATAGTAGCCATAGCCGTAGTAGTGGCAGTAGTTGTAGTTGAAGAAGTAGTAGTAGTAGTAGTTGTAGTAGAAATAATTGTCATAGTTGTAGTTGTAGTAGTATTAGTAGTAATAGTAGTTGTAGTAGTAGTAGTATGATTGATTGCAATAGTAGCAGTAGCAGTAGTAGTAATAGTAGTAGCAACAGCAGCAGCAGCAGCAGCAGTAGTTGAGGTAATAGTAGTAGTAGTTGTAGTAGTCGTAGCAACGGTTATAGTAGTAGAAGTAGTAGCAGTAGTAGCAGCAGAAATAGTAATAGCAACAGTGGTTGCCGTTGTATTAGTCTAGTGGTATTAGTAGTAGCAGTAGTAGAAGGAGCCGGAGAAGTAGCAGTAGGAGTAGCAATTGCAGTTGCAGTGGTAGTAGTAGCAGTATGAGTAATATTAGTAAAAATGTTAGTAGTTATAGTTGTTGTAGGAGTAGTAGTAATAGTAGCAATAGGAGTAGAAGAAATAGTAGTAATAGAAATAGTAGTAGAGCAGCAGCAGTAGTTGTAGCAGTAGTGGTAGAAGTAGTAGTAGGTGCAGTAGTAGTAGTAGTATTAGTAGTAGTAGTAGTAGTAGCCATAACACAAATTACAGTAGTACTTATTATAGTAGTAGCAGTTGTAGTAGTAATACTAGTTGTAGCAGTAGCAGTAGTAACAGTAGTTGTAGTAGTAGTAGTCATAGAAGTAGGAGAAGTAGAGGCAGCGGAAGCAATAGCAACAGCGGCCGTAGCCTCACCAGCAGCAGCAGGATTAGTAATAGATGTAGTAGTAGTCATAGTAGCAGTAGTAGTAAAAGTAGTAGTAGTAGTAGGGGTAGTAGAAGTAGTAGTAGCGGGAGTAGAAGTTGTAGTAGCAATATTAGTTGTAGCAAAATAGGCAGTCATAGCTGTAGTAGTTGTAGTAACAGTAGTAGGAATAGTAGTAGTAGTAGTAGTAGCTGTAGTAGTAGCAGTATAAGTAGTAGTAGTAGTTTTAGTCGTCGAGATAGTAGTAGTAGTTGTTCTAGTAGCAGTAGTAGCAGAAGTAGTACTACTAGTAATAGTAGCTGTCATAGTTGTAGCAGCAGTAGAAGTAGGAGAAGTAGTAGTAGTAGTACTTATAATAGTAGTAGCTGTAGGAGTAGTCTGAGTAGTAGTTGCCGTCATAGTAGTAGTAGTAGTCATAGTAGCAGTTGGAGCAGTTGCAGTAGTCATTTTAGTAGTAGTAGTAGCTGTTGTTGTTGTTGTTGTTGTTGTAGAAGCAGTAGGAGCTGTAATGGTAGTAGTAGTAGTAGTAGTCATTGTAAAAGTAGCAGTAGCAGTAGTTTTCCTAGAAGTAATAGTAGTAGAAGTAGGAGTAGCAGTAATAGTAGTAGTAGTGACAGCAGTAGTATTCGTAGGAGTAGCAGTAGTAGGAGTAGCAGCTGTAGCAGTAGAGTAGCAGCAGTAGCAGTAATTAGAGTAGTAGTAGTATTTGAAGCGGTAGTAGCAGTAGTAGCAGTAGTAGCAATAGTAACAGCAGCATCAGTAGTAGTAGTCGTAGTAGCATCAATAGCAGTAGTAGCAGTAGTGGTAGTACGAGTAGTCGAAGTAGTAGTAGTCGTAGCAGACAGCAAGCACAGCAGCAGCATAGTAGTAGTACTACGATGTAGTAGTAGTAGTAGAACTGCAGTAGTACTAGTTGGTGGAGTAGCAGTAGCAGTAGTAGTATGTTGTTTAGTATATTAGTAGTAGTAGTAGCAGTAGTAATAGTAGCAGTAACAGTAGTAACAGTCGTAGTAGTTGTAGTAGTAGTTTTAGTAGTAGTAGTAGTAGAAGTGGTAGTAATTGTAGTGGTAATAGTAGAAGTAGTAGTAGTAGCAATAGTAGCAGAAGTGGTAGTACTAGTAGTAGTAGTAGTAGTAGTTGGGGTAGCCATAGTAGCAATAGCAGTATTTGTTGTAGTAGTAGTAGTGGTTATAGTTGTAGTAGCTGTAGTAGTAGCGGTAGTCGTAATAGTGGTAGTAGATACAGTAGTAGCAATCACAGAACTTGTAGTAGTAGTCGTAATAGCCGTAGAGGTAGCAGTTGCTATAGTTGTACTAGAAGAAGAAGTAGTAGCAGTAGTATAGGAGCAGAAATAGTAGTCGTAGTTGTAGTAGTAGTAGTATTAGTAGTAATAGTGGCAGAAGTAGTAGTGGTATTAGTGATAGCAACAGTAGCAACAGTAGTAGTAGTAGTAGTAGTAGCAATAGTAGCGGAAGTAGTAGTATTAGTAGTAGTAGTAGAAGTAGCAGTAGTAGTAGTCGTAGCAGCCATAGTAGTAGTAGAAGTTGTAGCAATTGTAGTAATTGTAGCGGTAGTAGCAGCTGAAGTAGCAATAGGAATAGTAGTAGTCGCTTTATTAGTAGTAGTCGTGTTAATAGTAGTAGTAGTAGAAGTTACAGGCATAGTAGTAGTAGGATTAGCAGTAGCAGTTGTAGTAGTATTAGTAGTAGTAGGAGTAGTACCGGTAGTAGTCCGATTATCATTCGTAAAAGTAATAGTAGTTGTAGTTACAGTAGGAGTTGTAGGAGTAGAAGAAATAGTAGCAATACTAATAGTAGTAGAGAAGCAGCAGCAGCAGCAGCAGCAGTAGTAGTATTTATTGTTGTAGTAGCAGTTGTAGTAGTAATATTAGTTGTAGCAGTAGCAGTAGTTATAGTAGTTATAGTAGTAGCAGTTGTCGTAGAAGTAGGAGAAGTAGTAGTAGTAGTAGCAGTAGTCGTAGTGGAAGCAGCCGCAGTAATAGCAAGAGTAGTAGCAGTTGAAGTAGTAGTCATAGTAGTAGTTGATGTAAAAGTAGTAGTAGCAAAAATTGTAGTCATAGTAGTAGTAGGCGTAGTGGAAGTAGTAGTAGTAGGAGTTGAAGTTGTAGTACGAATAGTAGCTGTAGCAGCATGAGCAATTGTGGCTATAGTAGTTGTAGTTGCAGTTATAGCAATAGTAGCTGTAGTAGCAGTAGTAGAAGTAGTAGTAGTAGTTTTAGTATTCAGGTTGTACTAGTAGTTGTTGTAGTAGCAGCAGCAGTAGAAGTAGCAATAGTACTAGTAGTCATAGTAGCAGTAGCAGTGAGAGTTGTCGTTATAGCATCTATAGTAGAAGTAGGAGTACTAGTAGTAGCAACTGTAGTAGAAGTAGTAGTAGTAGTAGTCGCAGCTATAGCAGTAGCAGTAGCAGCAGCATTAGTAGTAGTATTAGTGGAAGCAGTAGCAGCAGAAGCAATAATAGTAACAGTGGTAGAAGTAGTAGGAGATGTAGTAGTAGTAGCGGTAGATGTAGTGGCAACTTTAGTAGCAATAGCAACAGTAGAAATAGTAGTTGTAATAGTAGTAGTTGTAGTGGTAGTAGCAATAGCTGCAACAGTAGTAGTAATATTAGGGGCAGCGTCAGTAGCAGCAGCTGTAGTAGTAGGAGAACTTGCAGTAATTGTAGTAATAGTGGTTGTATTAGTAGTAATAGTAGCAGCAATAGTAGCGGTAGTAGTATTAGTAGTCGCAGTAGTATTAGTAGTAGTAGTCGTAGTAGTAGTTGTAGTAGTAGTTATAGTAGTAGTAGTAGTAGTAGTAGTAGTAGTAGTAGTAGTAGTAGCAGTAGCAGTAGCAGTTGCAGTATTATTAGTAGTAGTAGTAGTGGTAGAAGTATTAGTAGTAGCAGTAGTAGCAGTAGTTGCAGTAGTGGTAGTTGTTGTAGTAGTAGTTATAGTAGTAGTAGTAGTAGTAGTAGTCTTAGTAGTAGTCGTGGTTATAGTAGTAGTAGTAGTTACAATAGTAGTAGTAGCCGCAGTAGTATTAGTAGTATTAGTAGTAGCAGTTGTTGTTGTAGCAGCAGTAGTAATTGCAGCAGGAGTAGTAGTAGTCATAATAGTAGTAGCAGAAGTAGTAGTCATAGCAGAAATTGTTGTAGTAGGAGTAATAGTAGTAGAAGTAGTTGAAGCAGTTATAGTAGTAAAAGTGGCAGCAGCATATCAGAAGGAGTAGTAGTATTGGCAGTAGTAGCCGTAGTTGCGGTAGCATCAGTAGTAGTTGTAGCGGTAGCAGCAATAGCAATAGTAGCAATAATAACAGTAGTGGCAGTAGTAGTAGTAGGAGTAGTCGAAGTAGTAGTAGAAGTAGTAGTAGTAGTAGTAGTAGTAGTAGTAATAATAATAATAATAATAATAGTAGGCATAGAAGCTGTAGTAGTAGTAGTGATAGTTGTAGCAAGAGTAGTAGTAGTAGACTTAGTAGTCGTAGTGGCAGTAGTAGTCACACCGGTAGTTGTAGCAGTAGTAGTCGTAGTAGTAGTAATAGTAGTAGTAGGAGTAGTATTAGTAGTAGTAGTTGTAGTAGCATCAGCAGTAGCAACAATAGTAGTTTAGTAATAGTAGTACTAGTAGTCTTAGTAGTAGTAGCAATAGCTGTAGTAGTACCAGCAATAGTATTAGCAGAAGTAGTAGCAGTAGTATCAGTAGTTGTAGCAAGCAGAAGTAGCAATAGTAGTACTAGTTGACGCAGCAGTGGTTGTAGTAGTTGTAATATTAGTAGGATTAGTAATAGTAGTAGAAGAACTTGTAAGAGTAGTAGTTGTAGTAGCAGCTGTAGCAATAGTAGTAGTAGTAGTAGTAGTAGTAGTAGTAGTGGTGATGGTGGTGGTAGTAGTAGTAGTAGTAGTAGTAGCAGTAACAACAAGATCAGTACTAGCAAAAACAGTAGTAGTAGTAGTGGCATTTGTAGTTGTAGTAGTAGTAATTCTAGCAGTTATAGCATCTGCAGTAGTAGTAGTAGTACGGTACCAGTAGTAGCCGCAATACTAGTAGTAGTAGTACTAACAGTAGTTGTTAGTTGTAGTGGTAGAAGTAATAATATTAGTAGGAGTAGTAGTAATAGTAGCTGTAGCAGCAATAGCAGCAACAGTAATAGTAGTAGTAGTTGTTGTAGTAGTAGCAGTTGTAGCAACAACAGCAGTAGCAGTAGTAAAAGCAACAGCGGCAGTAGTAGTAGCAACAGCAGCAACAGTAACAGTAGATGCAACAGGTGTAATAGTTGTAGTAGTCATAGCAGTAGTAGTAGTTGTAGCAGCAGCAGTAGTAGTTGTAGTTGTAGTAGTAGTAGCAATAGCAAGAGTAGAAAAAGTAGTAGTTGAAGTAGCAGTAGTATCAGTAGCAGTAGTCACAACAGTTGTAATAGTAGTAGTTGCACCAGCATTATTGGCAGGCTTAGTATTACTAGACGTAATAGTAGTAGCAGTAGCATCAGCGGAAGTAGTAGTAGTAGTTGTAGAAGTAGCTGTTGTAGTAGTAGTCGTAGAAGTAGTAGCACAAGTAGTAGTAGTAGTTGTTGTTGTTGTAGTAGCTGTAGTAGTAATAGTAGCAGTAGCAATAGCAGCAACAGCAGTAGTAGGAGTATTAGTAGTAGTTACAGTACTAGTAGTCGAAAAAGTAGCAGCAGTAGTACTTGTAGTTGTTATAGTAGAATTAGAAGCAGTAGTAGCAACAGTAATGCTAGTGGCAGTAGTAGTAGTAGTCATAGAAGTAGTATTAGTAGTAGTAGTAGTAGTTGCGATAGCAGTAGTTGTAGCAGACGCAATAGCTGCCGCAGTTGTAGTAGTAGGAGAAGTAGTAGTGGTAGTGGTTGCAGTAATCGTTGTTGTTGTTTTTGTAGTAGTATTTGCAGCAGTAGTGTTAGTAGTAGTAATAGTAGTTGTTGTAGTTGCAGTAGTAGTGGCAACAATAATTGTAGTATTAGTGTAGCAGTAGTCTTAGTAGTAGTAGTGGTGGTAGCACTAGTAGTAGTAATTGTAATAGTAGTAATAGTTATAACTGCTGTAGTAGTAGTACCTGTAGCAGTAGTACTACAAGCTGTAGTAGTAATTGTGGTAGTGGTAGTAGCAGTAGTGTTAGTCGCCACAGTAGTAGTAGTAGTAGTAGTAGTAGTAGTAGTAACAGTGGTAGCTGTAACAGAAGTTGTAGTAGAAGCAGCAGCAGTAGTTGAAGTAGCAGTAGAAGTAGTAGTAGTAGCAAAAGTAGCAGAAGTAGTATTAGAAGTAGTAGTATCAGCAGTCACAATAATAGTAGTAGCCATAGTTGTACCAATAGCAGTAGTCGTCATAGCAGAAGTAGTAGTAGTAGGAGAAGTAGCAATAGTGGTAGTAGTAGTAGTAGTAGTAGTAATCGCATTAATAGTAGTAGCAGCAGTAGCAGCAACAGTAGTAGTAGTGAAAGTAGTAGTAGTAGGATAAGTAGTACTTGTAGCAGAAGCAGTAATAGTAGTAGCTATAGTAGTAGTTGTGGTAGTACTAGTTGTCGTAGCATCTGTAGCTACAGTAGTAATATTAGTAGCAGCAGTAGTGGTAGTTGCAGTAGTAGTAGCAATTGTAGTAGTAGCAGAAGTGGTAGTAGAAGTAGTAGCAGTAGTTGAAGTTGAGGTAGTAGTAGTAGTAGTAGTTGTAGTAGAAGTTGTAGTTGTAGCACAAGTTACAGTAGTTGTAGTAGTAGTAGTACGAGCAGGAGTTGTAGTAATAGTAGTAGCAGAAGTAGCAGTAGAGGTAGTAGCAGAAGTAGTGCTTGTGGTAGTAGTAGCAGCCATAGCATCCGTAATAGTAGCAGAAGTAGTAGCAGAAGTCATAGTGGTAGCACAAGTAGTAGAAGTAGCAGAAAAAGCATCAATAGAGCCGCTATAGTCGTAGTTGTAGTAGTAGAAGCAACAGCAGTAGAAGTAGCAGTAGTAGTCATTGTAGTTGGAGAGTATCTGTAGTAGCAGTTGTTATCGTTGTAACAGTTGCAGTGGGAGTTCTAGTAGCACAAGTTGTAGTAGTAGTTGGAGCGAAATTAGTAGAAGTTGTAGTAGTAGTTGGAGTGAAATTAGTAGAAGTTGTAGTAGCAGCAGTCGTAGCAGTAGCAGAAGTAGTAGTAGTAACAATAGTAGTTGTAGCAGAAGCAGTAGATGTTGTAGTAGCAGCAGTAGTTGTAGTATTAGTAGTAGTAGCAGTAGTAGTAGCCATAGCGCAAGTTACAGTAGCAGTTATTGCAGTAGTAGTATTAGTTATAGCAGTAGCAATAGTAATAGTAGTTGTAGTAGTAGTAGTAGTCGTGAAAGTCAGAAAAGTAACAGTAGCAATAGCAGTAGCCGTAGTAGCAGTAGTTGGAGTAGTAGCAGAGTAGTAGTAGTCGTAGTTGCAGTATTAGTAAAAGTAGCATAAGCAAAAATGCTAGTAGTAGTGATAGTAATAGTACTAGTTGAAGTAGTAGTAGTAGGAGTTGAAGTTGTAGAGGCAATAGTAGTTGTAGTAGCATGGGCAGTAGTAGAAATAGTAGTAATAGTAGTAGTAGTAGCAGCGATAATGGCTGTAGTGGCAGTAGTAGCCGAAGTAGAAGTAGTTGTAGTAGTTTTAGTAGTAGGGGTATTAGTAGCAGTTGTTGTTGTAGTAGTAGTAGTAGAAGTAGTAGCAGTAGTAGTAGTAGTTGTCATAGTAGCAGCAATAGTAGAAGTAGGAGGAGTTGTAGCAGCAGTAGCAGCAGCAGCAGCAGCAGCAGCAGCAGCAATAGTAGTAG
Source organism: Trichopus zeylanicus subsp. travancoricus (assembly GCA_005019695.1). Classification (NCBI taxonomy): domain Eukaryota; kingdom Viridiplantae; phylum Streptophyta; class Magnoliopsida; order Dioscoreales; family Dioscoreaceae; genus Trichopus; species Trichopus zeylanicus. Next base: position 29,935 of record RXID01022326.1, read on the forward strand.
TTGTTGTAGCAGAAGTAGTAGTAGTAGTGGTAGTAGTAGTAGTAGAAGCAATAGTAGTAATAGTAGTTGAAGTAGTAGGAGTAGAAGTAGTAGTAGCAAAGATGTAGTGGCAGCAATAGTAGCAGTCGCTGTAGTAGCAATAGCGGTAGTTGCTGTAGCTGTAGTAGTGGTAGTAGAAGCAGCAGTAGCAGTAGAAGCCACAGTAGAAGTACTATTATTAGCAACAGAAGTAGTAGTAGCAGTAGTAGGAGAAGTAGTAGTAGTGATAGTAATATTAGTAGTATTAGTAGTCATAGTAGTAATAGTAGCAGAAGTGGCAGTTGTAGTATTAGTAGTAGCAGTTATAGTATTAGTAGTTATAGTAGTAGTAGCAGTAGTAGTAGTAGTAGTTATAATAGAAGTAGTAGTAGCATTAGCAGCAACAGTAGTAGTCATAGCAGTAGTAGTCGTAGTAGTAATAGTTGTAGTAAAAGTAATAGTAGTAGGAGTAGCAGTAGCAACAATAATAGCAGTAGTAGTAGTAGGAGTAGCAATACGAGTCATAGCCGTAGTAGTAGTCGCAGCAGTAGTATTAGTAGGAGTAGCAGTTGTACTAGTAGTAGTAGCAGGAGCAGTAGTAGTAGTAGCAGCAGTAGTAGTAGCTGTAGTAGCAGTAGTAGCAGTAGTGGCAATAGCATAAGTAGTAGTAGTAGCATCAACAGTAATGGTAGCAAAAATTGCAGTAGTAGCAGTAGTGGTACTAAGAGTAGTCGAACTAGTAGTAGAAGTAGTAGTAGTAATAGTAGTACTAGTGGTAATTGGAGGAGGAGGAGGAGGAGGAGGAGGAGGAGTAGTAGTAGTAGTCGTGGTAGCAGTAGTAGCCATAGTAGTAGCAGCAGTAGTAGCAGTCGTAGAATCTCTAGTAGTAGTAGTAGTAGTAGTAGCAACAATAGTAGTATTAATAGTAGCCTTAGTAGTTGTAGTAGCAATAGTAACCATACTGGTAGTTGTTGAATTAGCAGAAGTAGTAGCAGTATAAGCTTTAACAGTGAAAGTGATAGAAGTAGTAGAAGTAGTAGTAACAGTAGTAGCAGTAGCAGAAGTTGCTGTAGTAGTTCCAGAAGTAGTAGTAGTAGGAGAAGTAGTAATAGTAGCAGTAGCAGGGCTAGTAGTATTTGTAGTAGTAGCTTCATTAGTAGCAGTAGTAGCTGTAGTAGTAGCAGTAGTAGCGATAGTAGTAGTAGTTATAGTAGTAGTAGTAGTTGTAGCAGTAGTGGTAGTTGTATTAGTAGTAGCAGTAGAAGGAGTAGTTGTAGTGGCGGTAGTAGTTGTCAAAGTAGTAGTTGTAGCAAGGGTATGAGTTGAAGTAGGAGTAGTAGTAGCAGTAGCAGTAGGAGTAGTAGTAGCAGTAGCAGCAGCAACAGTAGCAGCAACATTAGTAGCAGTAGTAGCAGTAGTAGTAGTAGCTGTAGTAGTTGCATTAGTCGTAATAGTAGCAGCGGTAGTAGTACTAGTAGCAGAAGTAGTAGTAGTAGTAGGAGGAGCAGTAGTTGTAATAAGAGAAGCAGAAGTTGGAGCAGTAGTTATAGTAGTAGTAGTAGTAGTAGCAGTAGTCCTAGTACCAGTAGTTGTAGTTGCAAAATTAGTAGTAGTAGCACTAGAAATAGAAGAAGTAGTAATAGTAGTAATAGTAGTAGTAGTTGTTGTAGTAGTAGTAGTAGTAGTTGTTGTTGTTATACTAGTAGTACTAGTAGTAGTAGTAATAGTAGAAGTAGTAGATGTAGTAGTAGTAGTTGTAATTATAGTTGTTATAGCAACCATAGTAGTAATAGAAGTAGTAGCAGCAGCAGTAGTAGTAATAGTTGTAGCAGTAGAAGTGGTAATAGTAACTGTGGTAGTTGCAGTATTAGTAGCAGTAGTGGTAGCAGTAGCAACAATAGTAGTGGTAGTAGTTATAAGAGTAGTTGTAGCACGAGTAGTAGTAGGAGAAGTAGTAGTAGTGGTAGTAGTAGCAATAGTAGCAGTTGTAGTAGAAGTAGTTCTAGTAGCAGTAGTTGTAGGAGTATTAGTAGTAGCAGTAGTGGTTGCAGTAGTAGTCATAGTAGTAGTAGTAGTAATAGTAGCTATAATAGTAGGAGTAGTAGTATCAATAGTAGTAGTAGTTGGAGCAGTATTACTAGTAGTAGTAGTAGTAGTAGCAGTCATAGTAGTAGCAGTTGCAGCAGTAGCAGTTGTTGTAGGAGTACTGGCAGTAGTGAAAGGAGCAATAGCAATAGTAATAGGAGTAATAGTTGCTATTGCCATAGTGGAAGTAGTAGTATTAACAGCAGTAGTAGCAGTATCACTCGTAATAATAATAGTAATAGTAGTAGTTGTAGCAGGAGTAGTAGTAGTAATAGTAGCAATAGGAGTAGAACAAAATTGTAGCACCAATAATCGTTGTAGGCGCAGTTGCAGTAGTATTTGTAGTAGTAGCAGTAGTAGTAGGAGGTAGAGCAATAGTACTAGTATTAGTAGTAGTAGTGGTAGAAGTAGTAGCCGCCACAGTAGTAGCAGTAGTACTATTTGCCATAGTGGCAGTTATAATAGTAGTAGTTGTTCTAGTAGTTACACTTATAATAGCAATAGCAATAGTAGCAATTGTCATAGAAGTTGGAAAAGTAGTTGTAATAGAAGTAGTAGCTGTAGCAGCAGCAGCAGTAGTTGTCGTTGTAGTAGTAGTACAAGTTGTAGTAATGGAAGTAGTAGTGATAGTACTATTACCAGTAGTAGTAATAGTGGCAATAGTAGCAGTATAAGTAGTAGTAGTAGGAGTAGTAACTGTCGTTGCAGTAGTACAAGTAGTAGTAGCAGAAATAGTAGAAGTAATAGTAGTAGTAGTAGTATAAGTAGTAGCAGTACTACTACCGCTACTACTACTACAACTACTACCCCTACCGCGACCATGATGACGACTAGTAATACTGCTACTACTGCTACTATTACTACTACTATTTCTACAACTACTACCACTATTACTACTACTAGCCCTACTCCAGCTACCACTACTCCTCGTACTTCTATTACTACTACTGCTACTATTTTTACCTCTGCTACTTCTACAATTGCTATTACTGCCATTGAAGCTACTACTACTACTACTACTACTACTACTGGTATTATTGCAAATAGTGCTATTACTACTACACTACTACTAGTATTACTTCTAGTACAATTATTACGGCTATTGCAACTACTACTACTTCTCCTATTACTATTGCTACTGTTGCTATTATTGCTTCGACTACTGCCACCACGACTATTGCTACTACTACTTCTGCTACTACAATTACAAGTGCTACTGCTACTAATGCTACTGCCACTACTACTACACCTTCTACTACAACAACAACAACTACTGCTCCAACTATTACTACGACTACTACTACTACTATAACTACTAGTACTGCTACTAAAACAAGAACAACTACTACTATAGGTGCTACTTGTACTGTAACTACTACTACAGCTACTGCTACTACCAATACTTCTCTTACTACTACTACTACTCCTGCTACTGCTACTGCTGCTGCAACTACTACTACTGCTACTACAACTTCTACTACTGCTACAACTACTATTGCTATTACTACAACTACAATAACAACAACTACTACCACTGCTACATCCACTACTGTTACAACTACAACTACAACAACAATGACAACTATTACTATTTTTACTGCTACAACTACTACTACAACAAATTTTACTATTACTATTACTGCTACTACTACTTCCACTTCTACTAGACCTGCTAGTAGTACTACCACTACTAGTACAACTACTACTACTCCTACTGCTTCTAATAGTACTGCCTCTACTGCTACTACTACTTTTACTACTATTATTATCACCACCACTAGTACTACTGCTACAACTACTACAACTTCTACTACTATTACTACTACTACTACTACTACTACTACTACGACTACTACTGCCCACTTACTGCGGCCGCCCCTACATCTACTATGGCTACTGCTATTGCTACTACTACTAGTACTCTTGCTGCTGCTGCTACTACTACAATTGCTACTTTTGCACGAACTACTACTCCAGCAACTTCTTGCACTACTGCTGCTATTACAACAATCACTACTACTACAAATACATCTGCTACCTATACTACTATCCTACGAGTACTACCACTATCACTACAATAACAACAACAACAACTACTACTACTACTACTGCTATTGCTACAACTACTACTGCTACTGCTACTACCATAGCTACGTTGCCACTATTGCTACTGCTACCATTGCTACTTCCGCTACTGCTACTACTACTGCTTGTACTGCAACAACTACTACAATTACTGCTATAGCTACAACTATTGCTGCTATTACTACTACTGCTGCTGCTACTGCTTCTACTGCTACTACTACTACTTCTAGAACAACTCCAAGAACTACTTCCACTATTATTGCTACTACTGTTACTACGGGTACAACTGCTACTACTAGGACAGCTCCTATTGCAGCTTCTGCTACCCCTGCTACTGCTATTACTACTACTACTACTACTACCACTGCTACTGCAACTGCTGTAACTGCTACTACTATTACTGCTATTGCTGCGGCTACTATTGCTGCTATTGCTATTACTATCACTACTACTACTACTATTATTATTATTACTATTACTACTACTACCTCTACTACTATTACTGCTGCTACTGCTGCTCCTACAAGTACTACTGCTACTGCTGATACTAATCCGACTTCTACTAGTTATACTACTATTCCTATCAGTACTACCACTATTACAATAATGACAACGACAACAATAACAACTACAACTTCCACTATAACTACTATGACTACCATTACTTCTGCTACTATTACAACTACTACTATCACTACTACTACTATAACTACCACTACTACTAATACTGCCACTACTACTACAATTACTACTGTGACTACTACTACTACTACAACAACAACAGCTACCACTACTTCTACTACTAGTACTGCTACTACCACTACTAGTACTACTGCCACTACTACTACTAGAAGTACCACTACTACTACTACAACTATTACCACAACTATTACTACTACTACTACTACTACTACTACTACTACTACTATTACTACTACTACTTCCGCTACTATTGTTATTGCTATTACAACTGCTACCACTTCTAATACTACTACTACCTCTACTACTACTACTACTATTACTACTACTACTACTACTACTACTACTAGTACTATAACTACTACTACTACTACTACGTATACTCCCACTACTACTGCTGCTGCTGCTGCTGCTATTACAACTACCACCCCCTAACACTACTACTATTACTACAATGACTACTATTGCTACTACTACTGCTACTACTACTACAACTACGACTCCACCTACTCCCACTAAAACTATGACTACTGTAACTACTACAACCCCTACTTCTACTACAACTACTACTACTTTTATGACTTCTACTACTACTCCCACTGCTAACTACTACAACTGCTACCACTATTATACTACTACTACTACTACTATAACAGCTACAACTACTTGTACTACTACTACTACTACTAATTCTCTTAATACTACTACTACTACTACTACTACTGCTACTACAACGACCGCTACTACTACTACAACTCCAATACTTTTACTATTACTAATACTACTATTACAACTACTACTGCTACTACACTAATACAACTACCACTACTACTGCTACAACTTCTACCAATACTACTACTACTCCTCCTACTCCATCTAATATTACTACTACTACTACTATTACTATTACTACTACTTTTACTACAACTATTACAACAACTATTACTACTACAACTACTACAACTTTTACTCCTACTACTACTGCTACTCCTACTACTACTGCTGCTGGTGTTACTACTATTGATGTAACTACAAGTACTGCTACTATTGTTGCTACTGCTAGCTCTACTGCTACTACTACTACTGCTACAGGTACTACTACTACTACTTCACCTACTTGTACTACTGCTACTACTCATAATCCAATTTTTGCTGCGACTATTACTACTACAAATGTTGCTCTCCCTACTACTACTACTACTACTACAACAACAACTACCACGCTCCTACTCCAACACCTACTCCAGCAATAACTATTGCAACTGCTAGTACAACTGCTAGTACAACAACAACTACTACTACTAATACAACAACTACTATTACTGCTACTGCTACTGCTACTACTACCGCTATTACCGCTACTACTACTACTAGTACTTCCACTCTTAATACTTTGACCACTAAAATTGCTACTACTACTACTACTACTACTACTACTACTACACCTCCTCAAACAACAACAAGAACTACTACTATTACTACAACAATTACTACTACTAGAACAACAACTACTACTTCAACTACTCTTGCTACTATAACCACTACTGATTCTACTACTACTACTATTAATGTTGTTGCTACTGCTACTCCTACTACAACAACCACTACTTGTACCACTACTACTTCCATGACTACTACTACTACTATGACTATTACTGATACTAGTACTACTCCTTCTATGTCTAGTACTACTCCTACTTTGACTGCTGCTGCTGCTACTACTTCTATTACTACTACTAGTACTACTACTACTATACGACTACTACTACGTACTACTACTACTACTACTCTAAACAACTACTAGTACTACTACTACTTTACTACTTATACTTTGACTACTAGTAACTTCTACTACTAAGATTACGACTACTACGACTGTTTCGACTACTACTACTACTACCACTACTACAACAACTACAACAACAACAACAATAACAACTACTCCTAATACTTGTACTCATCCGTCTACTACTACTACTACAACAACAACAACAACTACTACTACTGCTGCTACTACTACTATTAGTACTACTATTACAACTACTACTGCTACTATTACTACTAGTACCACTACTACTACTCTTGCTCCTACTTCTACTACAACGACTACTACTACCACCACTTCTACTACTTCAACTACCACTACTACTCCTACTACTTATAATATTACTACTACTACTGATACTTCGCCTACTGCTACACCTATGAGTACTACTACTACTATTACTACTACTGCTATTCCTACTTTTAGGACTACTACTACTACTCCTTGTACTTCTGCTATTACTCTAACTACTACTACAAAAACTACTCCAACACTACTCCTACTACTATTCATTGTACTACAACTACTACTGCTACTACTACCACTACTGCCACTACTTTTACTATTATTATTACTATTACTACTCCGACCACTATTACTACTACTTCTACTACTACTATATCTACTACAACTATAACTACTACTACACCAACTACTTCTATTGTTACAACTACTCCTACCACTACCACTACCACTAACAACTACAACAACAACAACAACTACTACTACTACTATTACTACTACTACTACTGCTGCTACTGCTACTACTACTACAACTGCTACTACTAGTCGTACTTGTACTACAATAACTACTACAACTAATATTAGTCCTCCCCCAACAACTCCTACTACTCCTACTACTACTACTTCTACTACTGATGATGTTGTTGTTGCTACTCCTACTCCTACGGCTACTACTACAATTCATACTACTACTGCTGCTACCACCACCACTACAACTACTACTACTACTACTTCTACTACTACAACTACTACAACAACTACTACAGCAACTACAACTACAACAACTACTACTACAACTCCTGCTGCTACTACTATGATGACTATTACTACTACTACCACTACTACTTCTGCTACTACTATAACTAATGCTGCTGTTGCTGCTACTCCGACTACTACAACTACGACTACTACTACTACTACTACTGCAACTAGTACTACTACTACTACTAGTACAACCATTAATACAAGTACTAGTAATAATACGACTACGACTACTACTACTACTACTACTAATTTGACTATTACTACTACAAGTACAACTACTACTTCCACTAATACTCCAACCACTACTGCCACTACTACCATAAGCCCTACTACTTCTACAACAACAAGTACTACTACTACCACTACTACAACCACCACTACTGCTACCCCCACTACACCTACTACTACTACTACCACTACTAGTACTAGAACTACTACCGGTACGACTACTACAATA
>RXID01022327.1:0-34618 GCA_005019695.1 Trichopus zeylanicus subsp. travancoricus
CACTACCGCAACTGCTACTACTAATACTATTACTATTACTACTACTACTACCACCACCACCACCACCACCACAACAACAACAACAACTACTGCTGCTGCTGCTGCTACTACTACTATTATTACTACTATTATTGCTGTTGCGGCTACAACTGCTACTCTTACAACTTCTTCAACTAATTCTACAATTGCTACAAGCATTATAGCTACCACTACAAGTACTGCTTCAAGTAGTACTACTACATGTACTACTTCTACTACTTCTGCTACTACTACTACAGCTACAACTAATACAACTACTAGTACTACAGCTAATACCCCAGCTATTACTACTTATACTACTACTACTACTACTACTACTACTGAAACTGACACTACAGCTAATAATATGACTACTACTACTACTACTACTACTGCTGCTGCTACAACTAATACTTCTTCAAAAACTACTTCTACTGCTACTACTACTATTATTACTACTACTACTGCTACAGTGATTCGTACAACTACTCCTACTACAACTACTACTACTACTACTACTGTTGCTACTACTACTACTACTACCGTTACTACAACAACAACAACTACTACTACCACTCCTGCTGCTACTACTACTACCACCACTTCAGCTACTGCTACTGCTACTAGTACTACAATTGTTACTACTACAACAACAACAACAACAAGTGCTACTACTGCTACCACTACAACTTAGAGTACTACTTCTACTTCTACTTCAACAACCACTTCTTCTACAACACTACTACTGCTACTACTACTACACATGCTACTACTAGTATAATGACTACTACTACAACTACGGCAACTACTACTACTACTAATACCTCTACTACTGCTACTACTACTATTTCTACTATAATTACGCTACTACAAAAACTACTATTACTATTACTTCAACTACTACTACTCCTACAACTATTACAACTATTACTACTACTACTGCTACTACTACCTCTACTACAACTATGACTACTGCTATTTCTTATAGTACTACTACTACTGCTATTATTCTTATAGTACTACTACTACTATTGCTATTATTCCTACTACAATTACCACGACAACTACTACAACAACTACTACCCCCTACTACTACTACTACTACTACTGCAAGTACTGCTACTATTTCTACACCTACTGATAAAACAATATCTACCATTAATTCGGCTATTAGTATTACTACCCCCACTACTACTTATATTAATGTTCCTACTATTACTACTACTGTTGCGACTACTACAACTTCCCTTTCTACTACTACTACAACAACTACAAGTACTACTACTCCTCTTACTGCCATTACTACTACTACTCCAGCTACTATACTACAACTCCTACTTCTATTCCTACTACTGCTACTACTTGTACTACTACTAATACAGCTACTACTACACTACTACTATTACAACAACAACTACTACTACAAGCACTGCTACTACTCCAACAACTACTACGATTACTACGATTAATACCACAGCCACTACTACAACTACCACTACTACAACAACTACTCCCACTGTTTCTACTACTCCTGCTACAACTACTACTACTACTTCTACTACTAGTACTACTACTACTTCTACTACGACTACTACTACTACTACAAGTACTCCTACTGCTACTACAAGGAATCTCACTAATACTATACAAGTACTACTATTGTTGTTGCAAGTTCAACTATTACTAATACTACTATTACAAGTTCTACTACTACTACTACTCCAACATCTACAACTACTTCTTCCACTAATACAATGACTCCTCCTCCTACCACAACTACAACTATCAATACAAGTACTACTAAAGCTAATAGTACTACTACTACTACTACGACTGCTGCAGCTATTAGTATTGCAACTATTATTACTACTACTACTACTGCTGCAAGTACAACAACTACTAATATTACTACTACAACAACAATAACAACAATTATTACTACTACCACTACTTTGACAACTACTGCAACTACTACCAGCACTACTACTACTCCAGCTATTGCTACTACTACAACTACCATAGCAACAACTACTACTGCTACTGCTGTTGCTACTGCTACTACCTCTAATACCTATAATTATAGCTACTACTACTACACTACTACAACTACTACTACTAGAAGCACTACTACAACTGCAACAACTACTACTATTACTATGATTATTACTGCCACTACTATTGATACTACTACAAATACACCAACTATTAGTACTACTACTACTACTACTACTACTACCACCACTACTACTAGTAGTAGTAGTATTACTACTACTACTATGACTACTACGTCTGCTACCACTATGCTACAACTACTTGTACTCCTACTGCTACAACAACTACTCATACTAATACTACTACTAGTACTACTACTACTGCTACTTCTTCGACTGCTACTACTACTACTACAACTACAACTCCTGCTACTACTACTAATCTTACTTCGGCTTCTCCTACTACTACTACTACTACTACTACTACTACTACTACTGGTACTAATACAACAATAACTGCAATTGCTGCTACTGCTACTACTACTATGACTACAACTTCCAGTACTACTTTTACTTTTGCTTCTACAATAACTACTTGTACTACACTACGACTGCTACTACTAGTATAATGACTACTACCACAACTACTGCAACTACTACTAGTAATACTACCTCTACTGCTATTACTACTACTATTACTACACCAACTACACTACTACTAAAACTACCTATACCATTACTTGAACAACTACTACTCTGACTACAGTTACTACGAGTACTACTACCACTGCAGCGACTACTTCTACTTCTACTTCAACTACTACTACTACAACTACTGCTATTACTACAACTAGTATTATTACGACAACTACTACTATTACTACTACCTCTACTACTGCTGATACGACAACTACTCCTATTTCTAATCCTACTCCTAAAATAATTTCTAGCATAACTTTGGCTACTAGTATTACTACCAGTTACCACTAATATTACCTATATTATTGCTGCTGCTGCTACTACAACTACTACTACTGCTACTACTACTTCTTCCACTAGTATAACAACTATAACTACTACTACTACTCCTCCTCCTACTACTACAGATGCTACAAATATAGCAACTACAACTACACTATTACTATAACTACTACTACAAGTGTTGCTATTACTCCAATAGCTACTAACATTACTACTATTAATACTACTACCACTACTACTACTACTCCTCCTACTACTACTACAACTATTTCTACTACTATGACTACAACAACAACTACTACTTCTACTACCGCTACTACTACTACTACTACTGCTGTTACTACAAGTACACCTACTACTACTACAACTATTCTTACTAATACGGTTACTGCTGCTACTACTTTGTTTACTATTACTACTAGTACTACTTCAACTACTACAACTACTACTTATACAACTACATCTTCCACTAATATTGTGACTCCTCCTCCTACAATAATTACAACTACCAATATAATTTCTACTTCTGCTAATACTATTATTACAACTATTACTACTACTACTATTATTACTGCTACTACTATTGCTACTGCTACTACAACTACTACCACTAGTACTACTATAACTACTACTACTTCTACCACTACTACTACTTTAACTACTACTGCTACTACTGCAACTACAACAACTACTACTATTACTACTACAATAACTACTACTACTACTACTGCTACAACTGCTACTTCTACTACTAATATAAGTACAACCAGTACTAATACTACTCCTACTATTGCAACTACTACCACAACTACTACTCCTTCTACAACTACTAAAACTATTTCTGAAATCGCTACTACTGCTACTACCGCTATTACTACTAATACAGGTACTACTACTATACTACTACAGCAATAACTACTACAAACGCTGGCAGTACTCCAACCACTACTACTATTACAACTATTAATATTACCACTACTACCGCTACTACAACTACTACAAATTCACCAACTATTTCTACTACTACTGCTGCTAGTACTGCTTCTCTTACTATTACTACTATGACTACTACGTCTACTACCACTACCGAAACTACTACTAGTACTCCAGCTGCACCTGCAACTACTCTTACTAATACTACTATTAGTACTACTACTACTGCTACTTCATCTATTGCTACTATTACTAATACTGTTACTACTACTACTACAACCTCTACTATCACTACTATGCGACTCCTCCTCCTACTATACCAAAAACTAAAAGTACTACAACTACTACTGCTACTACTACTACTACAATAACAACAACAACTACTACTACTACTACTGCTACTACTGCTACTACTAAAACTACTGCTACTACTATAACTACTGCTAAAATTACTACTACTGCGATGACAACTACCAATACTACTAATACTACCACTAATATTGCAACTACTACTACTGTTGCTACAACTACAACTGCTACACATACTACTGCTGCTACTATGACTAATACTACTCATATTGCTCCTACTATTGCTACAACTACCTTTTCTACTATTGATACTACTACTGCTACTACTACTACTACAACCACTACTCCAACTACCACTATTACTATAGCTACTACTTCTACTATTGCTACTACAACTACCACTGCAACTGCAACTGCTACTACTACTGCTACTTCTTTTGCTACTCCTACTACTACTCCTCCTCCTCGTACTACTACTACTACTGCTGCTAATATTACTTCTGCGACTACTACAACTGCTACTATAACTACTACTTTTTCTACGATTATTCCAACTCCAACCCAATCTTCTACTACTATTCCAAATACTACTACTACTTCTACTGCTACAACAACAACAACAACTACTACTACTACTACTACTACTATAACTGCTATGACTACTACTACTACAACTACAACTACCACTACTACTACTAGTAGTAGTTGTGGTACTAGTAGTAGTAGCAGTTGCAGTAGTTGTCTTGGCTATAGTAGTTGTAGTAGCAGGAGTCGTGGTGGCAGTAGTAGTTGTTGTTGTTGTTGTAGTAATAGTTGCAGAAATAGTACTAGAAAGATTCACAAATGTGGTGTTAGTAGTAGAATCTATAGCAATTGGAGTAGTAGTTGTAGTCCTAGTAGCAGTAGTAGTGGTTGTGGTAGTGGTAATAGTAGTAGTAATAATAATAGTAGTAATAGTGGTAATAGTTTTAGTAGTAGTAGTAGTAGCGGTGGTAGTAGCATAAGTAGCAGCCGAAACTATTGCAGAACTATTGTAGTGGTTGTAGTAGTAGTAGTACTAGTAGTTGTAGTAGTAGTAGTATTAGTAGTAGTAGAAGTAGTAGTTGAGTATTAGATGTAGTGGTCATGCTTGTAGTAGGAATAGCAATAGAAGTACCAATAGTAGTAGTCAAAATCATAGTAATAGTAGTAGTAATAGTGGAAGTTATATTTTGATATTAGGGGTAGTAGTAGTTGTTGTTGTTGTAGCAGTTGTAGCAGAACTAGTAGTACTTTTTGTAGTAGCAGTAGTAGCAGTAGTACTAGAAGTAAGTGTCACAGTCATAGTAACAGTAGTTGTTGTAGTAGTAGTGGAAGTTCTAGTTGCAGTATTAGGAATAGTAAGTGTAGTAGTAGTAGCAGTTGTAGCAGTTGTAGTAGCAGTTCCAATAGTAGTAGTAGCAGCAGCAGTAGTAGTAGTAGGAATAGTAGTATTCGTAGTAGTAGTTGTTGTGGTAGTAGTAGTTGTTCTTCAAAAACTACTTCTACTCCTACTACTACTATTATTACTACTACTACTGCTACAGTGACTCGTACAACTACTCCTACTACAACAACTACTACTATTACTACTGTTGCTACTACTACTACTACTACCGTTACTACAACAACAACAACAACTACTACCACTCCAGCAGCTACTATTACTACCACCACTTCCGCTACTGCTATTGCTACTAGTACCACAATTGTTACTACTACAACAACAACACCAACAAGTGCTACTACTGCTACCACTACAACTTCTAGTATTACTTCTACTTCTACTTCAACAACTACTTCTTCTACAACACTACTACTGCTACTACTACTGCACATGCTACTACTAGTATAATGACTACTACTACAACTACGGCAACTACTACTACTACTAATACCTCTACTACTGCTACTACTACTACTTCTACTATAATTACGCTACTATGAAAACTACTATTACTATTACTTCAAGTACTACTACTCCTACAACTATTACAGCTATTACTACTATTGCTACTACTTCCTCTACTACAACTATGACTACTGCTATTCCTTATAGTACTACTACTGCTGCTATTATTCTTATAGTACTACTACTACTATTGCTATTATTACTACTACAATTACCACGACAACTACTGCAACAACTACAACCCCTACTACTACTACTACTACTACTACTACTACTACTGCAAGTACTGCTACTATTTCTACACCTACAGATAAAACAATATCTACCATTAATTCGGCTACTAGTATTACTACCCCTACTAATACTTATATTAATGTTCCTACTACTACTACTACTACTGCTGCGACTACTACAACTTCCATTTCTACTACTACTACAACAACTACAAGTACTACTACTCCTCTTACTGCCACTTCTACTACTACTCCTGCTACTATACTACAACTCCTACTTCTATTCCTGGTACTGCTACTACTTGTACTACAACTAATACAGCTACTGCTACACTACTACTACTACAACTACTACTACTACTACAAGCACAGCTACTACTCCACCGACTACTACGATTACTACTATTAATACCACAGCCACTACTACAACTACTACTACAACAACAACTAATATCACTGTTTCTACTACTCCTACTACAACTACTACTACTACTTCTACTACTAGTACTACTACTACTTCTACTACGACTACTACTACTACTACAAGTACTCCTACTTCTACTACAAGGAATCTCACTAATACTATACTAGTACTACTATTGTTCTCGCAAGTTCAACTGCTACTAATACTACTATTACAAGTTCTACTACTACTACTCCAACATCTACAACTACTTCTTCCACTAATACTATGACTCCTCCTCCTACCATAACTACAACTATCAATAAAAGTACTACTACAGCTAATAGTGCTACTACTATAATTACTACTACTACTACTACGACTGCTGTAGCTATTACTAATGCAACTATTATTACTACTACTACTGCTGCTGCAACTACAACAACTACTAATATTACTACTACTACAACAATAATAACAATTATTACTACTACCATTACTTTGACAACTACTGCAACTACTACCAGCAATACTACTACTCCAGCTATTGCTACTACTACAACTACCATAACAACAACTACTACTGCTACTGCTGTTGCTACTGCTACTACCTCTAATACCTACAATTATAGCTACTACAACTACACTACTACAACTACTACTAGAAGCACTGCTACAACTGCAACAACTACTACTATTACTTTGATTATTACTGCCACTACTATTGATACTACTACAAATACACCAACTATTAGTAGTAGTAGTAGTAGTATTACTACTACTACTATGACTACTACGTCTGCTACCACTATGCTACAACTACTTGTACTCCTACTGCTACAACAACTACTCATACTAATACTACTACTAGTACTACTACTTCTGCTACTTCTTCGACTGCTACTACTACTACTACAACTACAACTCCTGCTACTACTACTAATCTTACTTCGGCTTCTCCTACTACTACTACTACTACTACTACTGGTACCAATACAACAATAACTGCAACTGTTGCTACTGCTACTACTACTATGACTACAACTTCGAGTAATACTTCTACTTTTGCTTCTACAATAACTACTTGTACTACACTACGACTGCTACCACAACTACTGCAACTACTACTACTACTACTACCTCTACTGCTATTACTACTACTATTACTACACCAACTACACTACTACTAAAACTACCTATACCATTCCTTGAACAACTACTACTCTGACTACAATTACTACGAGTACTACTACCACTGCAGCGACTACTTCTACTTCTACTTCAACTACTACTACTACAACTACTGCTATTACTACAACTAGTATTATTACGACAACTACTACTATTACTACTACCTCTACTACTGCTGATACGACAACTACTACTATTTCTAATCCTACTCCTAAAATAATTTCTACCATAACTTTGGCTAAAAGTATTACTACCAGTTATCGCTAATATTACCTATATTATTGCTGCTGCTGCTACTACTACTACTACTACTGCTACTACTACTTCTTCCACTACTACAACAACTATAACTACTACTACTCCTCCTCCTCCTACTACTACACATGCTACTAATATAGCAACTACAACTACACTATTACTATAACTACTACTACAAGTGTTGCTACTACTCCAATAGCTACTGCCATTACAACTATTAATACTACTACCACTACTACTACTACTCCTCCTACTACTACTACAACTGTTTCTACTACTATGACTACAACAACAACTACTACTTCTACTACCGCTACTACTACTACTACTACTACTGCTACTACAAGTACACCTACTACTATTACAACTATTCTTACTAATACTGCTACTGCTGCTACTACTTTGTTTACTACTACTACTAGTACTACTTCAACTACTACAACGACTCCTACTTATACAACTACATCTTCCACTAATATTGTGACTCCTGCTCCTACAATAATTACAACTACCAATATAATTTCTACTACTGCTAATACTATTACTACAACTATTACTACTACTACTGCTACTACTATTATTACTACTACTACTATTGCTACTGCTACTAAAACTACTACCACGGCTACTAATATAACTACTACTACTACTACCACTACTATTACTTTAACTACTACTGCTACTACTGCAACTACATCAACTACTACTATTACTACTACAATAACTACTACTACTACTGCTGCTACAACTGCTACTTCTACTACTAATATAAGTACAACCAGTACTAATACTACTCCTACTATTGCAACTACTACCATAACTACTACTCCTTCTACAACTACTAAAACTATTTCTGAAATCGCTACTACTGCTACTACCGCTATTACAACTAATACAGGTACTACTACTATACTACTATAGCAATAACTACTACAAACGCTGGCACTATTCCAACCACTACTACTATTACAACTATTAATACTACCACTACTACGGCTACTACAACTACTACAAATTCACCAACTATTTCTACTACTACTGCTGCTAGTACTGCTTCTCTTACTATTACTACTATGACTAATACGTCTACTACCACTACCGGTACTACTACTAGTACTCCAGCTGCACCTGCAACTGCTCTTACTAATACTACTATTAGTACTACTACTACTGCTACTTCATCTAATGCTACTATTACTAATACTGCTGCTACTACTACTACAACCTCTACTATCACTACTATGCGACTCCTCCTCCCACTATAACAAAAACTACCAGTACTACAACTACTACTGCTACTACTACTACTACAACAACAACAACAACTACTACTGCTACTACTAAAACTACTACTACTACTATAACTACTACTACAATTACTACTACTGCGATGACAACTACCAATACTACTAATACTACCACTAATACTGCAACTACTACTACTGTTGCTACAACTACAACTGCTACACATACTACTGCTGCTACTATGACTAATACTACTCATATTGCTCCTACTATTGCTACAACTACCTTTTCTACTATTGATACTACTACTGCTACTACTACTACTATAACCACTACTCCAACTACCACTATTACTATAGCTACTACTTCTACTATTGCTACTACAACTACCACTACAACTGCAACTGCTACTACTACTGCTACTTCTTTTTCTACTCCTACTACTACTCCTCCTCCTCGTACTACTACGACTACTGCTGCTAATATTACTTCTGCGACTACTACAACTGCTACTATAACTACTACTTTTTCTACTATTATTCCAACTCCAACCCATACTTCTACTACTATTCCAAATACTACTACTACTTCTATTGCTACTACTACTACTACTACTACTACTACTACTACTACTACTACTATAACTGCTATGACTACTACAACTACAACTACTACTACCACTACTACTACTAGTAGTAGTTGTGGTACTAGTAGTAGTAGCAGTTGCAGTAGTTGTCTTGGCTATAGTAGTTGTAGTAGCAGGAGTAGTAGTGGCAGTAGTAGTTGTTGTTGTTGTTGTAGTAATAGTTGCAGAAATAGTACTAGCAAGATTCACAAATGTGGTGTTAGTAGTAGAATCTATAGCAATTGGAGTAGTAGTAGTAGTTCTAGTAGCAGTAGTAGTGGTAGTGGTTGTGGTAGTGGTAATAGTAGTAGTAATAATAATAGTAATAATAGTGGTAATAGTTTTAGTAGTAGTAGTAGTAGCGGTGGTAGTAGCATAAGTAGCAGCCGAAACTATTGCAGAACTATTGTAGTGGTTGTAGTAGTAGTAGTACTAGTAGTTGTAGTAGTAGTAGTATTAGTAGTAGTAGAAGTAGTAGTTGAGTATTAGATGTAGTGGTCATGCTTGTAGTAGGA
This sequence comes from Trichopus zeylanicus subsp. travancoricus, assembly GCA_005019695.1. NCBI lineage: Eukaryota > Viridiplantae > Streptophyta > Magnoliopsida > Dioscoreales > Dioscoreaceae > Trichopus > Trichopus zeylanicus. The sequence goes on from RXID01022327.1 coordinate 10,633, forward strand.
ATAGCAATAGAAGTACCAATAGTAGTAGTCAAAATCATAGTAATAGTAGTAGTAATAGTGAAAGTTATATTTTGATATTAGGGGTAGTAGTAGTAGTTGTTGTTGTCGCAGTTGTAGCAAACTAGTAGTACTTTTTGTAGTAGCAGTAGTAGCAGTAGTACTAGAAGTAAGTGTCACAGTCATAGTAATAGTAGTTTTTGTAGTAGTCGTGGAAGTTCTAATTGCAGGATTAGGAGTAGTAAGTGTAGTAGTAGTAGTAGCAGTTGTAGCAGTAGTAGTAGTAGTAGCAGCAGTAGTAGTAGGAATAGTAGTATTAGTAGTAGTAGTTGTTGTGGTAGTAGTAGTAGGAGTAACAATAGTAGTAGTAGTAGTAACAACATTAGTAGTACTAGTAGTATCAATTATTGTAGTAGCAACAACCATAGCAACAGTTGCAGTAGTAGTAGAAGTAGCTGAAGTAGTTTCAGTAGTGTTATGGAGTAGTAGTAGTAGTAGGTGCAGTAGTAGCAGGAGTAGTAGTAGTAGTAGGAGTAGTAATGGTAATAATAGTTGTAGTATTAGTAGAAGAAGTAGTAGCAGTAGTAATAGGTGTACTAGTTGTAGTAGTAGTAGTAGAACTAGTGATAGAAGTAGCAGAAGTAGTAGGAGTAGTAGTTGTATTTGTAGTAGTAGTAGTAGCAGTAGTAATAGTAGGAGTATTAGTTGTAGTAGTGGTAGTGGTAGTACGAGTGTTAGGAGTAGTAGTTGTTGTAGTAGTAGTTGGAGATGTAGGAGTCGTAGTATTAGTAGCAGCAACATCAACAATAATAGTAATAATAGTAGCAATAGTAGTAGTAGCCTCAGTTGCAGTGGTAGTAGTGGTAGTAGTAGTAGCAGTATCGGTAGGAGTAGTAGTTGTAATAGTACTAGTAGTAATAGATATTGTAGTACTACTAGTAGTAATAGTAGCAGCAGTAGTAGTAGTTTGAGAAGTAGTAGTGATAGTAGTACTCACAATAGCAATAGTACAAGTGGTAGCGGCAATAGCAGCAACAACAATAGCAATGGCAGAGGCAACTGCAGCTGCAGTAGTAGCGGCATTAGTAATTGTACTAGAAATAGTACTAGTTGCAGTAGTAGTAGAAGCAGCATTAGTTGCAGTACTGGCCACAGTAGTTGTATTAGTAGTAGTAGTAGAAGCAACTAAAGTAGCAGTAGTAGTAGAAGTAGTAGTAGTTCTAGTTATTGTAGCAGTAGTAGTACAAGCAGTATTAGTAGTAGTAGTAGCAGCTGTAGTAGAAGTAGTAGTAGCAGTAGTAGTACTAGAAGTAGCAATAGCAGTTGTAGTAGTATTAGTGGTAGCAACAGTAGCTATAGCAGGAGTAGTTTTAGTACTAGTAGTAGTAGTAGTAGCAGCAGTAGTGGCAGTAGTATCAGTAGTAATAGACGTAGTAGCAGCAGTTGCACCACTACTATTGCTACTACTACTCATCCTCCTCGTTTTGCTACTACTACTACTACTACTCCTCCTCCTCCTTCTACTACTTCTTTTACTACTACTACTACTACTACTACTACTACTACTACTACTACTACAACTACTACTACTAGTACTACTACTACTACTAATTGTACTTGTACAACATTACTACTACTATTACAACTACTGCTACAACTACTACCCTCGTTGTTACTACTAATACAACAATTACTACTATTACTACTACCATTACTACTACTCTTACAACTACTACTACTATCACTTCTACTACATCTACAACTACCACTAGAACTACCACTGCTACTACTACTACTACTAATTCTATTGCTACAACTACTACTATAGTAACTACTACTGCTACTACTACTTCGACTACCATTGCTGCTACTATTACTGAAACTACTGCTACTATTGCTACTACTACTATTACTACTTTTGCTATTGGCATCTCTACTACAACTGTTATTACCACAACTACCACTGCTACTACTACTACTCCTAACACTCTTACGACTTAAAAGTATAGTACTTCGACTACTATTGCTACTACTTCTGGTACTTCTACTATTGGCGCTGCTACTACTATCGCTGCTACGACTACTACTACAATTACTATTACTACTACAAGCATAGCCACTACTCCAACAACTACTATAATTACTACTACTACTACTACTACAACAACTACTACTACTACTAGGGCCACTGCTACTACTCCTACTACGACTGCTACTACAACTACTACTGCCACTACTACAAGTTACATCTACTACTTATGCTATTACTACCACTACCACCACTGCTACTACTACAACTTCTGTTACTAATACAACTGCAACTACTACGACTGCATCAACAACAACAACTACTACTAGAAATACTATGATTACGGCTACTTCTACTTCTACAAGTACTAATAAAACTTCTAATATTGCTACGACTACTACTCCTACAACCTTTACTACTACTATTACCGCTACTACTACAATAGTAGTACTACACCACTACTACAACTATAACTATTGCTACTAGTACTACTCCTCGGACTAATACTATTGTTGCTACTGCTACTACTACTACCACTACTACTACTACTACAACAACTACTACTCCTACTACTACACCACTACTACTACTACATCTACTAATACAATGACAACAACAACAACTACTACTACTCCAACAACTACTACAACTACTATTGCTACTACTACTACTCCTCCTCCTTCTACTACTGCTTTTACTACTACTACTACCACCACCACTACTACTACTATTACTACTACTATTTGTACTTGTACATCACTACTACTACAACAACTACTACTACTATTACTACTATTGCTACAACTACTACTCCCGCTACTACTACTAATACAACAATTACTACTATTACTACTACCATTACTACTTCTCTTACAGCTACTACTACTACCACTTCTACTACACCTACAACTCAAACTTGGACTACCACTGCTGCTACTACTACTACTACTCCTACTGCTACAACTACTACTATAGTAACTACTACTGCTACTACTAGTTCGACTACCATTGCTGCTACTATTACTGAAACTACTGCTACTACTGCTACTACTACTACTACTACTTTTGCTATTGGCATCTCTACTACAACTGTTATTACCACAACTACCATAACTACCACTACTACTACTCCTACTACTCCTACTACTCCTTGGACTACAACTACTCCTAACACTCTTACGAATTCAATGTCTAATACTACGACTACTTCTGCAACAACTTCTGGTACTTCTACTACTGGCGCTGCTACTACTATTGTTGCTACGACTACTACTACAATTACGACTACTACTACAAGCATAGCCACTACTCCAACAACTACTATAATTACTACTACTACTACTACTACTACTACTACTACTACTATTAGTGCTACTACTACTACTCCTACAACTCCTACTAATACAACTACTACTTCCACTACTACAACTTCTACAACTATTACTACAACTACTACTCCTCCACCTACTACTGCAACTCCTCCTACGGCTAATACTACTACTACTACTGCTGCTGCTGCTACTACAACTACTCCTATAGCTACTATTACTACAACTACTGCAACTTCTACTACTACTGCTACTACTACTACTCCTACTACTACTACTTCTACTACAACTACTTCTAATACTTCTACTACTACTTGAACTACTACTCCTATAACAACAACAACAACTACTGCTGCTACTACTACTTCAACTCCTACTCCTTCGGCTACTCCTAATACTACTTTTACTGCTACAACTACTAACACAACAACTACTACTGCTACTACTAATTCTACCACTACTACTACTACTATTCTTGAAACTACTGCTGCTGCTACTACTACTATTACTACTATTGCTACTTGTACAACTACTACTACTACTACTATAACTACTACTACTACGCTACTATTACTGCAACTACTTCGACTACCATAACTACTTCCACTCTTACTGCGACTACGGTTACTACTTTTTTTGCTTCTCATACTACTAGTCCTACTACTATTGATAATACTCCTAGTACTACTACTACTACTACTACTGTTGCTCATAAAACTATTTCTACTACTACTAATACTACTACTACTACTAGAACTAGTACTGCCACTACTGCTACTAATGCTAGTACCACTCTGGCTACTACTAATACTTCTAAACAATAACAACGATAATAACAACTTCTACTACTTGTACTTTTGCTATAATTGCTGCTACTTCTATGACTACAACTACTACTAGTACTCCTACAACTACTACTTCTACTAATACAACTACTGTTGCTACTACTACAATGACTCTTGTTGTTGCTACTACTACTACTACAACAACAACTACAACTACAATTTCTATTACTACTACTACTGGTAGCACTACTACTAATACTACTACTGCTACTACTACTTCTACTGTTACAACTACTACTCCCACTACTACTACTTCTACAACGGCTACATCGGCTACTTGTAGTACTATTAAGACTACAACTACTAATGCTATTGTGACTACTACTACTCTTGCTACTACTACTCCTAGTAATGCTTCTACTACTATTACTACTACTACTACTACAGTTACAAAAACAACTACTACTGCTGCTACTTCTACTACTCCTATCGCTACAACCATTAAAACAACAACTACTACTACTATTACTACTTGTATTGCAACTACTACTACTACTACTACTACTAATATTATTACTACTACTTCTACTATTGCACTACTCGTAGTACTACTACTTGCTGCTGTTGGCTGGCTACTACTACTGACTGCAACTAACTAACGGACTAGCTATTGCTTGCTAACTAACTACGAAGACACTTCTACTACTCGTGTTGCTACTACTACTATTACTACTACTACTATTACTATTACTACTATTGCAATTGTTGCTACTACTACTACTATTATTCCTACTATTTCTACAATTGTTACTACTGCTACTACAACTACTACTACCACTACTATTGCTACTGCTAATGGTGCTCTTGCTGCTACTACTACTACTACTAATACTGCCACTACTCCAACTACTACTACAAATACTCCTACTACACCTACTCCTACTACTCGTAATACTACTCATGCTACAACCACTACTTTCACTACCGCTACTACTACTACTAGTACTAATACTATTACTATTACTAATACTACTACTCCTACTCCTAGTCCTGCTAATGCTATAGCGGCTCTTACTCCTGCCACTGCTACAACTACTCCTACTCCTACTACTGCAACTACAACTACTACTATGTCTACTACTCCAACTACTACTACTCCTAGTCCTACTATTCCAACTCCTAATACTACTAATACTATGCCTACTACCACCACTACCACCACCACAACCACCACCACCACTACTACTATCTACTATTATAATATGACTTCTACAACTACTATTACTACTACTACTACTACTACTACTACTATTACTACTACAACTACAACAACTACTACTACTACTACTACTACTACTACTAATACTACTACTACTACTACTACTACTACTACTACTACTATTACTACTACTACAACTACTTCTACTACTACTTCTACTACGACTACTACTGTTACTAGTACTAGTACTACAGCTGCTGCTATTACTACTACTACTTCTTCTACAATTACTGCTACTACTACTGCTATAACAACTACTACTAATACTACTGCTGCTGCTACTACTACTGCTACTACAACTACTACTTCTACAATTACTACTACTACCGCTACTACTACTACTACCAGTAGCACTACTAATATACATCAATTGTCGCTACAACTGCTATTAGTACTATGAGTAATAATCCTACTACTATTACTACTACAACTTCTACGACTACTAATATTACTACTACTACTACTACTACTACTACCACTACTACTACAACTACTACTACTACTACTATGACTACTAATACTGTACTATGACAACTACTACTATTAGTACTATTACTACTACCGCAAAAACTACAACAATTAATACTACTCCTACTACTACTACTTCGACATCTATTACCGCTATTGCTACTCCTATTACTACTACTACTACTACTATTACTACTCTGACTACTACTTCGACCACCACTACTACTCGTATTACTACTTCTACTATTCCTTCTCCTACATGTATTACTACTACTACTCCCACTACTACTAGTACTTCTACAACAACAACTACTACTAATGCTGCTGCTGCTATTGTTACTTTTACGACTTCTACTTTTACGACTAATACTTCTGCTACTAGTAGTACTAATGCCACTACTACTGCTATTGTTACTACTACTATCACGACTACAACTGGTATTGCTAATACTATTACTGCTAATACAATTGCTGCTATTGCTGCTACTACTACAACTATTATTGTTGCTGCTACAGCTGCTATTGGGATAATTATTTCCACTACTACTACTACTACTACTCCTGTTGCTACAACAATTACTGCTACTACAACTACTGCTGCCACTGCTAGTACTACTTCCACTATGACTAATGTTGTTGTTGTTGTTACTAATATAGCTACTAAGACCACTACTATTACTTCTATTATGACTGCCACTACTACTACTATCAATACTACAAAACTAGTACTACTACTCCAACTACTTCTCCTCCTCCTACTACTACTATAACTACTACTACTGCTACTATTTTTGCAACTACTTCTACTACTACCACTAATGCTACTGCTACAACACTTACAGCTGCTACTGATACTACTCTTACTACTACTACTGCTATTACTACAATAGATACTACTGTTGCTACTACTTATACTCTTACTACTGTAACTCCTCTTCCTACTACAGCTACCACTAGTGCTACCGTTACTACAACTGCGACCACTACTTATACTCCTACTACTACAACTCCTCTTGCTACTATAGCTACCACTAGTGCTACCTCTACTACTACTACGACTACTACTGCTGCTATTACTACTATTTATACTACTACTACTACCACCACCAACAACACCACCACCAACACCACCACCACCACTACTACTCCTACTACAACTACTACTACTGCTACTACTGCTACTACTTTTGTCACTATAACTAAAGCGACTCCAACTAAAACTATAGCTGCTGCTACTACTACCTCTACTACTATCATTGCTACTAATACTACTACTAGTTCTGCAACTACATCTACGATTGTTACTACTACTACCTCTACTTCTACTACTACTAGAACGAATACAACAACAACTACTACTACTACAACTACTCCTACAACTACTATTACTATGGTTACTATAACTACTACTACTGCTACTACTGCTACAACTGCTGCCTCTACTACTACTGCTGCTGCTACTACTACTACTACACTACTACTAAAACTATTACTACTAGCACAACAAGTACTCCAACAACTACTACTATTACAACTAATTCTACTATTAGTACTACTACCACTACTACAACCACTACTACTCCTATTGCAACTACTACTACTCCTACAACAACTACTACTACTACAACTACTTCTGCTGCTACTACTGCTTCTGCAACTGCCACTATTATTGCTATTGCTACTACTCCTACTACTGTTGCTACTACTACTGCTGCTACAGATACTACTATTGCTACTACTAGTCCTGCTACTACTGCTACTATTACAACTAATACTTTTACTATGACTACTTCTGCTACGACTACTACTACTACCACTACTACTACTACAATTACTACTTCAACTACTGCTACTAATACTTCTACTGGCAATAACTACAGCCACTGCGGCTGCTCCTACTACTACAACTGCTACTTCTACTACTATTGGAACTACTATTGCTGCTATTAATGCTCCTCCACCTACTACTACTACAACTGAGACTGCTACTACTATACAAGAACAACTACTATTGTTGCTACTTTGTTGCAGCTGCTACTAATACTACTATTATTTCAACTTCTCCAACTAATGCTACGACTGCAACGATGAATATTGCTACAACTACTGCGACTACTACAATAATAATTACTACTATTACTACAATTGCTGCTACTATTGCTACTACTGCTACTACTACTACTACTACTAGTACGACAGCAACTACTATTGCTACTGCTATTGTCCCTACTACTACGACTAATACTACTATTTCAACTGCTACTACTACTACTACTACTTCTGCTACTACTACTACAACCAGTACTATAACTACTACTACTGGTACTTCTCCATTATTCCTCCTCCACCTCCTCCTACTACTATTACAACAACTACAACAACTAATACTACTCCTCATACTACAACTACTACTTTTACTACTACTCCTGCTACTACTACTACAAAAACTACTGCAAGTGCTACTCATACTCCAATAGCTACTACCATTACTACTATTAATACTACTACCACTACAACAACTGCTACTACTACAGCAACTACTCCAACTGTTTCTACTACTACCACTACTTCTACGACAACAACTAGTACTACTACTTCTACTATGACTATTGCTACTACTACAACCATTCATTCTAATACTACTACTATTACTGCTACTACTATTGCTACTTCATTTACTACTACTACTACTAATACTAGTTCTACTACTACTACTCCTACTTCTATAACTACTTATTCCACTAATATTGTGACTCCTCCTCCTACCATAACTACAACTACGAATACAAGTTCTACTGCTGCTAATATTACTACTACTATAACTGTTACTACTACTACTATTGTTGCTGCTACTACTACTATTGCTACTACTATAACTACTACTACTACTACTACTACAGCAACTACAACAACAACTATTATTACTACTAAAATAACTACTACTACTACTGCGACCACTGCTACTTCTATTACTACTACAACAACTATTGGTACTAATACTACTCTGGCTACTGCTACTACTACTACTCCTCCTGCTACAACTATTAAAACTACTACTGCTACTACTCCTACTGCTAATACCTCTATTACTACTAATATAGCCACTACTGTTATACTACTACAATAACTACTACTACAAGTGCTGCTACTACTCCAACCACTACTACTATCACCACTATTAACACTACCACTACTATAGCTACAACTACTATTACAAATTCACCAACTATTTTGGCTACTACTACTGCTACTACTGCTTCTCCTACTATTACTACTATGACTACTACGTCTTCTACTAGTACTCGTATTGCTACTGCAACTACTCTTACTAATACTACTACTAGTACTACTACTACTACTACTTCATCTACTGCTACTACCACTAATACTACTACTACTACTACTACTACTACTACTACTACTGCAACTACTTCTATAACTACTACTACCACTACTATGCCACTCCTCCGACTATAACAAAAACTACCAATACTACTACAAAAAAAACTACTACTATAACAACAACAACGATGACTACTATAACTTCTACTACAATTACTACTACTATAGCTACAACTACCAATAATACTAATGCTACCACTAATACTGCAACTATTACTACTATTGCTACAACTACTACTGCTACACATACGACTGTTGCTACTACTACTACTACTACTGCTACTACTCATATTGCTACTACTATTGCAACAACTACTTCTACTACTATTGCTACTACTATAGCTACTACTACTACTATAACTACTACTCCAACTACTACTATTACTACTGCAACTACCACTACTACTACTACCACTACCACTACCACTACAATGCAACTTCCTACTACTACTACTTCTTTTGCTACTCCTACTACTCCTCCTCCTCCTCTTACTACTACTACTACTACTGCTACTATTACTTCTGTGACTACTACAACTATTGCTTGTGCTACTATAATTCCAACTCCAACTCCTACTTCTGCTATTATTCCAGATACTACTACTTCTTCTACTACTACAGCTACTTCGACTGCTACAACTACTATTACTACTACTACTACTATTACAACTACTCCCACTACTACTACTACTATAACTACTACTGCAACAACAACTACTACTATTACAAGTTGTGGTAGTTGTAGTAGTTGCAGTAGTTGTGTTGGCTGTAATAGTTGTAGTAGCAGAAGTACTAGTGGTAGTAGTAGTTGTTGTTGTTGTTGTTGTAGTAGTAGCAGAAGTAGTACCAGAAATAATCACAAATGTGGTGTTAGTAGTAGAAGCAGTAGCAGTTGTAGTAGTAGTAGTAGTAGTTATAGCAATAGTAGTAATAGCTGTAGTAGTAGTGGTAGTAGTAGTAGTAGAAATAATAATAGTAGTAGTAGTGGTAATAGTGTTAGTAGTAGTAACTGTGGTTGTAGTAGTAGCATAAGTAGAGCATACATTATTGCAGAACTAGAAGTAGTAGTTCTAGAAGTAGAAGCAAAAGTGGCAGTAGTAGTAGTAGAAATTATAGCAGCAATAGTAGTAGTAGTAGTAGCAGTAGTAGTAGTAGTAGTCATAGTAATAGTGCTAGTAGTTGTAGTTGTAGTAATAGTTATACTAGCAACAACGACAGCAGTAGTAGTTATAATAGTAGTAATAGTTGTAGTAGTAGTAGTAGGATTAGTAGTAGCAACAGTAGTGGAAATAGCCTCAACAGTAATAGCAGCAGTAGTGGTAATAGTAATAGTAGTTTTAGTAGTAGTGGTTGCAGCAGCAATACTAGAGTATTCATTATAGCAGCAATACTTGCAGTTGCGGTAGTAGTTGTGGAAGTGGTAGCGATAGTACCAGCAAAAGTAGTAGTTATAGAAGTAGTAGCAAAAGTAGTAGCAGTTATAATAACAATAGAAGTAGCAATACTAATAGAATTATTATTATTATTATTAGTAGTAGTAGTAGTAGTTGTAGCAACAGCATTAGTAGTAGTAGTAGCAGCAGCTACAATAGAAGAAGAAGAAGTAGTAGTAGTAGTAGTAGTAGTAGGAGGAGGAGGAGGAGAAATAATAGTTTTAGCCGTAGTAGCATCAGCAGCATTAGTAGTAGTGGTAGTAGCAGCTATAGTAGTAGTAGTTGTTGTTGTTGTTGCCATAGTAGTAATAGTAGTAGTAGGAGGACTAGTAGTAGTAGCACCAGTAGTAGTAGTAGTAGCCGAAGTAATAGTAGTTGTTGTACTAGTAGTAGTAGTGGTGGTAGAAGTCGCAGTAGTAGTAGTAATAGCAGTCGTAGTAGTAATAGTTGTTGTAATATTAGTAGTAGCAGTAGTGGTTGTAGTAGTAGTAGTAGTAGTTGCAATAGTAGAACTAGTAGTTGCAATAGCAACTATAGTACTAGCAGCAGTATTACCAGCAGAAGTAGAAGTTGTAGCAGCCTTAGGAGTAGTACTAGTATTACTAGTAACAATAGCAACCATAATAGTAGTAGTGTTATTAGTAGTAGTAGTAGTAGTAGTAGCAGAGTAGTGTTTGTGGTAGTAATAGCAGCAAAGGCAGTACAAGCAGTAGTCGTAGCAGTAGTAGCAAAAGTAGGTGTAGTAGTTATAGTGGTAGTAGTAGTAGCAGCAGCAGTATTAGTAGTTATAATAGTAGTAGTAGTAGTATTATTAGTGGTAGTAGTAGTTATTGTTGTACGAGTTGAAGTAGGAGTAGTAGTAGCACTAGTAGTAGTATTATGAGTAGCAGTAGTTGGAGTAGTTATAGTGGGAGTCATAGGAATAGGAGTAGGAGTAGGAGGAGTAGTAGTCGTAGTAGTAGTTATTCTGATTGTAGTAGTAGCAATAGACCCAGTAGTAGTAGCAGCAGTAGTAGTAATAGTAGTAGTTATTGTAGTAGTAGTAGAAGTAGCAGTTGTGGCATTAGTAGCAACTGCAGTAGCAGTAATAGTAGTAGTAGTAGTTGTTGTTGTTGTAGTGGTGGTAGTAGTAGTAGTAGTAGGATCAGTAGTATACGTAGGAGTAGGAGGAGGAGGAGGAGGAGGAGTAGTACTAGTTATAATAGAAGCAGCAGTAGGTGTAGGGTAGGAATAGACTAGTCGTACTAGTAGTAGTGGTAGAAGTAGTAGTAATAGTAGTAGCAGTAATAGTAGTAGTAGCAGTTGTAGTTGTAGTATTAGTAGTAATGGTAGTAGTAGTTGTAGTAGTAGTAGCACTAGTTGTTGTTATTCTTGTCATATTAGTAGTAGCAGTAGCAATTGTTGTTGTTGTTGTTGTAGTAGTAGTAGTAGTTGCAAAAGAAGTAGTAGTAGTAGTAATAGTTGTAGTAATAGTAGTAGTAGCTATAGTTGTAGTAGTAGTTGTTGTTATTACTATTGTTGTTGTAATAGAAGTGATAGTAGCCGTAGTATTAGTATTAGTAGTTGTAGCAGTCACAGCAGCATCAACAATAGTAGTAGTAGAAATAGGAGTAGTAGTAGTAGTAGTAGTAATAATAGTAGTGTAGTGGTAGGGGTAGTAGTAGTTGTTGTTGTTATTGTAGTTATAGTAGTAGTAGTTATTGTGGTGGTGGTGGTGGTAGTAGTAAAAGTAGTGGCAGTAGTAGAAGTAGTAGTAGTAACAGTAGTAGTAGTATCTATAGTACGAGAATTAGGAGTAGTAGAAGTGGTAGTAGTAGTTGTTGTAGTAGTAGCAGTCGAAGTAGTTGTTGTTGAAGTAATAGTTGGAGTATTAGGAGTAGTACTAGTAGTAGTAGTAGTAGAACCAGTAATACCGGTCATAGTAGTAGTAGGAGTAGCAGTAGCAGTAGTATTAGCAATAGTAGTAGCTGTAGTTAGGGTGGCAGTAGTAGTAGTAATAGTAGTTGTATTAGTAGTAGTAGTCATAGTACAAGTAGCAGTTGGAGTAGATTTAGTAGTAGTAGTAGTAGTAGTAGTAGTAGTAGTAGTAGTAGTAGTAGTAGTAGTAGTAGTAGTAGTAGCAGCAGCAGCAGCAGTAGTAGAAGTAGTAATAGTAGTTGAGTAGTAGTTGTAGTAGTCATGCTTGTATTAGGAGTACCAGTAGAAGTACAAGTAGTAGTAGTCATAGTCATAGTAAGAGTAGTAGAAGTAGTAATAGTGGAAGCTATAGTTGGAGTATTAGGAGTAGTAGTTGTTGTAGTAGTAGTAGCAGTTGTGGGAGAAGTGGTAGTAGTAATTGCAGAAGCAGTAGTAGAAGTTGCACAAGTAGTAGTTGTCGCAGTCATAGTACTAGTAGTAGTAGTAGTAGTCATAGTGATAGTAGTAGTAGTAATAGTAATAGTAGTAGTAGTAGTAGCTGGAGTAGTAGTAGAAGTTGTACAAGTAGTAGTAGTAGTAGCAGTAGTAATAGGTGTACTAGTTGTAGTAGTAGTAGTAGCAGTAGTGGTAGAAATAGTAGAAGTTGTATTAGTACTGGTAGAAGTAGGGGCAACAACAGCAGCAATAGTAGTAGTAGTTGTTGTTGTTGTACTAGTAGTAGTAGTCGAAGTAGTTGTTGTTGAAGTTCTTGTTGGAGTATTAGGAATAGTAGTAGTAGCAGTTGTCGTAGTAGTAGGAGCGGCAGCAGTAGTTGTAGCTGTAGTTGGGGTAGTAGTCTTAGTAATAATAGTAGTTATATTAGTAGTAGTAGGCATAGTGATAGTAGTAGTCGGAGTAGTAGTAGTAGTAGTACTAGTAGTACTAGTAGTAGTAGTAGTTGAGTATTAGTTGTAGTAGTCATGCTTGTATTAGAAGTGGCAACACAGTACCAGTAGCAGCAGTAACAATCATAGTAATAGTAGTAGTAGTAGTAGTAATATTGGAAGTTATAGTTCGAGTATTAGGAGTAGTAGTTGTTGTTGTTGTAGTAGCAGTTGTAGAAAAAGTAGTAGTAGTTTTTGTAGTAGCAGTAGTGCCAGAAGTAGTAGTCACAGTCATAGTAATTGTAGTTGTAGTAATAGTTGTGGAAGTTGTAGTTGGAGTATTAGGAGTAGTAAGTGTAGTAGTAGTAGTAGTAGTTGCAATAGTAGTAGCAGTAGTAGTAGTTGGATAGTAGTGGCAATAGTAGTAGTAGTAGTAGTAGTAGCAGCAGCAGCAGCAGTAGTAGTAGTAGTAGTAGTAGCGGTAGTAGTAGCAGTAGTAGCAGCAGTAGTAGTAGTAATAGAAGTAGCAGAAGTAGTTTCAATAGTAGTAGGAGTAGTAGTAGTAGTAGGTGTTGCAGTAGCAAGAGTAGTAGTAGTTGTAGCAGCAGTAGTGGTAATAATAGTTGTAGTATTAGTAGCAGTAGTAGTAGCAGTAGTAATAGGTGTACTAGTTGTAGTAGTAGTAGTAGAAGTAGTGGTAGGAGTAGCAGAAGTAGTAGGAGTAGTAGTTGTAGTTGTAGCAGTAATAGCAGTAGTATTAGTAGTAGTTGATATAATAGTAACAATTGTAGAAGTAATAATATTTGTAGTAAGAGTAGTAGTAGTGGTAGTACAAGTGTTTGGAGTCGTAGTTGTTGTAGTAGTAGTCGGAGAAGTAGGAGTCATTGTAGGAATAGCAGCAGCATCAATAGCAATAGTAATAGTAGTAGCAATAGTAGTAGCAGTCGTAGTTGTAGTGGTAGTAGTAGTAGCAGCAGCGGTAGGAGTAGTAGTAGTAATAGTACTAGTAGCAGTAGTTATTATAGTACTAGTAGTAGTAATAGTAGCAGTAGTAGTAGTAGTTTGAGAAGTAGTACTGATAGTAGTACTCATAGCAGCAGCAACAGTAGCAGCCGTAGCTGCAATAGCAACAGCAACAGTAGTGATGGCATAGGCAATTGCAGCTACAGTAGTAGTGGCAGTAGTAGTTGTAGCAGTAGTAGAAGCAGTATTAGTTGCAGTACTGGCAGCAGTAGTAGTATTAGTAGTAGTAGTTATAGTTATTGTAGCAGTAGTAGTTGAAGCAGTATTAGTAGTAGTAGTAGCTATTGTAGTAGAATTAACAGTAGCAGCAGTAGTAGTGGAAGTAGTAATACCAGTTGAAGTAGTATTAGTGGTAGCAGCAGCAGCAATAGCAGGAGTAGTTTTAGTAGTAATAGTAGAAGCAGCAAAGTAGTGGTAGTAGTAGCAGTAGTAGTGGTAGCAGTAGCAGTAGCAGTAGCCGTAGTGGCAGAAGTTGCAACACTAGTAGTAGCAGAAGTATTAGAAGTACGAGTAGTAGCGATAGCAGTAGTCACAGCAGTAGTAATTGTAGTGGTACTCGAAGCAATGGTAGTTGTTGTAGTAGTAGCAGTAGGAGTAGTAATATTAGCTCTAGCAATAGTAGTAGTAGCAGAAGCAGTAGTAGAAGTAGTAGTAGTTGTTGTAGCCACTACAGTGATAGTAGTAGTAGTTGTAGTAGTAGTAGTAGTAGTAGTAGTAGGAGTAGGAGTAGTAGTAGCAATAGCAGTAGTAGCAGAAGTAGTAGTTGTAGTAGTAGTAGTTGTTGTAATAGTAGTAGTAGTAGTAGTAGTAGTGTTAGTAGTTGTAGTAGTAGTACTTGTAGTAGCATAATTAGAAGCAGACACTGTTGCAGAACTATAAGTAGTCGTTGCAGAGGTAGTACCAGAAGTGGCAGTAGTAGTAGTACAAATTATAGCAACAGTAGTAGTAGTAGCATTAGCAGGAGCAGCAGTAATAGTTGTAGCACAAGTGCTAGTAGTTTAGCAGCTGTAATAATAGTTATACTAGAAGCAACAGAAGTAGTAGTAGCCATAGTAGGAGTAATAGTAGTAGTAGTAGTAGTAGCAGGATTAGTAGTATTAGCAGTAGTGGTAGTAGTTGCAGCTGCAATAGTGGTAATAGTAATAGCAGTTGTAGTAGTAGTAGTTGCAGCAGCCCTACTAGTAGTATTCATTACAATAGTAGTACTAGTAGTAGCAGTAGCAGTTGTGGAAGTAGTAGCTGTAGTACCTGCAGAAGTAGTTGTTGTAAAAGTAGTAGCATTAGTAATAGTAGTAATAGCAGCAATAGAAATAGCAATAGCAGTAGTAGTAGCAATAGTAGTACCAACAGTATTGGTTGCATTATTAGTAGCAATAGTAGTAGTAATAGCAACATCAGCATTAGTAGTAGTGGAAGTAGTTGTTGTAGTAGTAGTAGTAGTAGTAGTAGTAGTAGTAGTAGTATATGTGGTAGTTGTAGTAGTAACAATAGCCATAGCATTGGTAGTAGCAGTAGTAGCAGCTATAGTAGTTGTTTTAGTAATAGTAGTAGACATAATACTAGTCGTTGTTGTCATAGTCGTAATTGTAGCAGTAGCAGTAGTAGTACCAGTAGTAGCAGCAGCAGTAGTTGTGGTAGTAGTTGCAGTAATAGTAGTAGTAATAGTAGCAGTAGTAGTTGTTGTACTAGTAGTAAGAGTAGTAGTAGTTTTTGTAGTGGTAGTAGTAATAGTAGCTATAGTAGTAGTAGTAGCAGTAGCGGTAGTAGCTACTACAGCAGCACCGATAGTAGTAGTAGTGGTATAGTAGTAGTAGCAGTTGCAGTAGTAGTACTAGTAATAGCAGTAGCAGTTGTAGTACTAGCAGCTGTAGTACCGGCAGAAGTAGTTGTTGTAGCAGCCGTAGCACTAGTAGTTGTTGTAGTAATAATAATAACAGCAACAATAGTAGTAGTATTAGTGATAGTAGAAGTAGTAGCAGAGTAGTGATTGCGGTAGTAGCAGCAATAGTTGCAGTAGAAGGAATAGTCATGGCAGTTGTACCAAAAGCAGGAGTGGTAGTTGTAGTGATAGTAGCAGCAGCAGTAGCAATATTACTTGTTGTAATAGTAGTAGTAGTAATATAGTAGTAATATTAGTAGTAGTGGTAGCAGTCGTAATAGTTGTTATTGTTGTTATATGAGTTGAAGTAGCAGTAGTAGCACAAGTTGTTGTAGTATTAGGAGTACTACTACTACTACTACTACTACTACTACTACTGCTAGTCCTACTGCTACTACTACTAGTGTCGCTATTGCTACTACTACAACTATTACTTCTACTACTTTTGTTACTACTACTTCTACTACTGCTACTACTACTACTGCAACTACAACTATAACTAGTACTCCAACTGCTACTATTACTATGACTGCCCCTACTACTAGTACTACTACTATAGTTGCACTACTTCTTCTACTGCTACTACCAATACTTCTCCCACTACTATTACTACTGCTACTGCTTCTGCTACTACTACTACTGCTCGTCCTACTAATATTACTGCTGCTACCACTATCAATGCTACTACTAGTAGTAGTACTGCAACTATTACTACTACCACTACTACTGCTGCTCCTAATACTACTACTACTACTATTGCTTCTTCTTCTACTGCTACTACTGCTGCTGCTACTACTACTACTTCTACTACTGTTACTTCTGCTACTTTTACTTCACCTCTAAGTTATACTACTACTATTACTTCTGCTACGACTACTACTACTATTGTTGATTCTGCTATAACTTCTGCTACTATGACCGCTATCGCTACCATCACTACTACTTCTTCTACTATAACTTCTTCTACTACTATTACTACTACCGCTACTACTACTACTATTGCTACAATGTAACAACTACTGATAATACTAGTGCTACTATTACTACTACTACTACTACTACTATTACTATAACTGCTACTATTACTATAACTGCTACAACTACTACTATTAATACTACTACTGCTGCTACTGTTGCTGCTATGACTCACTCCTACTGCTATTACTATTACTACCACTACAACTACTTTGACTACTACAACAAATGGTACTATTACCAATGCTACTAGTAGTCCTACGACTATTGCTACTACTACTGGTAGTGCTACTACAACTACTACTTTATCTCCGAGTACTACTACTACCGCGGCTACTAATTCTGTTAATACTTACCCTACTACTACTACTACCACTATTGTTACTGCTGCTACTACTGCTACTATGACTACTACCGCTATTATCACTATTACTACTACAACTATTATGACCAGTGCTATTGGCCCTGTTGCCACTTTTGCTATTGCAATTAGTGCTACTAGTCCTGCTAATACTACTTCAAATACCACTACAACTGCTAGTCCTACAGCTAATACTTTTACTACCACTACGACTACTACTACTACTTTTGCTTCCACTAGTGTAACTACTTCTGCTGCTACTGCTACAACTATTGCAACTTCTCCTACTTCTATGACTACTTCTACCATTACAACTGCTACTAATACTACTACTACCACTGCTACAATTGCAACGACAACTACTACCCTTGCTTCTACAACTAATACTTCTACTACGGCTTCTAATACAACTACTACTAATACTACAACAACTAATGCGGCTGCTACTACTACTACCACTACTACTCCTACTACTATAACTATTGCTACTATTATTTCTACTAATGACACTCCTAGTACTGCTTCTTCTGCTACTACTTCTACTACTACAACTGCATCTGCTACTCCTACAACTATTGCTACTGCTCCTACTACTGCTACTACCTCCTACTACGACTGCTACTACGACTACTACTACTAATACTACTCCAACTATTACAACTATTGCTACTACTATAGCTATTATTACTACTACTACTACCACTACTACTACTACTACTACTACTACTCCTCTAACTACTACTACTACTACTATTATTACTACTACTACTACCACTACTACTACTACTACTAATACTACTACTCTAACTACTACTACTACTACAACCACTATTACTACTACTGATACTCTTACTACTACCGCTAGTACAACTACCTATACTTCTACTGCTGCTTCTGCTACTCCAAATGCAGCTGCCACTGCTCGTACTATTACTGCCCCTCCTACTTCTACTAGTGCCACAACTAATTCTACTACTATTACTACTGCTACTCTTGCTGCTACATCTACTACTACTAATGTTGTGCCGACTACTATTGCTATCACTACTTTTGCTACTACTAACCCAAATATTGATACAATTCTCTTACTACTACTACCTAAAGATTGCCTACCACTACTACTACTCCTATACGACTACTGCTACCACAACAACCAAACTACTACTACTACACGTCTTGATGCTACTACTATTACTATTCTCCTCCTATTTCCTGCACTTACTACTTATAACAACTACTGACTACTACTATTACGACTACTATTTCTACAACTACTACTACTACTACTTCTTCTCCTCCTACAACTACTTCTGCTACAACTATTGCGACTTCAGTGACTACTACTATTGCTACTACTACTACTACAACTACTATTGTTACTACTACTGCTACTACTACTACTACAGCTCCTACTACTATAACTACTACTACTATTTCCTCAACTCCTATGCCGACTATTACGACTACCACTGCTGTTACTATTGCTACAACTACTACCATTTTTACTAATGATACTCCAACAAGTACCACTGCTGCTTCCACGTGTACTACAGCAACTGCAACTGCTCCAACTGTTACTACTGCTACTCCTCCTACTACTGCTGCTACTCCTACAATGACTGCTACTACTACTACTACTACTACCCCAACTACAACAACAACTACTACTGCTAATATTACTCCTACTACCGCTACTACTCTAACTACTACTACTCCGACTACTACTACTGCTACAACCACTACTACTACTATTGATACTCCTACTACAACATCGAGTACAACTATTTATACTTCTATGGCTACTATTGCAACTCCTACTACTGCTACTATGGCTCCTATAATTACCACTCCTACTTCTACTAGTACTACAACAGCTTCTATTGCTTCTACTATAGCTATTACTACTACTCTAGCTTCTGCTTCTACCACTACTACTAATATTGCACCTACTACTGTTACTATTACCACTTCTGCTACTACTACTGATACTACTGCTGCAGCTGCTACTACTACTACTACTACGGTTGCTACCACTACTACTACTACTACTAATACTACAGCTATAGCTACTACTACTACTACTAGTACTGCTACTTCTACTACTACTACTAGTACTGCTACTACTACTACTACTACTACTACTACTATTACTACTACAACAACAACAACTACTAAGACTACTATTGCTACTAATGCTATGACTACAACTTCTACTACTTCTCCTACTACTACTACTTCTACTACAACTTCTGCTACTGCTACTACTGCTACTGCTGCTATACTACTATGACTACTAATGCTGTTGCTACTTCCGCTACTACTGCTACTCCAACTACAACTACTGCTACTTCTGCTAGTACTACTACCGCTACTACAACTACTACTATTACAACTGCTATTGCCTATACTACTGCTTCTCCTACTCCTAATATAGCATTGCCTACTACTACAACTACTACTACTTATACTACCACTGCAGCCACTGCTGCTACTACAAATACTCCTGCTAATGCTACTACTACTTCTTCTGCTACTACTGCGACTACTTTCGTTTCTACTAGTACTACGACCACTACTACTGCTACTACGACTACTACTGCTACTACTTCTACTGCTACTATAACTGTTTCTCCTACTACTACTTGTACTACAACAACAACTACTACTACTTTCGAAAGTTTTGCAACTATCGTAACTACTATTGCGACTACTGCTACAACAACTACTACTATTACTACTACTACTACTACTACTATAACCCCAACAACTACCACTAGTACTTCTAGTACTGCAACTTCTACTACTCCTCCTACTACTTCTACAACTACTACTGCTACAGCTTCAAATACAACTTCTCCTTTTACTACTTCAGCTACTACTACTGCAACTACTACTACCACTACCACAGCTACTCCTACTACTACTGCTGCTCATATTACGACTACTACCACTTCTACAACTACTATTACAACTAATACTACTATTAACACTACTTTTGCTAAAATTACAACCGCTACTACCACTACTTCTTCTACTACTACTACTACAATTACTACAACTACGACTACTACAACAACAACAACTACTACAATAATTACTGCTACTACTACTAGAATTACTATTACTACTGCTACAATTTCAGCTATGACAATGACTGCTACCGTGACCTCTACTGCGAATAATACTACAACTAGTACTACTTCTATTCCTAATACTACATCTACAACTGCTATTCCTTCTGCTTCAAATACAACATCTCCTTTTACTGCTTCTACTACTACTACTGCTACTACTACTACCACTACGAAAGCTTCTAGTACTATTTCAGCTACTAATACTACGACTACTATGACTACTACAACTACTACTACTGTTGCTGCTGATATTACTACTACTTCTCCACCTACTACTACTGTTACTACAACTACTACTGCAACTCATACTATGGCTAATACGACTACTGCTACTACTACTACAACTACTACCAC
Source organism: Trichopus zeylanicus subsp. travancoricus (assembly GCA_005019695.1). Taxonomy (NCBI): domain Eukaryota; kingdom Viridiplantae; phylum Streptophyta; class Magnoliopsida; order Dioscoreales; family Dioscoreaceae; genus Trichopus; species Trichopus zeylanicus. The sequence continues at coordinate 31,860 of RXID01022327.1, forward strand.
TACTACTAATACTACTACAACTGCTACTACTACTTCTCCTACTTCAACTACTACTACTAATACTACTGCCACTACTTCTACTTCTACTGCTGCAGCTGCGACTGCGACTCTCACTACTACAACTATTACTTCTGCTGCTACTATTACTACTACTGCTACTACTACTACTACTGCTACTACTACTACTACTGTTACTACTACTACTAATCCTGCTACTACAACTACTACTCATGCAGCTACCACTACTACTACTACTACTATTGCTACTGCTACAACTACCACTTATCCTACTACTACAACTTTTGGTACTACTATTGCTACTACTAATACTACTGTTACTGCTACTACTACTGCTGCTACAACGACTAACGATACTTCCACTGTTATTACTACTATTGCTGCTACTACAATAACTATTGTGGCTCCCACTACTAATATTTCCACTATTACTGCTACTACTTCTACTACTACTACTACCTCACGTACTAAAATTACTAACTCAACTACTGCTTCTACTACTAAAACTACTGCTACTACTACTACTTCTGCTACTACTTGTATCACCACCACTACTACTACTACTGCAACTACTACAACTCCTACTATTGCTACTACTACCCCCACTTCTACTACATTGGCTATTACTACTACTAATATTACCATGACTGCTACTACGGCTACTACAACAGCAGCTATAACTACTGCTACTGTTGTTGCTGTCGTTCCTCCTACGCTACAGCTGTCGTAATGTCTACTACTACTACTACTACTACTACTACTACTACTATTATTACTACTACTACTACTACTACTACTATTACTACAACTTCTACTACTACTACTCCTCCTCCTCCTCCTCCTACTACTACTACTGCTACTTCTACTACAACTACCACTGTTGCTACTATTATTTCTCTAGCTCCAACTACTATGGCCACTACTACTAGTACCACTACTAATGCCACTAGTACTACCACCACTACGACTTCTATAACAACAACTAGTACTACAGCTACGACTGCTACTTCTACTACAATAACAACTGCTACTACTATAGTTAAAACTGCTAAATCTATTGCTTCTGCTACAAATACTACTACTATGACTGCTACAACTATTACTACTACTACACCCAACTACTAAAACTACTACTATTACTAGTACTATAGCAGCTGTTGCTACTACTACTACTACTACAACTACTTCTACTACAACTACTTCTACTACTCCTACTACTGCTACTACTGCTACTACTGCTACTGCTTCTACCACTAGTACTACTACTACTACTAATACTACTACAAGAATTTCTACTACTACTACTTTTACTACTAATACTGGTACTACTTCTACTACAACTACCACTGCGGCTACTGCTGCTGTTGCTACAACTACTCCATCGATTTCTACAACTAAAATGACTACCTGCTACTACTACTATTGCTACTACTACTACAACTACTACTTCTACTACTACTACTACCACTATTATTATTGCTCCTTATGCAAATAGCACTACTACTATTGCTACTACTACTAATACTCTTGCTCCTACTCCTGCTACTAATGCTATTGCTACTACTATAATTACAGCTGCTACTACTACTGCTACTCCTACTGCTCCTACAATAACTACTACTACAACTATTACTGTGACTACTAGGGCAACTACTATTACTAGTACTCCTGCTACTGCTACTACTATAACTATTATTATTTTTACTACTACAACTACTGTGATTACTAGTACATCAGCTTCTACTATTGCAAACTTCTTGTCCTACTACTACTGCTACAGCCGCTATAATAACTACTACTACTCCAATTACAACTTCTCCAACTACTACTACTACTACTAATACAACTGGCACTACTACTATTACTACTGCTAATACAACTGGTACTACTACTATGACTCTTGCTGCTACTACTACCACTACTTTTACTACAACCACTACTACTACTACTACTACTACTATTGCAACTACTGCTACTACTCTTATTTGTATACTACAACAACAAATACTACCACAACTACTTCTACTACTAATACTACTACTACTCCTACTTTTGCCAGTAATACTACTACGACAACTAACACAACTACAACTAATAATACAACTTCTAATACTACTACTATTACTACTACTACTACTACCACTTCTGCTACTACTATTTCTACTACTATTGCTACTACTACAACAACTACTACTATTACTACTACTACAACTAGTACTACTACAACTACTAGAACTAGTACTTCTACTGCTACTACTGCTACTACTCTGCAAATACTACTGCTACTTCTTCTACTACTAGTACTACTGCAACTACTGCTACTACTACTGCAACTACTGCTACTACTACTGCTACTACTGTAGCGACAATGACTACAACTACTGCTACTACTGCTACTACTGAAAACCTACTGCTACTACTACTTCAGCTACTACTAGTGCTATTGCTGCAATTGCTACTACTATTGCTACTACTACTACTATAACTACTACCATTACTACTACTGCTACTCGTGCTACTACTACTACAACTGTGACTTCTGCTACTGCTACTACTTCTACTCCTACTACTACTACTGTAGCTGCTGCTGAAACAACTACTATGGCTGTTCCTACTACTACTACTACTACAGCCACTACTACTACTGCTAATATTGCGGCTGCCACAATTGCTAATACTACTTTGGCTTCTACAATTGCTACTACAACTACTATTGCTACTTCTTCTATTGTTACGATTGC
>RXID01022327.1:34695-53174 GCA_005019695.1 Trichopus zeylanicus subsp. travancoricus
GACTACTTCTACTACTACTACCACTAATACTACTACTACCACTACTACAACAACAACAACTACTACTCCTACTTCAACTACTATTACTACCACTACTATGACAATTACTACTTCCTCAACCACTACTACTACTACTTCTGCTACTACTACTACTATGACTACTTCTACTACTACTACCACTACTACTACGACTGCTACTACTCCTCCTACTACAACGACTATTACTACCACCACTATGACAATTACTACTACTACTACTGCTACGCTGTTGTTGCTACAGCTACTACAACTACAACAACTACTATTTTTGCTACTACTGCTACTACTACTACTACTTCAACTATAGTTACTACTTCTACTACTACTACTTCAACTATAGTTACTACTGCTACTAATACTGCTATAGCTTCTACTACTACTTGTCCTAGTCGTACTACAACTACTACGCCTACTACCATTTCTACTACAACAACTGCTACTACTAATGATACTCCTGCTACAACTGCTACTACTACTACTTCTACTTCTTGTGCAGCTACTTCTATTGCGATGACTACTACTACTACTGCAACTACTTCTACTGCTTCTATGACAGCTATGACTACTACAACTACTAGTACTACTACTACTACATAGACCACTATTTCTACGACTTCTACAACTACTACATCTACTACCTCTACTACTACTACTATCACCTCCACCACCACCACCACCACTACTACTACAACTTCTATTTCTAGTACTACTACTACTACTTTTGCAACTACAACAACCGCCACTGGGACTATTACTGCTGCTACTACTACTATGACCACTACTTCTACTAGTACTACTAATGCTACTACTATTATGACTAATACAACTACTGCCACAACTAATACTACTACTACTACTACCACTAATTCTAAAACTACTATTGCAACTACTCCTACTGCTACTACTACTACTACTACTACTACTACTATTACAATGCCGACTACGGCTGCCACTACTATTGTGACTACTACTACAACTACTACGCGACTACTACTACTACTACTACTACTTCTGCTACTACTACTACTCCTACTAGTGCCACTACTACTACTGCTACTACTTTCTACTGCAACTACTAATACTACTACCACTACTGCTGCTACTACTACTATTACAACTACTTCTACTGCTACTATAATTACTACTACTATCGCTTGTACTACTACTGCTACTACCACTTGTAATACGGCTACTACAACCAATACTACTAGTATTACTACAACTACTATTACCACTTATCCTAGTGCAACTTCTTCTGGTACTACTACTGCACCTTCTGCTACTGCTACTGCTGTTACTACTACAACTACTTCTATTACTTTCACTGCTACTACTTCTGCTACTACTACTAATGCTAGTACTACAAAAACTACTGTTGATTCAACAATAACTATTGGTACCATTACTAGTACTACTTATGATACCACTGCTACTGCTACCACTACTTCTACTACAACTACTTCTACACCACCTACTTCTACTCCTGCAACTACAACTACTACTACTAAAGCTATTGCTGCTACTATTACTACTTCTCCGAGTACTACTACAACTGCTACAACTATCGGTATGGTATCTATTTCTATTATAGCTTCTACGACTACTACTACACTTTTGCTACTACAACTACTACTACTACTTCTTCTACTACTTCGACAACACCTACCATTACTATTGCAACTACTACGATTACTTCTACGACTGCTACTGATGCTTCCACCACTATTGCTACTACTACTACTATAGCTACTATTACTACAACTGCTCCAACTACTACTATTATTATTACTACTACTGCTACTACTACTGCTCTATTGCTGTTACTAGTACTATTGCTACTCCTACTAACACTACTACTACCATAACTACTACTGCTACAACTTGTATTATTACTACTACTACTACTACTAATGTTGCTACTACTTCTACTACTATTACTTCTACTACAACTACCACTACTACTGCGACTACTACTATTAGCACTACTACTTCTACTACTAATATTACTACTACCACAACTACTACTCCTACTACTGCTATAACTGCTACTGCTGCTACAATAACAGCAACTACAACTACTAATACTACTACTACTACCACCACCACCACCACCACCACCACCACTACCAATACTAATACAACCACTACTACTACTACTACTACTACTACTACTATAACTACTACCACAACTATAACAACAACTACTACTTCTTCTAACACTACTATTACTGCTACTACAACTATAACTACTACTACTACTGTTCAAACTGCTACTACTAATATTACTACCGCTACTACTACTGCTATTACTACTACTACTACTGCTGCCGCTACTTCAAATACTACTACAATTACTACCACTGCTACTACTTCTCCAATTACAACTACTACCACTGCTATTACTTCTCCAGCTACAACTACTACTAATACTATTGCTGCTGGTAATGCTCCTACTAATACTACTACTGCTGTTGCTGCTACTGCTACTGCTACTGTTGTTTCCACTACCACTACTATTGCTACTACAACTGCGACAACTACCAATGCTACAACGACATCAACTGCTACTGCTACTACTTCTCCTACTACTTATACTACTGTTGCCATAATTGTCTCTACTGCTACTGCTACCACTACTACTACTACTACACTACTACAACTACCGCTACTGCTACTGCTGGTGCTGATACTACTACTTCTATTACTTCTCCTAGTGCTACTACTACGACAGCAACTACTACTACTACTACTACTTATACTATTACTGCTGCTACAACCACTACTACTACCTCGACTGCTAAAACTATTACTACTACTTCTACTCCTACTACTTTGGCTACTGTTGCTTCTTCTACTACAACAACTTCTACTAATACCGCTCCAACTACTACTACTACTACTACTAGAACTCCCACTCCCACTGCTTCTATGACAACAACTGATACTTCTCCTACTACTATGACTGCAACTACCACAACAATTGCAGCTCCTGCTACTACTACTACTACTACCTCAACTAGTACTACTGATACTCCAACTACTACTACTACTACTACTACTACTACTATTGTTACTCCAACTACTACTACAACTACAACTTCAACTGCTACAACTACTCCAAGTACTACTACTATTTTTGCTGCTACTATTAAGACTAATATTACTGCAACTATGCTAGTACTGCCACTACTACAACTACAGCAACTTGTCCTATAACTATAACTTCTAGTACAACTACTACTACTTCCACTTTAACTATTGCTACTACTTCTATGACTACTTCACCTACTACTACCACTGCTACTACTATTTCTACTACTGCTACTACTGCTACTACTACGGCTACTACTACTACTGCTACTACTACCACCACTACTACTACAGATGCTACTATTACTATTTCTACTACAACTACAACTTCTCCTACTACTACTACTTCTGCTACTACAACAACTACTACTACAGCTGCTGCTGCTACTACTACTATTCTCCTTCTACTACGACTTTTACTACTACAACTACCGCTACTGGTACTACTGCTTCTGCGCCTGCTATTACTTCTACTGCTGATACTACTACTCCTACTACAACAACTGCAACTTTTGCTCCTACTACTACTTCTGCTACTATTTCAACTTCTACTACTGCTTCTACTTCTACTTTTGCTACTACTATCACTACTACTACCACTGGACCTACTACTACTACTATGGCGGCTAATACTACTTCTACTACAATAACCACTGCTACTGCTATAGGTACTACTACTACTGCCACTGTTGCTACTACTACAATATTGACAACTATTTCTACTACTACAATTACTACTACTACTACCACCACTACTACTACTATGACTACTGCTACACTAATACTACTATTACTAGTACAATTGCTGCTACTACTATTACTAATACTAAGACTACTACTGCCACTACAACTACAACAACTACTACTACTACTACTACCAACACAAATACTACAACTTCTGCTACAATAACAATAACAACAACAACTAGTGCCGCTGCTACTACTACGACTACAGCTATTGCTATTACTACTACTACTACTAATACTACTTCTACTACTACTATTACTACTGCCACTACCACTGCTATTGCTACTATTACTACTGATTCTACTACAACAACTACAAGTACTACAGTAACTACTTCTGCAGCTACTACTACTGTAACTCTCACTACTACTCTGGCTGCTATTTTTGCTAGTGCTACACTACTAATGCTACTACTACTACTATTACTACTACTGCTACTACTGCTACTACAACTATTGCTAATACTACTGCTATTGCTTCTACTACAACTACCTTTAGCACTTCTGCTACTACTTCTACTTCCCCAAATACTGCTGCTACTACTAATACTGCCACTACTACTACATCTACTACCGCTACAACAATAACTACTATTTCTGTTGATGCTGCTACTAGTACTACTACTTCCAGTAACACTAAGACTGGCACTAATGTTGCTGCTTCTGCTACTAGTGCAACTACTACTATTGAAACTGCTACAGCTACTACTATTGATACTATTGCACCTCCTTCTACTACTGATGTTGCTCCTGTTGCTGCTACAACTACAACTACTACTCCTTTTGCTACTATTGATACTTTTGCTACTACTACTACTGCAACTACTGCTACTACTGTTACTGCTGCTACTACTTCTACTACTACTATTGCTGCTGCTACTACTACTACAACTACTACTCCTACTACTATTACTTCTGCTGCTACTACTGCTGCTTTGCTGTTGTTGCTGCTACAGCTACTATTACTACTACTGCTACTACTTATTCCTCTAACTTCTACTATTATTACTACTACTACAACAACTAATAATACTACTACTAGTACTACTACTACTAGTAATGCTACCGCAGTTGCTGATCTACTATTGCTACTACTAGTACTACAAATGCTATAACTACTATAATTACAACTACTTCTACTACTACTGCAACTACTAGTTCTACTACTACTAATACTACTACTACTACAACTACGACTACAAATGCCAATACCACTACTTCCATTACTATTGTGGCTACTTCGACAACTATTGCTGCTGCTACTACCACCACCACCACCACTACTCCTACTACTGCTCTTACTACTACTACTACTATTGCTGTAGTTCCGGCTACAACTTCTACTTTAACAACATCTCCTACTACTATTACTATTGCTAAAAGAATTATAGCTACTACTACAACTACTGCTTTAACTACTACTACTAGTAGTACTACTGCTACCACTTCTGCTTGCTATTACTACTACAACTACTAGTACTACTGCTCCTACTTCTACAAATATTATTGTTGGTACTACTGCTGCTGCTGCTACTACTACTACTATGACTACTGCTCCTGCTACTACTACTACTGATGCTGCTGCTACTACTACTACTACAGCTTCTACAACTACTTCTCCTTCTACTGCTACTACAACTACTATAGCTACTACTACTATTATTGCTACTAGTGCTAATGATAGTACTGCTACTGCTACTACTGATGCTAACGCTACTACTGCTGCTGCTCCAACTACTACTACTACTCTTATTACAACTACTGCCACTACTACTTCTGCTACTACTGCTACTCCTACTACTGCTACTCCTACTAATACTACTGCTGCCACCACTACTACTATTAATGTTGCTGCTACTTCTAATACTATTACTTCTAGTACAACTACTACTACAATGACTACTACTGCTATGACTAGCACTTCTACTACTACTATTACTACTTCTACTTCTAGTATGACTATTGCTACTGCTGCTACAACAACAACAACAACTACCACTAATACTGCTACTCCTACTCCTACTACTACTCCTGCTACTACTACTACTATAAATATGACTACCACTATAACCGCTACTACTACTAAGAATATTGCTACTGCTAGTACTACTATAACCACTACTACTAATACTAGTACTACTACTGCTCCTACTACTACTTCTGCTACTACTACTACTGCTGCTGCTACTACTAATACAACCATAATTACTTCCACTACAACAACTTCTCCTAGTATTACTATACCTAATGCTACTGCTAACACTACTACTACAGTAACTACTAGTATTGTTGCTGCTACTACTATTGCTGCTGCTACTGCCACTACTACTATGACTACTACTACTACTACTACTAATACTGCTACTACTACAACTACTACTGCTACTACTACTGCTATGACTACTACTTCTCCTACTTCTACTTGTACTACTTCTACTACTGCTGCTGCTACAACAACAACAACCACCACTTCTACTACTACTACTACTACATCTACTACTGCTATTATCAATATTACTATTACTACTGCTACGATTGCTACTACTGCTACTACAACTACTACAGCTATAACTAAACATGCTACTACAGTTACTACTGCTACTACAACTTCTACTCCTACTCCAACTGCTACAACGACTACTATAACTGCTACTACTCATGCTGCTGTCGCTGAGGCTGCTGCTTCTACTACTACTACTACTACTACTTCTACAACTTCTGCTACTACTACAATTACTGTAACCACTGCTACTGCTACAACTAATATTACTACTACAACTACTAGTACTATAACAACTCTAACTGCAACTAGTGCATTGGCTACTACTGCTGCTATTACTACTACTTCTACAACAGCTACTACAACAACTTTTGTTGGTACTCCACTTCTATTACTATTGCAACTAATTTTTTTACTCCTACTGCTACTATTACTACTACTCCTCCTACCACGACAACTACTATTATTTACAATAATGGTAATCCTACTGCTGCAGCTACTACTCCTGCAATTACTACTACTACTGCAACTACAACTACTACTCCAACTGCTACTGCACATGCTCCTTCTACTACTGCTACTACTAATGCCACTACTACTAATATAGCGGCTACTACTATTGTTATTACTAATTCTGCTACTACTATCGCTATAATTACTGCTTCTGCTCTACTACTTCCGGTAATACTACAGCTGCTATGACTACTACTATGACTACAACTACTACGAATACAACTACTTCTGCTACTTCTACTACTACTACTGCTGCTGTTATCACTAACACAACTACCACTACAACTACTATTACTACTAATACTACTACTACTACAACTACGACTACTATTTCTACTACTACTACTACTATTACTACTACTACTTCTACTATAACAACTGCCACTACTACTGCTATGGCTACTACTACTACTACAAGTACTGCTATTCCTACTATTGCTTCAACAGCTACTACTACAACTACTAGAACAAAAATAACAATAACTACTACTACTGCTACTGCTACTACGGCTGCCACTACTACTACTACTACTTCTTCTACTACTACTACTGCTTTTGCTACTATTGCTATTACTGCTACTACTTCAACTACCGCCACTACTATTACTACTACTACAACTCCTACTACTACTAAAACTAGTACTACAACTACTACAACTGTTACTGACGCTTCTACTGCTATTATTGCTAATACTACTACCACTACTACTACTACTACAGCTGCTACTATTGCTACTACTACTACCCCGACTACGAAGACTACTACTACTACTTCTACTGCTACGACTACAGCTACTACTGGTATTATCGCTACTACTACTACTGTTGCTACTATTCCTACTACTACTACGACAACTATTACACCAACAACTGCCCATGCTACTATAGCTACTATTGCTACTATAACTTATACTACTGCTATTACTACTTCTACAGCCCATACTACAACTGCCACTACTACAATTTTTGCTGCTACTACTTTTACTACCACTACAACTATGACTAGTACTACAACTGCTACTACTCCTGTTGCTGCTATGGCTGCCGCAGCTGCAGCTACTGCTACTACTACTACTACTTCTCCGATTTCCACGACTACAGCTATCTACTATAACTACTGTTACTACTGCTACTACAATAGCTAATATTATTACTACAATTGCTACTACTACTACTACTGCTCCTACTACTACTACTATCGCTACTACTAGAACAACTGCTTCTAGTACTGCTGCTGCTGCTGCTACTCTACTATAATTACTATTCCTCTATTTCTGCTAGTCCTACTGCTACTATTACTACTTCTCCTACAACAACTCTAACTACTATTATTTTTACAAATGATACTCCTACTTCTACTACTACTAATCCTACTACTACTACTACAACTGCTACTCCTACTACTACTTCTCCTACTCCTTTTACTAGTGCTACTACTAATACCACTACAACTAATACGGTAGCTACTACTACTGCTATTACTACTTCTACTACTACTATGACTACACCAACTACTATCGCTACTACTTCTACTACTACTATGGCCGCTATGACTACTACTACGACACTTCTTCCACTGCGACTACGACTACCGCTAATATTACTACTTCTACTAATACTGTTACTACTACTACTAGTACCATAGTTGCTCCCTCTATCACTAATACCACTACTACTACAGCCACTATTACTACTAATACTACTACTACAATAACTACTACTACTTCTAGTACAACTAATACCACCACTATAGCTATGTCTACTACTACTACTACTACTACTTCTGCTACTACTACTACAGCTGCCACGACTGCTACTATAACAACTTCTGCTACTATTGCAACCACTACTACAACTTCTACTACTACTAAAACTACAACTACTATGACTATTACTACTGCTACTACTGCGATTATCACTACTACAACTACTACTGCTACTGCTACTATTATTACTACTACTACTACAACAATAACAACTACTACTATTACTACTACTGCGACTATGACTACCACTAATGCTACTACTTCTACCAATAGTGTTACTAATACTACTAGTACCACTGCTGCTCCATATATCACTAATACCACTACTACTACAGCCACTATTACTACTAATACTACTACTACTACAATAACTACTACTACTTCTACTACAACTACTACCACCACTGACCACTATAGATATGGCTACTACTACTACTACTACTAGTTTTACTACTACTATGGCTGCCACGACTGCTATTATAACAACTTCTGCTACTATTGCTACCACTACTACAACTTCTACTACTACTAAAACTACAACAACAACGACTATTACTACTGCTACTACTGCGATTATCGCTACTACAACTACTACTACTACTATTACTACTACTACAGCTGCTACTACTCCTACTACTCCTACTGCTACCTCTCCTGCTATTATGACTACTGCTACTAGTACTACTACTACTACTAATACTACTACTACTACTGCTGCTGCTGCTGCTACTGCTACTGCTATTACTACTACTACTACTACTGCTACTATTACAACTGCTACTGCAACTAATACTACTGCTTCTTCTCCTAGCACTAATACTACTGCTCCTATTAGGACTACTGCTACTGCTGCTACTGTTACTACTACTCCTACTACTAATGCTGCTGCTGCTACTACTATTCCAACTATAGCTACGATAACTACTACTATGAGTACTCATGCTACTACAAGTACAACTTCAACTACTGCTACTGCAAATGCTACTCCTGCTACTTCTATTGCTGCTTCTACTAACACTACTACAACTCCTACTACTACTGAAACTGCACCTACATCTACTTCTATAGCTACTGCTACTACAACTTCAACTAATATCGCTCCAACAACTACTACTATTGATACTAGAACCCCAAATGCTACTGCTTTTATGATAAAAACTGCTACTGCTCCTACTACTATGACTACTATTACCACAACTACTGCAGCGCGAGCTACTACTACAGCTACTAGTACCACTTCTAATACTACTACAACTACTGCTATTACTACTATTGCTGATGCTACAGCTACTACCACTCCTTTAGCGGGTTCTATTGATTCTCTTACTACTACTTCTACTTCTAATGATACCACCATGACTTCTACTACAATTGTGGATGCTACGATTGAGACAACTGCTACAACAACTACTTCTATAGCTACGGCTACTACTACTATTACTACAACTACAACAACTACCATAACTACTACAACTTGTGCTACAACTGTAATTTCTACTACGACAATAACAACTACTACTTCTACTTCAACTACTATTACTACTTCAACTACGACTTCTCCTACTACTACCACTGCTACTACTACTGCTACTACCATTGCTGCTACTACAACAACTAGTACTGCTGCTACTGATACTGCTGCTACTACCACTACCACTTCTACTACTATAGATACTACTATTACTGCTTTCGTGACCACTACTACTTCTCTTGCTATTACTACTTTTGCTACTACTACTGCTGCTACTACTACTAATACTATTACTACTACTACTATTACTACTACTACTACTATTATTTTTACTACTAGTATTACTCCTACTACTACTACTATTACTACTACTACTACCACCCCCACCACTACCACCACCACCACCACCTCCATCACCACCACCACGACTACTACTACTACTACTACTATTACCACTATTACCACTATTACAACAACAACTACTACTACTACTAGTACAATGACAACAACAACAACTACAACTACTACACCAGTTACTTCTACGATTACTACTATGACTAATGCTAATGCTACTACAGCTATGACTCCTACTGCTACTACTCCTCCTGCTACTAATACTCCTACTACTACTACTACTACTACAAATACTACTCCTACTACTGCTATTACTCCGATGGCTACTACTACTACCACCACCACTACTGGTACTACCACTACTACTACTACTGAAACCACTACTACTACTGTTGTTGCTGCTCCTAGTACTACTACTGCTACAACAACAAATACCACTGCTGCTGCTGCTGCTCCTCCTACTACTACTTCTAGTAATACTACTATTGCCACTAATATTGTTGCTTCTACTACTGTTGCAACTACTACTAATACAATTGCTACGGCTACTATTACATATACTGCGACTACTTGTTCTACTACTTTTGCTACTCCTACTTTCGCTACTACTACTACTATAATTGCTACAACTGCTATTACTATTGCTATGGTTACTACTATTGCTACTGCTACTACTGATGCTACTGCTGCTCCGACTACTTATACTACTATTACTACTTCAACTATTAGTACTGCTATTACTGCTGCTGCTGCTACTACTACTTCTGCTACTACTTCTCATCCTACAACTGCTACTACTACTACTACTACTAATACTACTACTACCACTGCTACATCCACTACTGCTGCTACCACTACTACTACTACTTCTACTGCTGCTATTGTTACTAGTACTGTTGTTGTTGCCGGTATTGATACTACTGCTACTATTACAACTACCACTAATACAACTCTGCTACAACCGCTACTCCTCCAACTACTACTACATCTGCTACTACTACTACTATAACTACTACTACTATTACTATTACTGCTACTACTATTATTACTACTACTACTACCACCACCACCACCACCACCACCATTACTACTACAACTACTACTATTACTACTACTACAACTATTGCAACTATTGCAACTACTACTGCTACTACTACTACTACTACTACTACTACCACTACAGATACTACTCCTACTACTGCTATTATAATTGTTGTTGCTACTACTGCTGCTACTACCACTACTACTGCTACTGCTACCACTACTACTGCTACCACTACTACTCCTACTACTACTACAGCTACAACAACAAAGATTACTATCGCTGTTGCTGCTGCTTGTACTACTACTTTTAGTAATACAAGTACTGCCACTATTGTTGCTGCTTCTGCTGCTGCAGTAGCTATTACTAATATAACTGTAATGGCTAATACCACTGATACTGCTACTACATATTCTACTACTTTTGGATCTCCTAATTTTGCAACTACTACTCCTACAAATGCTACAACTACTACTACTATTGCTACTATTACTACTACTGCAACTACTACTACTGGTGCTACTACTACTACTGTTGCTGCTGCTTCTACTACTACTATTGCAGCTATTGTTGCTACTACTACTACCACTATTACAACTTCCACTATTACTACTATTACAGCTGTCGCTTCTGCTACTACTACTACTACGGCTACTTCTCCTCCTACTACTACTACTAAAACTAATACTATTACTACTAGTACTACTAGTACTAGTACTGCTGCTGCTACTGCTACTGTTGATGTTACTGCTACAATTGATGCTACAATAGCTACAACAACCACTACTTTTGCTACTATAACTACTACTACAACAACGACAAAATCTACAAATGCTACTACTATGACTATTATTAGCACTGTGGTACTACTACTACTACTATTACTACTACTATTTCTACTAGTACTACTGCTGCTGCTACTAGTACTACTACTACTATAACTGCAACTACTACTACTACTACTTCTACTACAACTACTATGACCACAATAACTACTACTAGTACAACCACTACTACTACTACAAGTACTAGTGCTACTACTTCTGCTACTACTACTATAGTTATACCTACTAAAACTTCTTGTACTACTTATACAACAATGACTACTACTACTGTAAACTGCAACTACTACTACTACTGCCACTATTACTACTACTACTACTACTACTACTACTACTACTACTCCTCCTGCTACTACTACAACCGCGACTATTACTATAGCTATAACTATTTCTACAACAATAACTACTACTACTCCTACTAGTACTGCTAATACTAGTACTACAACAACTACTACTACTACTACTAATACTACGACTATTGCTTTGACTGCTACTACTACTGCTACTACTACTGCTACTACTACAACTACAACAATAACTACTACCACTACTACTCCTTCTACTTCTACTACTACTATTACTACTACTCCTGCTACTACTACTATAACTATTACTGCTACTATTGCTACTTCTCTTACCTCTACTACCATTAATACAACTACTGCTACTACACTACTACTACAACTACTGCTACCTGCATTGCTACTACTCCAACAAATACTACTACTATTACCACAACTATGCCAACTGTTACTACTACCACTACTACTATAACTACTACTACAACTTCTACTACTACTACTACTACTACAACTAGCAACATAAGTAGTGGTCATAGTCGTAGTAATATTAGTAGTTGTAGTAGCAGTAGTGGATGTCATAGTTGGAGTATTAGGAGGAGGAGGTGAAGGAGTAGTAGTTGTAGGATTTGTAGCAGCAGCAGTAGTAGTAGGTGCAGTTGTAATAGTATCAGTAGCCATAGTAATTTAGGTAGTAGTAACAATAGTAATAGTAGTTGTATTTGTAGTAGTCGTAGTAATAGTAGTTGTACGAGTAGAAGAAGTAGGAGTAGTAGCAGTAGAAGTAGTAGCAGCAATAGTTGTAGTACTTATAGTTGTAGTTGTTGTGGTAGTGGCTGTAGTAGTAGTTGTTGTTGCTATTGTTGTAATAGCAGCAGTAGTTGGATTAGTATTAAAATTAGTATTAGCAGTTGTAGCAATCACAGTAGAAGAAGCAGCAGTAGTAGTAGTAGTAATAGTAGTACTAGTAGTAGAAGTAGTAGTAGTAGTAGTATTAGCAGGAGGAGTAGTAGTAGGTGTAGTCGTAGTCATAGTCATAGTAGTAGTATTAGTAGTAGTAGCAGTGGTGGTAGTAGTAAAAGTAGTAGCATTACTAGTAATAGTTGTTGTAGTTGTAGTAGTAGCAGGAGTAGTAGTTATAGTAGTAGCAGTCATAGTAGAAGTTGTTGTAGTTGTAGTTGGAGTATTAGGAGCATTAGTGGTAGTAGTAGTAGAAGCAGCGGTAGTAGTAGTAGTAAGAGTAGGAGCTGTAGCAGCAGCAGCAGTAGGAATAGTAGTTGTATTAGTAGTAGGATTCATAGTAGTACCAGTAGTAGGAGTAGAATTAGTAGTAAGAGTAGTAGTAGTTATTGTTGTTGTTGTACTAGAAGTACTATTTGTAGTAGTAGTAGTTATTGTTGTTGTTGTTGTAATAGGAGTAGCATTAGTATTAGTATTAGTTGTTGTAGCAGTCATAGTTGAAGAAGCAGCAGTAGTGGTAGTAGTAATAGGAGTAGTAGTAGTAATAGTAGGAGGAGGAGGAGTAGTAGTACTAGTAGTAGTAGTAGTAGTAATAGTAGTAGTGGCAGGAGGAGTAGTGGTAGTAGTAGTCATAGTTGTAGTTTTAGTAGTAGTGATAGAAGTAGTAGTGGTGTTGGTAGTAGTAAAAGTAGTAGTAGTAGTAGCTGTAGTTAGGGTAGTAGTTGTAGTAGTAATAGTAGTTGTATTAGTAGTAGTTGGAGTAAAATTGTTGGTAGCAGAAGTAGTAGTTGTATTAGTAGTAATTGTAGTAGAAGTTGAAGTAGTAGTAATAGTTGAGTACTAGTAGTTGTAGTCGTACTTGTAGTAGGAGTAGCAATAGAAGTACGAGTAATAGAAGTCATAGTCATAGTAATAGTAGTTGTGGTAGTAGTAGTAGTGGAAGTTGTAGTTGGAGTATTAGGAGGAGGAGGAGGAGGAGGTGGAGGAGTAGTAGTTATAGTAGTGGTAGTAGTGCCAGTAGTAGTAATCGTAGTCATAGTAAAAGTAGTTGTAGTAGCAGTGGAAGTTATAGTTGGAGTGTTAGGAGTAGTAGTAGCACATGTAGTAGCCGTTGTAGAAGTTGTAGTAGTAGTAGTAGTTGTTGTTGTTGTTGTTGTTATTGTTGTAGTTGTAGTAGTAGATTGGGTCGTAGTAGCAACAGTAATAGTAGTTGTATAAGTGGTAGTCACAGTAGTTGTAGTAGTTGGAGTAGAAGTAGCAGTAGTTGTAGTAGTAGCTACAGTAGTAGTAGTGGTGGTAGTAGTAGCAGTAGTAGTTGAAGTAGTAGTAGTAGTAGTAGTAGTATAAGTAGTAGTAGTAGTAGTAGTAGTAGTAGCAGCAGCAGCAGCAGCTGTAGTAGTTGAAGTTATAGTAGCAGCAGCTGCAGTAGTAGTATTAGTTGTAATACTAATAATAGTAGTAGTAGTATTAGTAGTAAGTGGAGAAGAAACAAAAGTAGTGGTACTAGAAGTGGTAGCAGTTTTCTTGCAGTTTTTCTTGTAGTAGTAGTTGAAGTAGTATTAGTAATAGTAGCAGTTGCTGTAGTAGAAGTAGTAGTAGCAGTTGCAGTCATAGTTGTAGTAGTAGTAGTAGCAGTTGGAGCCATAGTGGTAGCATTAGTTGTAGTTGTAGTAGTAGTCGTAATGGTTGTAGAAATAGTAGTAGTAGTTGTACTATGAGTAATAGTAGCAGTAGGAGATGCAATAGTAGTAGCAGAATTAGTTGTAGAAGGAGAAGTAGTAATAGTAGTTGTTGTTGCAGTAATAATGGAAGTAGTAATATTAGTAGCAGTAGTTGCAGTAGTTGTAGTAGTAATAGTGGTAGTTGTAGCAGCAGTAGTCGTAGTAGCGAAAGCAGAAGTTGAAGTAGGAACAATAGTTGTAGCTGTTTCTATAGTAGCAATAGTAGCAATAGTAGTAATAGGAGTAGTAATAGTGGTAGTAGTACTAGTAGTAGTAGAAGTAGTAGTAGTCGTTGTTGTAGTACGAGTATTAGCAATAGCAATAGCAGTAGTAGTAGTAGTAGTAATAGTAGTTGTCATCGTAGTAGAAGTAATAGTAATAGTAGTAGTAGTAATAGCAGTAGTTGTAGCACTAGTAGTAGTAGAGGCAGCAGCAGCAGTAGCTATGGTAGTAGTAGGTGTAGTAGTAGTTGTAGCTGTTGAAGTAGCATAAGTAGTCATAGTAGAAGTAGTAGTAGCAAACGTTATAGTTGTAGTGGTAGAATTAATAGTAACTGAAGTAGTAGTAGTAGTAGTAGTAGAAATAGCAGCAACAATAGTAGTAGAAGCAGTAGCACTAGTAGTAATAGTAGTATTTGTAGTAATAGTAGAAGTAGTTGTGCTAGTAGTATTAGAAGTAGTAGTAGTAGTGGTGGTGGCTATAATTGAACTAGTATAAATAGAAGAAATAGTAGTAGTAATAGTAGTAGTAGGAGTAGTTGCAGTTTGAGTAGTAGTAGTAGTGTTTGAAGTAGCAATAGTAGCGTTTGTAGAAGTAGTAGTGGTGGTGGTGGTAGTAGTAGTAGTGGCAGTGGTGGTAGTAGTAGCCGAAGTGGTGGTGGTAGTAGTAGTAATTATAGTAGTAATAGTAATAATAGTAGTGGGAGTAGTAGTAGCAGCAGAAGTAGTAGTTGTAGCAGTAGTAGTAGTAGCAATGGGAGCAATAGTAGTAGTGTTCGAAGTAGTAGTAGTAGCATTTATAGAAGTAGTAGTGGTGGTGGCAGTAGTAGTAGTAGTACCCAAAGTAGCAGCAGCAGGAGTAGTAGTAGTACCTGAAGTAGTAGTAGTAGTAGTTATAGTAGTAGTAGTAGTAATAGTAGTAGTAGTTGTTGTTGTTGTATTTGTAGCAGCAGTAGTTGTTGTAACCGAAGTAGCAATAGTAGTAGTTGTAGAAGTAGTAGTAGTAAGTGTAGTAGAAGTAGAAGTTGTAGTAATAATGGCAGTAGTAGTAGCAATAAATTTAGTAGTAGTTACAGTAGTAGCAGAAGTAGTACTAGTATGAGCAGTTGTAATAGCTATAGTAGTAGTAGCTATAACAGCAGTTGTAGTAGTGGTACAAGTATTAATAGCTGCAGTAGTAGCACTAGTAGTAGAAGTGGTAGTAATAGTAGTTGCAGTAGCACTTGTAGCAGTACTAGTACTAGTATTACAGTAGCCATAGTTCTAGCAGTAGTAATAGCAATAGTAGCGGCAATTTTTATAGTAGTAGTAGTATTAGTAGTAATAGTAGTAGTAAGAGTAGCAGTAGTAATTGTAGAAATAGTAGTAGTCAGAGAAGTAGTAGCTGTAATAGTAGTAGTAGTAGTAGTAGTAGTAGTAGCAGCAGTATCAGTAGTAATAACAACATGAGTAGTAGTAGCAGCAGTATCAGTAGTAATAACAGCATTAGTAGTAGTAGTAGCAACTGCAGTAGTAGTAGTAGGAGAAGTTGTAGAAGTAGCAGTGGTAGCAGCAGCAGTAGTAGTAACAGTAGTAGCAGCAATAGTAGCAGTAGCAGAAGTAGTAGTAGTAGCAGTAGCAGTAGTTGTAGCAGTAGTAGTACAAGTAGTATTAATATTTGTAGTAGTAGTAGTATCAGTAGTAGTAGTTTTAGTAGTTGTAGTAGCAGTAATAATAGCAGTAGCAGCAGTAATTGTAGTAGTCATAGTAGTGGTAGCGGCAACAACAATAGCAGTAGTAGTATAGTAGTAGCCGTAGCTGTAGTAGCAGTAGTGGCAATAATGGTAGTAGTAGCCATAGTTGTAGGAGTAGCAGTAGTAGTAGTAAGAGTAATAGTAGTAGTAGTAGTAATAGTCATAGTAATAGTAGTACTAGTAGTAATAGTAGAAGTAGTAGTAATAGTAGTAATAGTAGCAATTGTAATAGTAGTAATAGTAGTAGTAATAGTAGCAGTAGTAGTGGTAGTAGTGACAGTAGTATCAGTAGTAGTAGAAGGAGTAGCAGCAGGAGTAGTTGTGGTAGTAGTTGCAGTTGTAGTAGTAGCAGGAGTAGCAGTAGTGCTAGTAGTAGTTGTTGTAGTAGTTGTAGTAGTTGAGGTAGTAGTAGTAGTTGTTATTGTTGTTGTTGTAGTAGTAGTCAAAGTAGTAGTAGCAGTAGTAGTTTTTGTAGTAGTAGTAGAAGTAGTAGCAGTAGTAGTAGTAATGGTGGTCATAGTAGTAGTTGTAGTATGAGTAGTAGTAGTAGAAGTAGTAGTACTAGTAGCAGTAGTAGTTGTAGTAGTAGTAGTAGTAGTAATAGTAGTAGTATCAATATTTTGCAAGAATAGGAGTAGTAAAAGCAGATGTATTTGCAATAGTAGTAGAAGTAGAAGTACAAGTTGTTGTAGCTATTGTGGTAGTAGTATTAGCTGAAGTTATAGTGGGAATAGTAGTTATAGTAGCGGAAGTTGCAGTAGTAGAAGTAGTAGTAGCAGTACTAGTTATTGTAGTAGTAGCAGTAGTTGTAGTAGTAGTAGTCATAGTATTAGTAGTAGGAGTAGTAGTAGTAGAAGTTATAGTAGAAGTAGTAGTAGTAGCAGGCGTACTAGTAGGAGTAGTAGTAGTACCTATAGTAGTGATAGGAGTAGTTTTAGTAGCGGCAGTAGCAGAAGTACAAGTGGAAATAGTAGTAGTAGCAGCCGTAGTATTAGTAGTAGTTGTGGTAACAGTTGCAGTAGAAGTGTTAGTAATATTAATAATAGTAGCAGTTGCAGAATAGTAGTAATGGAAATAGCAGTAGTAGTCATAGTAGTAGCTGTAGTAGCTACTGTAGCTATAGTAGTAGATGAAGTAGTAGCAGCAACAATAGCAGTAGCAGCAGTGGTGGTAGTAGCAGTTGC
>RXID01022327.1:53194-66552 GCA_005019695.1 Trichopus zeylanicus subsp. travancoricus
TACCACTACTACTACTGATACTACGGCTGCTACTACTACTATTTCCACTTGTACTACTGCTACTGTCGCTACTAAAACTACTCCTATCACTACTATAGGTACTACTACTACTCCTACTAGTACGCCTGCTACTACTACTACTTCTACTATTACTTCTGCTACTACTACTCCTACTACTAATACCATGACTACTACTACTACAACTATTGCTACTACTACAATAACTAGTACTGCTACTACTACTTCTACTACTGCAACTTCTACTACTATAACTACTATTCCCGCTATAACTTCAGCTAATACTACTACCACAATAGCTACAATAACTACTACTTCTACTTCTACTACTATTGCAAAGACATCTGCTTTTACTACTCCTATTCTTGCAACTAATACTAATACTACTACTATTACTACTACTACTACGACTACTACTGCTACTAGTACTACTACTTCTACTACTACTACTCATACTACAACTACTACTATGACCACCATTACCACTACTACAGCTACTACTTCTACTACTACTACAACTACTACTACTGCTACTACTACTTTGACTACTACTACTACTGCTGCTACTACTACTTTGACTACTACTACTACTACAACAACAACAACTACTACTACTACCTCAACTACTACAACTACTACAACAACTACTACTAGCACTACTGCTACTCCTGCTACTACTACAACTACGACTACTACTAGTTCTACTTTTGCTAATACGGCTACTACTATAACTACAACAACAACTACTACGACTGCTACTACTATGACTACTACTACTACTACTAATGCTACTACTATAACTATTACTGCTACTACCATTGTGATGACAACAACTACTACTAGAGCTAGTACTACTACTGCTACTTGCACTACTACTACTACTCCAACAATAACTGTAACAACTACTACTATAGCTGCTATAGCTATTACTACAAGTGCTACTTGTACCACTACTACTACTATAACTACTGCTACATCTACTACTACAACTACTACAACTGCGACTATTCCTACTACTGCTACTCCTCCTACAACAGCTGCTATAGTGATAATTATTACTAATTATATTGCTACTACTACTGCTACTTCTATTGCAACTTCTACTACTAATATCATTACTACTACTACCACTACTTCTACCACTACCACTACTACTACTACTACTTTAGCTACTCTAGCTATTATTACTACTGCTGCTGCTGTTATTACTACAGCTACTATTTCCACTGCTACTCCTATTGCTAATACAACAATCTACAACTACTATTACTAGAACTACTACTTCTACAACAATAACAACAACAACTACTACTACTATTACTCCTTCTACTACTACTGACACTACTGACACTACTACCACTACTGCTGCTACTATTACAACTACTATTACTACTATTACTACTACTTCTACTATTACAACTAGTACTACTACTACTATGACTATTACTACTACTACTACTATTACTCTTATTACTACTACTGCTACTCCTACAACTATGGCTACTACTACCACTATTGTCACTACTGCTACTACAGCTACGGCTACTACTATACTACTACTACTATTGCTGTTGCTGCTACCACTACTATTACTACTACAATTACTACTGCTACTGCTATTATTACTGCTACTACAACTACTAAAACTACTACTACTGATACTACTACTACTACAAATACTAATACTACTTGTACTACTACTGCTACAACTACTGCTACTGCTACTACTACTACTTCTGCTACTACTACTATTGCTGCTACTACTGTTACTACTACTACTGTTGCTACCATTGCTACTTCAACAACTTCTCCTACTACTACTACTACTACTACTACTACTGCTAATGATGTTATTACTACTGCTACTGCTGCTACTACTACTAATGTAGTTATTACTACTGATACTGCTGCTGCTACTACTACTACTACAGCTACTACTTCTCTGACTACTACTATTGCTACTCTTACTACTACTATTACTACTAATACTACTACTACTATAAAAATTACTGCTACTATTGCTATTACTACTGCTTGAACTATGGCTACTGTAATACTAGTACTAGTACTGCTACAAGTGCTACTGCAACTACTGTTACTACCACTTCTACTACTACTGCTACTACTGCAGCTATTAATACTTGTACCACTACTACAACTGCTACTATAGTTACTACTACTATAGCTATTACAACTGCTTATACTAGTACTACTTCTGCTACTACTGCAGCTACTACTAAAATTATTGCTACTACTACTGTCATTATTACTACAACTACTACTTCTACTACACTTACTACTACTACTTCTACAACTACAACTATTGCTACTTCGGGTACAACAACTACTGCTACTACAAATACAACAACAACAATAACTACTACTGTTACTACTACTACTACTACTATAACTACTACTACTGCTACTTCAGGTACTACTACTACTCCTGCTGCTGCTACTTTGGGTACTACTACTACTACTGCCACCACCACTACTACTTCTATAAACGCTACTACTACTACTTCGAACACTACTACTATTGCTCCCATTGCAGCTACTACTACTGCTACAACTACTACTTCTGCTGCTACTACTACTCCCACTACTATTATTACTATTACTACTATAATTACTACTACTACTGTTGCTACAACTACTACTACTCGTGTTGCTACTACTTTAGGTACTACTACCACCACTGCCACTACTACTACTACTACCACCCCCACTACTACTTCTACAAATGCTCCTATTGCTACTTAAAACACTACTACTACTACTCAAATTGCAACTACTCCTACTACTACTATTACTACTACTATTTCTTCTATTAATACTAGTTCAATTATAGCCACCACCACCACCACTACTACTTCTAATACTACTAGCACAACTACTTCTACTATTACTACAAATACTACTATTACTACTAGTGCTACTACTTCTACTACTATAGTTGCTGCTATTTCTACTACTACTACATCAGTTACTATTAATTCTACCACTACAACTATAACATTTGCTACTACTGCTTCTATTATGACTACTTCTGCTACTTCGACAGCTACAACTACTACTACACCTACTACTACCATAGCTACTACTACTACTACTAGTACTTCTGCTACTACCAATACCATAGTGGCCACTACTACTATTCCTGCTGCTGCTGCCTCTACTACTACTAGTGCTACAACTACTGCTATTACTACTACTACTATTACTATTACTTCTACTACGATGACAACTACTATTACTATTACTACTACTACTGCTATTGCTATTGCTAATACTCGTACTACAACAACAACTACTACTTCTACTACTACTAGTACTACTACCACTATTACTACTCCTATTACTATTATTGCTACTATTGCTACTATAGAAACAGCTACAACTATTGTTCCTGCTTCAACTTCTGGTTTCGCTACTACGACTACTGTTGCTACTGCTACCACTATTACTGCTGCAACTACAGCTACTACCGCTACTAATATTACTACTTCTATTATTACTGCTACAACAACAACTACTACTACTTCTCCTTCTACAACTAATTCTGCTACTACTATTGCATCTCCTACTGCTACTATTACTCATAGTACAACTACTACTACTACTTCTACAACCATGATGACTACTACTACTACTACAACTACTGCTGCCACTATGGCTCCAATTGCTACTACTACTACTACAACTATGACTGCAACTGCTACTACTACTTCTACTACAGCAACTGCTACTATTACTAATACTACTTCAACTACTACTACAAGAAAAACTGCAAGAAAATTGCTACTACTTCTACTACCACTACTACTTTTGTTGCTTCTACACTTACTAGTAATACTACTACTACTATTATTATTATTACAACTAATACTACTGCTGCTGCTGCTGCTGCTATAACTTCAACTACTACAGCTGCTACTGCTGCTGCTACTACTACTACTACTACTACTACTACTTCTTCAACTACTACTGCTACTACTACCACCACTACTACTACTGTAGCTAATACTACAACTACTGCTACTTCTACTCCAACTACTACAACTAATGTGACCACTACTTATACAACTACTATTACTGTTGCTACTACGACCCAATCTACTACTACAACTACAACAACAACAACAACAACAACTACTACTACTACTACTACTACTACTACAGCAACTACTACTACTAGAACTTCTACAATGGCTACTACATGTGCTACTACTACTCCAACACTCCAACTATAACTTCCACTACTACTACAACTACTTTTACTACAACTACGATTACTACTACTGGCACTACTACCACTACTACTACTACCACTACTACTATTACTATGACTACGACTTCTACTACTCGTACTCTATTGCTACTCCTACTACAAGTACGACTACAACTACTAGTACTCAACTACTACTACTACTTCAACTTCTACTATAATTACTACGAATACCACTACTACTTCTACTACCAACAATTCTACTCCTACTACTACTAATACAACTACTATTACTACTACTACTACTACCCTAACTACAACAACTACTACTGCTACTACTTTTACTACTACCACCACCACTACTACTTCTACCACTACTACTACAACTACAACTATGACTACTACTACTACTACTACTCCTGCGACTACTACTATTACTAGTACTACTCCCCCTCCTCCTCCTCCTCCTATTACTACTACTACTACTCCTATTACTACTACCACTACTGTTGCTTCTTCAACTATGACTGCTACAACAACTAATACTAATACTAATACTACTCCTCCTACTACTACTACTACAAATAGTACTTCTAGTACAACAGCAACAACAACTACTACTACTCTTACTACTAATTCTCTGGTACTACTATGACTCCTACTACTAATACAACTACTATTACTACTGTTGCTGCTGCTACAGCTCCTACTCTTACTACTACTACTACTGCTTCTGCTACTACTACCACTAATGCTCCTAATACTCCAACTACAACTACAACAACTTCTACTATGACTGCTACTACTATAACTACTACTCTTGGTACTACTACAACTACAATAATAACTACTACTAATGCTACTACTTTTACTACTACCACCACTGCTACTACTACTAATACTACTACTATGACTACGACAATGACTACACCTACTACTACTACTCCTGCCAATACTACTACTACTACTACTTCTACTACTAGTACTACTATTACTACTACTACTCCTATTACTACTACTACTGCTGCTGCTTCTTCTACGATGACTGCTACAACTGCTAATACTAATTTTAATACTAATCCTACTACTGCTGCTATTACAATAATAGCAACAACAACTACTACTACAGCCACTACCACAACAACTACAACTACAAGTACTACTACTGCTGCTGCTGCTGCTACTACTGCTACTACTACTTCTTCTTCTAGTCGTACAACTACTATTACTACGACTACTACAAATACAACTACTATTACTATTGTTACTACTACCCAAATTACTATGGCTACTGATACTATTACAATTGCACCTACTACTACTGTTGCTGCTACAAATCCTACTACTACTACTCCTTCACCTCCTCCTCCTAATACTCCAAATATGACATCCACTGCTACTACTACAACTACTAATATTACTATGACTATGACCACTACTTATGGTGCTAGTTGTAGTAGTAGTAGTAATAGTAGAAATTGTAGTAGTGGTCATAGTAACAGTTGGCGTATTTGTGGTAATAGTAGTAGTATTTGTTGGAGTAGTAGCAATGCATGTAGGAGTAGTTGTAGTAGTAGTGTAGTAGCAGTAGTTGTATTAGTGGTAGTAGAGGTAGGAGAAGTAGCAATAGTAGCAGTAATAGTTATAGTAGAAGTAGCAGGAGTAGTAGTAATAATAGTAGTAGAAGTAGAAGGAGTAGTAGTGGTAGTAGTTATTGTTGTAGTTGTAGCAGTAGCAGTAGTAGTAGCAGTCAAAGTAGTAGTCATAGTATTAGTAGTAGTAGTTGTTGTTGTTGTAGTACTAGTATTAGCAGTACTAGTAGGAGTAGTAGTAGTTATTATTGTAGAAATAGTTCTAGTTATAGTAATAGTCGCAGTTGTAGTAGTAGCAGGAGTAGTAGTAGTAGTAGTAGTAGCAGTAGTAGTAGTAGTAGTAGTAGTAGTAGTAGTAGTAGTAGTAGTAGCAGTAGTAGTAGTAGTTGCAGTTTGCAGTAGTAGTAGTTATTGTTGTTTAAGTAGTAATAGCAGGGGTAGTAGCAGTAGTACAAGAAGTTTTAGTAGTTATAACTATAGTAGTAGTAGCAGAAGTAGTAGCAGTAGTACTAGTAGCAGTAGTGGTGGTCGTAGTAGTAGTAGTTATTGTAGTCATAGTAGTTGTAGTAGAAGTTATAGTAGTAGTAGTTGCAGTTGCAGTAGTAGTAGTAGTAGCAGCAGCAGCAGCAGTACTAGTAGAAATAGTAGCAGTAACAGTAGTAGTAGTAGTACCACAGTGCTAATAATAGTCATAGTAGTAGCATTTGTAGTTTTTGTCATTGTTGTAGTAGTAGTTATAGTAGAAAAAGCAGTGGTTACTGTAGGTACTGTAGCATCAATAGTAGCAGTAACATCAACAATAGTAGTAGCAGCAGTAATACTAGTACTAGTAGTACTAGCAGTAATAGTATTAGTTTTAGTAGTAGTAGGAGAAGGAGAAGTAGCCGTAGTAGTAGTAGCAGCAGAAGCGACAGCAGCAATAGTAAGTAATAGTGGAAGTTGTAATAGTGGTAGTAGTAGTAGCGACAATAGCTGCAATAGTAGTAGTAGAAGCGGCAGCAACAGTAGTAGTAGTTGCAGTAGTAGTAATAGTAGTAATAGTAGTAGTAGTTGTAGCATTTGTAGGAGTAGTAGTTGCAAAATTAGGAGATCCAAAAGTAGTAGAACATGTAGTAGCAGTATCAGTGGTATTAACCATTACAGTTGTATTAGTAATAGCTGCTGCAGCAGCAGAAGCAGCAACAATAGTGGCAGTACTTGTATTACTTAAAGTAGTAGTACAAGCAGCAGCAGCAGCGGTAGTAATCTTTGTTGTTGTAGCTGTAGTAGTAGTATGAGTAGTAGTGGTAGCAGTAGTAGTAGTAGTGGTAGTAGCAGTAGTAGTAGCAACAACAATTATAATAGCAGTAGTAGGAGTAGTAGTATTAGTAGTAGTAGCAGTAGTAGTAGCAATAGTTGCAATAGTTGTAGTAGTAGTAATAGTAGTAGTTGTAGTAGTAATGGTGGTGGTGGTGGTGGTGGTAGTAGTAGTAATAATAGTAGTAGTAGTATAAATAATAGTAATAGTAATAGTAGTAGTAGTTGTAGTAGTAGTAGTAGCAGAAGTAGTAGTATCGGAGAAGTAGCGGTGTGTACGATAGTGTATTAGTGGTAGTTGTAGAGTAGGATTAGTAGTAGTATAATACCTGGTGCAAACAAACAAAAACCAACAACGTACTAGTAGCAATAGAAGCAGTAGGAAGTATTAGTAGTAGTGGTAGCAGCAGTAGTAGATGTAGCAGTGGTAAAGTAGTAGTAGTATTAGTAGTAGTAGCAGTTGTAGGATGAGAAGTAGTAGCAGAAAGTAGTTAGTAGCAGCCGCAGCATTCAGTAATAGCAGTACTAATAGTTGAAGTAGTAATAGTAGTATAAGTAGTCGGAGCAGCAGTAGCATCAGTAGTAGCAGTAGCAATAGTAGTAACCATAGCAATAGTAATAGCAGTTGTAGCAATTATAGTAGTAGTAGTAGCGAAAGTAGGAGTAGCAAAAGTAGTAGAACAAGTAGTCGCAGTATATGTAATAGTAGCCGTAGCAATTGTATTAGTAGTAGTTGCAACAGTAGTAGAAGCAACAATATTAGTGGCAATAGTAGTATTACTAGAAGTAGTAGTAGGAGGAGCAGCAGCAGTAGCAGTGGTATTTGTTGTTATAGCAGTAGTAGTACTAGGAGCAGCAACAACAGTAGTAGTAGTGGTTTCAGTAGTAGTAGTAGTGGTAGTACCAGTAGTGGTGGTGGTAGTAGTAGTAGCCATCGGAGTAATAGCAGTAGTAGGAGTAGTATTTGTAGTAGTAGTAGTAGTAGTAGGAGTATTAGTAGCAGGAGGAGTAGTAGCAGTAGGAGTCATAGCTGTAGTAGCATTAGCATTAGTCATAGTAGTAATCGTAGAAGTAACTGGTGTAGTAGTTGTAGTTGTTGTTGTTGTCATTGTACTAGTAGTAGTAGTAGTTGTTGTTGTAATAGTGGTAATAGTGGTAATAGTAGTAGTAGTAGTAGTAGTCGTGGTGGTGGTGATGGAGGTGGTGGTGGTGGTGGTAGTGGTGGGGGTGGTAGTAGTAGTAGTAATAGTAGTAGTAGTAGGAGTAATACTAGTAGTAAAAATAATAGTAGTAGTAGTAGTAATAGTAGTAGTAGTAATAGTATTAGTAGTAGTAGCAGCAGTAGTAGTAGCAAAAGTAGTAATAGCAAGAGAAGTAGTAGTGGTCACGAAAGCAGTAATAGTAGTATCTATAGTAGTAGAAGTGGTAGTGGTAGTAGCAGCAGTATCAGTAGCAGCAGTACTAGTTGTTGTAGTAGCAGCAATGGTAGTAGCAGTAGTAGTAGCAGTGGTAGTAGTAGGAGAAGTCGTAGTTGAAGTAGTAATAGTAGTTGAAGTAGAAGTAGTAGTTGTTATTGTCGTAGTAGAAATTACAGTTGTAGCACAAGTTGTAGTAGTTATGGTAGTTGTTGTAGTTGTAGTAATAGTAGTAGTAGCCGTAGCTATAGAAGTAGTTGTTGTAGCAGTTGTCTCAATCGTAGCATCCACAATTGTAGTAGAAGTCATGGTGGTATCATTAGAAGTAGAAGTAGTAGTAAGAGAATCAATAGAACCCGCTAAAGGAGTGGTAGTAGCTGTAGCATCAGCAATAGTAGTAATAGCAGTAGTTGTAGTAGTATTAGAAGTGGTACTAGTAGCTGTAGTAGTAGCTCGCGCTGCAGTAGTTGTGGTAATAGTAGTCATAGTAGTAGGAGCAGTAGCAGTTTTTATCATAAAAGCAGTAGCATTTGGGGTTCTAGTATCAATAGTAGTAGTTGTTGGAGCGATATTAGTTGAAGTTGTAGTAGCAGTAGCTATAGAAGTAGATGTAGGTGCAGTTTCAGTAGTAGTAGGAGTTGTAGTAGTGTTAGTAGAAGCAGCAATAGAAGTAGCAGGAGTAGCATTTGCAGTAGCAGTAGTTGAAGTTGTACTTGTAGTAGCATGAGTACTCATAGTAGTAGTTATCGTAGCTATAGTTGGAATAGTAGTAGCAGCAGCAGCATTAGTAGTAGGAGTAGTAGTAACAGTAGCAGCAGTAGCAGTAGTCCTAATAGGAGCAGTAGTATTAGTGCTAGGAGAAGAAGCAGTAGTATTAGTTGCAGTAGCAGTTGTAATAGTAGCAGTAGTAGTAGTAGTAGTAATAGCAGTAGCAGTAGCAGCAGCAGCAGCAGTAGTAGTAGTAGTATTAGTAGTAGTAGTAGTACTAGTAGCAGTAGTCATAATAGCAGGAGAGGTAGCAGTAGGAGTAGTAGGAGTAGTAGCAGCTGTAGTAGTAGTAATAGTAGTAGTAGTAGTTGTAGTAGCGATAATCGCAGTAGTAGCAGTAGTAATAGTCGTTGTTGTTGTAGTTTTAGTAGTAGTAGAAGTTGTAGTAGTGGTAGCAATAGTAGCAGAAGTTGTTATAATAGCAGTCGTGGCAGCCATAGTAGTAGTAAAACTAGTAGTAGTAGTAGTAGTAGCCATATCTATAGTGGTCAGTGGTGGTAGTAGTTGTAGTAGAAGTAGTAGTAGTTATTGTAGTAGTAGTAGTATTAGTAGTAATAGTGGCTGTAGTAGTAGTGGTATTAGTGATATATGGAGCAGCAGTGGTACTAGTAGTATTAGTAACACTATTGGTAGAAGTAGTAGCATTAGTGGTAGTCATAGTCGCAGTAGTAGTAATAGTAGTAGTTGTTATTGTTGTAGTAGTAGTAGTAATAATAGTAGCAGTAGCAGTAGTAGTTGTAGTAGTGATAATCGCAGTAGTAGCAGTAGTAATAGTCATAGTAGTTGTAGTTTTAGTAGTAGTAGAAGTTGTAGTAGTGGTTGCAATAGTAGCAGAAGTTGTTATAGTAGCAGTCGTGGCAGCTGTAGTAGTAGTAGCAGAAGTAGTAGTAGTAGTAGTAGTAGACATAGCTATAGTGGTGGTATTAGTTGTACTAGAAGTAGTAGTAGTTATTGTAGTAGTAGTATTAGTAGTAATAGTGGCTGTAGTAGTAGTGGTATTAGTGATAGAGGGAGCAACTATGGTACTAGTAGTAGTAGTAACAGTATTAGTAGAAGTAGTAATATTAGCGGTAGTCGTAGTCGCAGTGGAAGAAGTGTCGTAGTAGTAGTCATAGCGGCCATAGTAGTAGTAGAAGTAGTAGCGATAGTAGTTGGTGTAGTCATAGTAGTAGTAGAAGTAGTAATAGCAGTAGTAGTAGCTACCGTATTAGTTGTAGTGGTATTAGTAGTAGCACTAGTAAAAGGAGTAGGAGAAGTAGTAGTAGGAGTAGCAGTTGTAGTAGTAGTAGTAGGATTAGTAGTAGTAGAAGTAGGAGTATCATTTGTAAAAATAATAGTAGTTAGAGTTGTTGTAGGAGAAGTAGTAATAGTAGCAGTAGGACTAGCAGAAATAGAGGAATAGTAATTATAGTAGAGTAGCAGCAGCAGCAGCAGTACTAGAAGCAGTTGTTCTAGTAGTAGCGATAGTAGTAGTAGTAGGAGCAGTAGTAGTAGTAGTAGCAATTGTAGTAATAATATTAGCTATTGTAGTAGCAGTAGTAACAGTAGTTATAGTAGATAGCTGTAGTCGTGGAAATCGGAGAAGTAGTAGTAGTAGTAGCAGTAGCTGCAGCTGCGGCAGCCATAGCAGCAACAGGAGTAGTAGCAGTTGTAGTACTAGTCATAGTTGTAGTGGTAGTAAAAGTAGTAGCAGCAAAAATTGTAGTAGTGGCAGTTGTAGTATGGGCTGTAGAAGTAGTAATAGCAGTAGTATAAGTTATAGTAGCAATAGTAGCTATAGTAGCATGGGCAGTTGTTGGTGTAATAGTTGTCGTAGTAGTAGTAGGAATAGTAGCAACAGTAGTAGTAGTAGCGATAATACCAGTAGTAGCTGTAGTCGTAGCAGTAGAAGTAGTAGTAGTAGTCTTCGTAGTCGGGGTAGTAGTAGTAGCAATAGTAGCAGCTGTAGTAGTAGTAGTAGTGGTAGTAGTATTAGCAATAATAGCAGTAGAAGCGTCAGTAACAGTTGTAGTAGTTGTAGTACTAGTTTTAGTAGTAGTAGGAGTTGTAGTAGTAGTAATAGTAGTGGCGGTAGTTGAAGTAGTAGCAGTAATAGCAATAGTAGCAAAAGCAGTAGTAGTAGTAGAAGAAGTAGTAGTAGTAGTAGTGGCAGCCGTAGTAGCAGTAGCAGTAGTAGTAGTTATTGTTATTTTTGTTCTAGTAGTTGTAGTAGTAGCTGTTGAAGCAATAGTAGGAATAGCAGTACTTGTAGTAGTAGTAGTAGCCATAGCAGTAGTAGTGGCAGTTGTTATAGTAGAAGTAGTAGTAGTAATAGTAGTAGTAGTAGTAGAAATAGTAGTCGTAGTTGTAGTAGTAGTAGTATTAGTAGTAATAGTAGTTGTAGTGGTAGTTGTGTTAGTGATAACAGCAGCAGTAGTAGTAGTAGAAGTAGCAGAAGTAGTTGTATTCGTAGTAGTTGTAGTCATAGTAGTAGTCATAGCAGCTGTAGTATTACCGGAAGTAGTAGAGCAGAAGCAGTAATTATAGCGATAGTAGTAGCAGAATTAGTAATAACAATAGTAGTAGCCGCTATATTAGTAGTAGTGGCATTAGTAGTAGCAGTAGTAGAAGGAGCATGTGCAGTAGCAGTTGGAGTAGTAGTTGTAGTTGCAGTAGTAGTAGTAATTGCAGGAGTAGTAGCTGCAGCAGTAGGATTACCATTATTGTAAATAATAGTAGTTGTCGTGGTAGGAGGAGTAGTAGTAATAGTAGCAGTAGGAGTAAAAAAATTAGTTGCAATAGTAATAGAAGTGGAGTACCAACAAAAGTTGTTGTAGTAGCTGTTGTAGAAGTAGTAGTAACAGCAGCAGTAGTAGCCAATGCACTAGTTGCAGTTAGAGTTGTTATAGTACTAGTAGTTGTAGTAGTAATATTAGTTGTAGCAGTAGCAGTGGTTACAGTAATTGTAGTAGTAGCAGAAGTTGTAGAAGTAGTAGTAGTAGTAGTAGTAGAAGCAGCAGCCTCAGCGACAGCAGCATGAGTAGTAGCAGTTATAGTAGTCGTTGTAGCAGTTGGAGTAGGAGTAGAAGTTGTAGTAGCAGTAGTAACTGTAGTAGCATGTTTAGTTATAGCTGTAGTAGTTGTAGTAGCAGTAGTAGCAATCGTAGCAGTAGTAATAGTAATATTGATAATAGCAGTAGTAGATGTAGTAGTAGTAGTAGTAGAAGTGGTGGTTGTTGTTGTTGTAGCAGCAGCAGTAGTAGAAGTAGTACAAGTAGAAGTAGGAGAAGTAGTAGTCATAGCAGTAGTAGTAGCAGTAGTAGTTGTAGTAGTAGCAGTATTAGTAGTAGTAGTAGTAGTAGTCATAGTAGTAGTGGCAGTAGCAGCAGCAATAGTAGTAGCAGCAACAATACTAGTAGTTACTGTAGTAGTAGTGTTAGCAGTAGCATTAGGTATAGTAATACTAGGAGAAGTTGTTGTAGTGGAAGTAATTATGGTTGTATTAGTAGTAGCAGCAGCAGTAGTAGTAGTAGCAGAAGTAGTAGTAGGAGCAGTAGTAGTACTAGTATTAGTAGTAGTGGTTATAGTAGTACTAGCAGTAGCAATATTCTTAGTAGTAGTAGCGGTTATAGTGGTAGTCATATTTATAGTAGTAGTAGTAGCAGGAGTAGTAGTAGGAGTAGGAGTAGCAGTATTAGTGGTAGTTGTTGTTGTTGTTGTAGCAGCAGTAGCAATAGTCATACTAGAAGTAGAAGTAGTAATAGTAGTAGTAGAAGTGCTAGTCATAGCAGTAGTAGTCATTGTAGTAGTAGTTGTACTAGAAGTAATAGTATTAGAAGTAGCAGCAACATTAATAGTAGTAGTGGTGGCAGCAGTAGTATTAGTAGGAGTAGCAGTAGTAGGAGTAGCAGTAGTAGCAGAAGTAGTAGTGGCAGTAGTTGTAATAAGAGTAGTAGTAGTAGTTGGAGCAGCAGCAGTAGTAGCGTTAGCATCAGTAGTAGCAGTAGCAGTACTATCATTAGCACTAGTAGCAATAATAGTAGTAGTAGCTGTAGTAGTTGG
>RXID01022328.1:0-39662 GCA_005019695.1 Trichopus zeylanicus subsp. travancoricus
TTCTTCTACTACTACTAGTACTACAATTGCTACTACTACTACTTCTGCTACAACAATTCCCCAACTGCTAAAACTACTACTACTACTACTACTACCACTACTGCTATTATTGAAACTACTGCTACTAATGCTACAACTTCTACTTCTACTGCTACTACTACTACTTCCACTACTAATGCTACTCCAACTACTGCTACAATTACTGGTACTTCTCCTACTACTACGACTACTGCTACTACTACAATTACTACAGTTACAACAACTACTACTACTCCAACAACTATGACTACTACTCCAACAACTACTACTACTACTGTTGCTACTCCTACAGACGAACTACATAACTACTAAGCGCCTTCACTACTACTACTGCTATTATTTTTACTAATAATACTCCAACTACTACTACTACTACTACTACTCCTACTCGTCCTACAACTACTGTTATTACTGCTACTCCTACTGCTACTACTACTACTAATAGAGCTCCAATTACTGCTACAACTACTTCCCCAACTACTACGGCTACTATTGCTTCTACTACCACTACTACTAATTCTACTCCAACTACTACTACTACTGCAACTACTTCTCCTATAACTACTACTGATACTACTCTACTACTACTGCTACAACCACTACTGCTACTACTGATACTCCTACTACTACTGCTCCTACTATTACTATTACCACAACTACTACAGCTCTTACTACTATAAGTGCTATAATCACTACTATGACTCCTACTACTGCGACTAGTACTACTAATGCTACTACCACTACTACTACTACCAGTAGTACTGTGGCTACTACTGTTGCTATTACTACTATTGCTACTTGTACTGCTACTACTTCGACACTACTATGGCTACTTGGACTGTTGCTACTACTACAACTACTACCCTAACTTTTACTACTATTGTTAACACTACTACAATGACTACTACTCCTACTAGGACTACTGCTAGGACTACTACTATTTCTACTACTACTACTACTACTACTTATGTTACTACAACTACTATTACAGCTACTACTACTACTATTTCAGCTACTGCTGCTGCTACTACAACTACTACTGTTACCACTACAACTACTGCAACTTTTTCTCCTACTACTACTACAAATACTACAACAACTTCTACTACTACTGCTGCTTATACTGCTTCTTCCCCTACACCTACTATGACTGGTCCTGCTACTACAACTTCTACTACTGCTAAAGCTTCTACTACTACCGCTACTACTATTACCACTACTCTAGCTATTAGTACTACAACTGCTACTCCTACTACTATTTCTGCTACTACTGCTACTAGTACTCTTCCTACTACCACCAGTACTGCTGCTGCTACTGTTACTACTACAACTACTGCAACTGCAGCTACTATTGTAGTAATTACAACAACTATTTATGCTACTACTGCTACTACTTCTATTACTAGTACAGCTACTATGGCGACTACTACTACTACTACTATTATAACAACTACTGCTGCTACTACAACTACTTCTGCTGCTACTACTACTACTACCTCTCCTACAACAACTACTACTTTAGCTACTACTGCTATTGTTGCGGTTGCTGCTGCTTCTACTACTGTTTCCATTGCAACAACTACAACTACCGCTACTTTTGCTATGACTGCTACAACTAATACTGCTTCTCCCATTACTACTGCTGGCACTACTATTGCTAGTTCTACCACATCTACCACAACTACTACAACTACTATCTCACCAACTACTACTTCTACTACTACAGCTACTACTTCTACTACTATACTAATAATACTACTACTACAACTACACTAATACTATTACTACTACTGTAAAAATTGCAGCTACTATTGCAACCACTGCTGCTTCTACCACTACTATTGCTACTGCTACTACTGCTGCTGCTGCTACTACTAATACTATTGCTACTACTGTTGCTGCTAGTACTACTGCTACTACTGGGACTGCTACTGCTATTATTACTATTATTACTACTACTTCTACTACTACAACTACAACTATTGCTACTTCTACTATGACAACAACGACTACCGCTGCTACCACTACCGCTGCTACTGCTACCAATAATAGGCCAGCAACTACTGCTACTACCGCTTCTGCTATTACTAATACTACTACTATGACTACTACTTCTTGTACAATAGCTATTACTACTACTACTATAATTATAGCTACTGCTACTACTCGTACAACAACTACTGCTGCTATTACTACTTCTTCTATAAATACTACAGTTGCTACTACTTCTGGTAGTACTACTAATGCTACTACTGCTACTACTACTATGACTACTACAACAACTACTGCTACTACTACAACTACTACTATTACTACTACTACTCCTCCCACTATTACTACTACTACTACAACAACTATAGCTATTGCTGTTGCTACAGCTACTATTACTATTGCTTCTACTACTATCACACCTTATACTACTACTTCTACTACTACTACTACTACTACTACTACTACTACAACTACTACTATTGCAACTACTACTTTTGCTACTACTACTTCTATAATTACTACTAATACTGCTACTCCTCCTACTACAACTACTATTCTTAGTACTACTACTTCAGCTACTAGAACTACTACTAATGCCACTGCTACATCTTCTACTACTACAATAACTGCTACTACCACTGCTACCACCACGACTTTGACTACATCTACTATTATGACTACTACAATAACTACTACTACTACCCAAACTACTAAAACTACTACCCTACTACTACTACTATTGCTCCTATTGCTGCTATTGCTACTACAACTAGTAAAACTACTACTACTACTATGATAACTACTATTAGAAATGCTACTGCCGCTACTTCCATCACTACTATTACTACTACATCTACTATTACTATTACTACTACTACTACTACAACAATAACAACTACTACTACTACTACAACAACAACAACAACAACAACTACTACTACTACTATTAATACCACTGCAACTACTGCTACGACTATTACAACTACTACCCCAACTACTCCTACTGCCACTGTTGTTGCTGTTGCTACTACTCCAACTACTACTGCTGCTGCTACTACTATTACCGCTACTTCTCCTACTACTACGACTACAACAAATTCTACTACTATAATAACTACTGCTACTGCTACTACAACAAGTACTACTACTGCTACTACGGCTCCTACCACGATAACTACTACTCCTACTACTAATACTATTGCTTCTACTACAGCTACTGCCACTGCTACTATTTCTACTTCTCCGATTGCTACTAGTACAACTACAACTCCTGCTACAACTGCTTCTACTGTTATTTTTTCTAATGCTACTCTTGTTGCTATGGCTACAACTACTATTTTTTCAACTACTACTACAAATGGTACTCCTACTACTACTGCTAGAAATACTACACCAACTACAACTACTTCTACTACTGCTCCTACTACCACTACTATTGCTACCAACACTACTATAGCTTCTACAACAACTACTACTACTTCTACTGCTACTACTACTATAACCTCCATTGCTACTATTGATACTCCTATGACTATTGCTACAACTACTACTACTGTTACTATAACTACTGTTGCTATAGCTGCTACTATTACTACTTCTACTGCCACTACTACTCCTACTACTACTACTACTACTACTCCTATCACCATGACTACTACTAATACAACATCCCCTACCACTACTACTACTACTACTCCTACGCTACTACTACTACTAGTACTACTACTTTCGCAACTACAACTATTGCTAGTACTTCTGCTACTGCTACTACTACTACTACCATTACTACAACTATGACTACTACTATTGCTACTATTGTTGCTACATGTAGTTCTACTAGTACTATGACCACTTCTACTACTACAACAACAACTACTGCTACTTCTTCTACCCCACCTACTACTATTACTAGTGCTACAACTACCACTACTACTGTAACTACTACTATCGCTACCACTATTACAACTAGTACTACTACTAGTAGTGATAGTAGTAGTAGTACTAGCAACAGTAGTAGTAGTAGTTGTAGTAGTTGCAGTAGAGATAGTCAGAGTAAGTATTATAGTAGAAGAAGTAGTAGTAGTAGCAATAGTAGTAGCCATAGTAGCTACAGTAGAAGGAGTAGCAGCAGAAATAGTAGTAGCAGTAGTCATAGTAGTAACATTAGCAATAATAGCTATAGTAGCAATAGTACTAGTAGTAGTAGTAGCAATAGCAAAAGTAGCAGTAGTGGCAGCGGTAGTAGTAGCAGCAATAGCAGCAACAGTAGTAGCAGCAGCAGCAGTAGCAGTAGTAGCATTATTTGTTGCATCAGTAGTATTATTAGTAATATTAGTTGTAGTAGTTGCAGTAATAGTAGTAGCAATAGCAGTAGTTATTGTTATTGTAGTAGCGATAGCGACTGTAATAGTTGTAGTAGTTATAGTAGTTGTAGTAGTAGCAGCAATAGTAGTAGCAGTCATTGTAGAAGTAGTAGTAGCAATACTAGTTATTGTTACAGTAGTAGTAGCAGCAGCAGTGGCAGCATTAATAGGATTAGTTGTAGTAGTAGTAGCGTAGTAGTAGCAACAGGAGAAGTCGTAGTAGTTGTAGTAGTAGTATTAGCAATAGTAGCAACAACAGTAGTAGTTGTAGTAGCCACTGTAATATATCAGTAGCAGTATGAGTAGTAGTAGAAATAGTAATAGTAGTAGAAGCAGCAGCAATAGTAGTAGCAATATTTGTAGTAGTAGCAGCAGTAGTAGTAAGATAAGTAGTAGGAGTAGTATTAGGAGGTGCAGTAGTTGCAGTAGTAAGAGTAGTAGTAGTAGTAGGAGCAGTAGCAACAGCAATAGTAAGATCGAAAGTACTAGTACAAGCATTAGTGGTAGAAGTAGTAGTTGTTGTTGTTGTAGTAGTAGTAGCGGCAGCAGTAACATTACTAGTAGTAATAGTTGTAGCAGCAGTAGTAGCAGCAGCAGCAGTGGTAACAGTAGTATTAGTATTTGTAGAAGTTGCAGTAGCAGCAGCAGCAGCAATAGTTGGAGCTGGAGTTGGAGTAGGAGTAGTAGCAGTAAAAACTACAGCAGTAGTAGCAGTAGTAGTCGCAGTAGTAGTAGCATTCATAGTAGTAGTAGTTGTAGCAGTTGGTGAGACATTAGTAAGTAATAGGATGAACAGTAGTAGAAGTAATTATTGTAGTCGTATCAGAAGCAGTAGTAGTTATAGTTGTAGCAGTAGAAGCAGTAATAGGAGTAGTAGTAGTAGAAGTAGTAGTAGTAGTAGTAGTAGTAGTAGTAGTAGTAGTAGTAGTAGTAGTAGTAGTAGTAGTAGTAGTAGTAGTAGTAGTAGTTGAGTAGTAGTAGTAGTAGTAGTAGTAGTAGGAGCAGCACCAGTTGTAGTAGTTGTAGCAGCAGTAGTAGCAGCAGCAGAAGTGCTAGTAGTAGTGGTAGTAGCAGTAGTAGCAAAATCAGCAGCAGCTGGTGTAGTAGTAGCAGTAGCAGTAGTAGAAGTAGTAGTAGTAATAGGAGTACTCGTAGGAGAAGCAGTAGAAGTAGTAGCAATAGTAACATTAATGGTAGTAGTAGTAGTAGTTGTAGTCGTAGTAGTAGCAGTAGTAGTTGTAGTCGTAGTAGTAATAATAATAGTTGTAGAAGCAGCAGTAGTAAAAGTAGTAGTTGTTGTAGGTGTATTAGCGTTAATAGTAGTAGTAGTTGTTGTTGTGGTAGTAGCTGTAGTAGCAGTAGTAGCTGCAGTAGTAGCAGTACTAGTAGTAGTAGTAGTACTAGTAGTTGTTGTAGAAGTAGTAGTAGTTGTTGTTAGTATTAGTTGCTTTAATAGTAGTAGTAGTAATAATAGTAGTAGTAGTTGTAGTAGTAGTAGTAGTAGTAGAAGCAGTAGGAGTAGTAGTAGGAGTAGCAATAGAAGTAGTAGAAGTAGAAGTAGTAGTAGTTGTAGTAGTAGTAGTAGTCGTAGCTTTAGTTGCAGTAGCAAGAGTAGTAAGAGCAGAAGTGGTAGTCGTTGTAGTAGTAATAGTTGCAATAGGAGTGGTTGTTGTAATAGTAGTTGTAGTAGTAGTAGTTGTTGTTGTAGTAGTAGTATCAGTAGTATTAATAATAATAGTAGTAATACTATTAGTAATAGTAGTATTTGTAGTAGGTTTATTACGAGTAGTAGTAGTGCTACAAATAGTAGTAGTAGTACTAGTAGTAGTAGTAGTAGTAGTAGTAGTAGTAGTAGTATTGGTAGTAGTAGTAGTAGTAGCAGATGTAGTAGCAGGGGTAGTAGCAGGGGTTGTAGAAGTAGCCCTATCACCCGTAGTTGTAGTAGTAGTAGTAGTAGTTGTTGTAGTAGCATTAGTAGTAGCAACTATAGTAGTAGTCATAGTAGTAGCAATAGCAGGCATAGTTGGTAGTCACAGTAGTAGAAGTTTAAGTAATAGTAGCAGCAGTTGTAGTAGTATTAGCAGGAGTAGAAGTACGAGTAGCAGCGGTAGTAGTAGCACCAAAAGTAAAAGTAGTAGTAGTTGGGGTAGTAGTAGTTATAGTAGTAGTAGAGGCAGTAGGAGTAGTAATAGGAGTAGCCGTAGAAGTAGTAGAAGCAGTAATAATAATAGTAATATTAGTAGTAGTAGTAGTACTAGTAGTCATAGTAGTAGCAGTGGCAATAGTAGTAAGAGCAGTAATGGAAGCTGTAGTAGTTCTAATAGTACTAGTAAGAGAAGTTGTTGTAATAGTAGTAGTAGTAGTAGCAGAAGTCATAGCAGTTATTATCGTCGTAGTAGTAGTAGGAGAAGTAGTAGTAAGAATAATAGTAATAGTACTAATAATAATAGTAGAAGTAATAGCAGTAGTACTGTTAGTAATAATAGTGTTTGTAGAATGTGTATTAGGAGTAGTAGTAGTCTTGGAAATAGTAGTAGTAATAATAGTAGTGGACGTAGTAGTAGTAGTAGTAGAACTAGTAGTAGTAATACGAGCAATAATTATAGTTGTAGAACTAGGAATAGTTGTAGTAGTAGTAGTAGTAGTTATAGTAGTAGTCGCAGTAGTAGTAGTAGAAGTTGTAGCCGCAATATTAGTTGTAGCCATAGCAGTAGTAGTAGTTGTGTAAATAGTAGTAGTAGCCGCAGCAGTTGTAGTAGAAGTAGTTGCAGCAGTACAATTAGTGGTGATGGTATAATTACTAGTAGTCATTGTAGCATGACTAACAGAAGTAGTAGTACTAACCGCAGCAGTAGTAGTAGGAGGAGGAGTATTAGTAGTAGTAGTAGTAGAAGAAACATCAGTAGCAATTGTAGCAGTAGTAGTATTAATTGTAGTAGCAGTAGTAGTGGTATTAGAAATTGTAATAGTTGTAGTAGCAGTAGCAACAGTAGTAGTAGTGGTAGTAGTAGTAGTACTTTGAGTCATAGACTAGTAGTTCTAGTAGTAGTAGTAGCAGTAGTAGTGGTAGTGGTAATCATAGTAGTAGCTGGAGGAGGAGTTCGAGTAGTAGTTGTAGTTGTAGTAGTGGCTGTAGTAGTAATATTAGTAGTAGTAGTAGTAGGAGTTGGAGTTGGAGTTGGAGTAGTAGTAGTGACAACCGCAACAATAGTAGTAGTACAAGCCGTAGTAGTAATAGCAGTCACGGTAGTAGTAGCTATAACAGTTGTAGTAGCAGTAGTAGTAGTAGTAGAAGTAGTGACAGTAGTAGGAGTAGCAGTAGTAGCAGTAATCGTAGTAGCTATAGTTGAAATAGCAATAGTACCAGTAGCAGCAGTAGTAGGAGTAATAGTAGTAGTTGTTCTAGTAGTAATAGTACTAATAGTAGTAGTAGTAGCAACAAAAGTAGTACTAGTAGTACTAGTAGTGGTAGTAGTAGCAGCAACAACAGC
Source organism: Trichopus zeylanicus subsp. travancoricus (assembly GCA_005019695.1). Lineage (NCBI taxonomy): Eukaryota > Viridiplantae > Streptophyta > Magnoliopsida > Dioscoreales > Dioscoreaceae > Trichopus > Trichopus zeylanicus. The sequence goes on from RXID01022328.1 coordinate 7,886, forward strand.
TGTAGTAGTAGTAGTGGTAATAGCAGGAGTAGCTGTAGTAGCAATAGTAGTAGAAATTGGAGTAGTAGTCAGAGAAGGAGTGGAAGTAGTAGCAATAGTAGCTGAAATGGTAGTAGAAGAAGTGGTAGTAGTAATAGCAGCAGCAGCAGTAGTAGTCATAATTATAGGTGTAGAAGTAGTAGTACTAGTAGTAGTAGTTGTAGTAGTAATAGTAGTAGTTGTAGTAGGTGTATTAGAAGTAATAGTAGTAGTAGTAGTTGTTGTGGTAGTAATAGTTAGGAGTAGCAGTAGTAGTAGGTGTAGTAGTCATAGTAGTGGTCGTAGTGTAGGAATAGTAGTATTAGTATTAGTAGCTACATTAGTAGTAGTAGTAGTAAAAATAGTAGTTGTAACAGAAGTAGTTGTAGCAACAATCGTAGTAGTATGAGAAGAAGTAGTAGTTGTAGTTATAGTTGTTGTAGTAGTAGTCGTAGTTGTTGTGGTAATAGTAGTAATAGCAGCAATAATAATAGTTGTAGTAATAATAATAGTAGTCTTAGTAGCAGTAGTAGCAGTAGTAGACATAGTTGAAGTAGTAGAAGTAGAAGTAGCAGGAGTTACAGTAGCAGTAGTAGTAGTAGTAGTAGAAATAGAAGTAGCAGCAGCAGTAGCAGCAGCAATAGTAGCAGAAGTAGTAGCAATAGTAGCAGCAATAGTAGCAGTAGCAGTAGTAGCAGCAAAAGTAGCAGTAGCAACAGTAGTAGTAGCAGTAGCAGCAATAGTAGCAGAAGCGGTAGAAGTTGTAGCAGAAGTAGTTGTAATTACAGTAGTAGTAGTCGTGGCATTTGTACTAGAATTAGTAATAGTAGTAATAGTAACACCAGTAGCAACAGTAGTAGTTGTAGTAGTCGCTATTGCTATAGGTTCAAGAATAGTAATAGTAGTAGAATTATTTGTCACAGTATTAGTTGTTGTAGCAGTAGTTGTGGCAGTAGAAGTAGTATTAGGTGTAGCAGTAGGATTAGGAGTTGGAGTAGTAGTAGTAGTAGTACTAGTAGTAGTGGTAGCAGTAGTAGTGGTAGCATTGTAATTATTGTACTAGTTGGAGAAGGAGTAGTAGAAGTGGTAGCAGTAGGAGTAGTAGTAGTAGTAGAAGAAGGAGTAGTAGTAGTAGTACTAGTTGTAGCAATAGGAGAAGTTGTGGTAGTAGTAGTATTAATAGTAGTATTAGCAGTAAGAGTAGTTGTTGTTATAGTAGTAGTAGTAGTAGGCATAGTAGCAGTAGGAGTGGTTGTAGAAGTAGTAATAGTAGCCATAATAGTAGTAGTAGTAGGTGTGCTAGTAGTAGCAATAGTTGTAGTAGTAGGTGTAGTAGTAGTAACATTAGTGGTTGTAATTGTAGTAGTTGTTGGAGTAGTAGTAGTTGTAGTAATAGTGTACTAGGAGCAGCAATAGATCTAGTAGTAGTAGTAGTAGCATTAGTTGGAGAAGTAGTAGTAGTAGTAGCAGTAGTGGTAGTACTAGTTGTGGCAGTAGCTGTAGTAGAAGTTGTAGTAGTAGCATTAGTAGCAATAGTAATTGTAGTGAAAAAAGTAGTAGTAGCAGTACTAGCTGTAGTAGTAAAAGTAGTAGTAGTAGTAGTAGAAGCAATTGTAGTAAAATTAACGAAAGTAGCAGTGGTAGTAGTAGTAGTAATAGTACGAGTAGCGGCAGTAGTAGCAGCTGGAGTAGAAGTAGTAGAAGAAGTAGTATTAGTTGGAGTAGCTGTTATACTAGTAATAGTAGTAGTAGTAGCGGACGTAGTAGTAGTAGTAATGGTGGTACTAGTACTATTAGCAATAGTAGTAGTAGTAATAGAAATAGAAGTACTAGTAGTAGTAGCAGTTGTTGTTGTAGTAGTAGTAGTAGAAGTTATAGTAGGAGTTGTTGGTGTAGGAGCAAAAGTATTAGTGGGAATAGAAGTAGTATTAGTAGTAGTATTGGGAGCATTAATACTAGTAGTAGTATGAGTAGCAACAGAAGAACCAGGAGTAGCAATATTAGAACCAATAGTAGAAGTAGTAGTAGAAGCAGTAGTAGCAGTACTAGTTGTAGTAATAAGAGTAGTAGTAGTAGTACCAATAGCAACAGTAGCAGTAGTAATAGTAGTAGTCATTTCAAGAATACTAGTAGTAGTAGAAGTAGAAGTAGTAGTTGTAGTAGTAGAAGTAGTATTAGGTGTAGCAATAGGAGTAGGAGTTGGAGTTGCCGCAGTAGTAGTAGTAGTAGTAGTAGTAGTAGTAGTAGTAGTAGTAGTAGTAGTCGCAGTTGTTTTACTAGCAAAAGAAGGAGTAGGAGAAGTTGTAGCAGAAGTAGTAGTAGTATCAGGAGTAGTAGAAGGGGTAGTAATAGTAGTAGCAATGGGACAAATTGTAGTAGTAGTTGTTGTAGTTGTAGAAGTAGTAGTTGTTGTCATAATAGTTGTGGTAGTAGTAGTAGTTGTAGTAGTAGTAGCAATAGTAGTAATTATAGTTGTTGTTGGAGTAGTAGCAGTGCTAGTAGTAGTTATTGTAGAAGTAGTGTACTAGTAGCTGCAGTAGCAGCAGCAGCAGTAGTCGTAGTAGTAGTAGCATTAGTTGGAGCAGTAGTAGTAGCATTAGTGGTAGTGGTAGTACTAGTTGTACTAGTAGCAGCAGTATCTGTCGTAGAAGTTGCAGTAGTAGCATTTGTAGAAGTAGTAAGAATATTAGAAATAGTAGTAGCAGCAGTAGTAGCCGTGGTAGTTGTAAAAGTAGTAGCAGCAGTAGTAGTAGAAGATATTGTAGTGAAATTAGTGGCAGTAGTAGTAGAAGTAGTAGTAGTAGTAATGTACCAGTAGCAACATCAGTAGTAGCAGTAGTAGTAAGAAAAGTTGTGTTGTGGCTGTAGCTGTAGTAGTAGTAGTTGTTGTTGTAGTAGAAGTAGTAGTAGTAGTGGTGGTAGTAGTAGGAGAAGTAGTAGTAGCTATTGTAGCAGTAGCAACAGATGTGGAAGTTGTAGCTGCAGCAGCAGTAGTAATAGTAGTACCAGTAGTAGTTGTTGTAACTGTTATAGTAGTAATAATAGTAGTTGTAGTTGTAATAGTAGCTATAGAAGTGGTTGTAGCCATTATAGTAGGTGAAGTAGTAGAAGTAGTAGTACTAGTAGCAATAGTAGGAGAACTAGTAGTAGTAGTAGCAGTTGTGAGAGAAATAGTATTAGTAGTAGTAGAAGCAGTAGTAGCAATAGCTATAATAGTGGTAGTAAAAGTAGTAGTATCAGTAGTAGTAGTAGTGGTAGGAGAAGTAGTGGTAATAATAGTAGTACTAGTAGAAGTAGCTATTGTTGTTGTTGTAGTAGTAGTAGTACTAGTTGTTGTTGTTGTTGTTGTAGCAGTTGTTGTTGTAGTTGTAGTAGTAGCAATGGTTGTAGTTATAGCAGTTGTAGTAGTAGTAGTCACAATAGCAGCAGTAGAGGCAGTGTTTGTAGTAGCAGCAGTAGTAGTAGCAGAAGTTGTAGTAGTAATCATGGTAGAAGTTGTTGTACTAGTAGTGTTAGTAGTAGCAGTAGTATCGGTAGTAGCAGTAGTAGTAATAGTAGTAGTAATTGCAGCAGCAACAATAGAAGTAGTAGTTGCAACAGCTGCAATAGCAGTTGTAGTAGTGGAATTAGCTGTTGTAGCAGTAATAGTAACAGTAGTAGGAGTAGTAGAACTAGTTGTATTAGTAGTAGTAGAAGGAGTAGCAGCAGTAGTAATAGTAGTATTAGTAATGCTAGTTTTGGTAATAGGAGTACTAGAAGTAGTCATGGTAGCAGTGGTAGTGGCAGCAGTAGCAACATCAATAATTGTAGCAGTTGTATTAGAAGTATAGCTAGTTGCAACAGTAGTAGTAGTAGTAGAAATTATAGCAGCAGTAGCAATTGCAGTATTAGTAGTATCAGCAGTAGTGGCAATAGTAATAGTAGTATTTAGTAGCAATAGTAGTAGTGATAGAGGTAGTAGTAGTAGTAGTAGCCATAGCACAAGTAGTAGCAATAGTAGCAGTGGTAGCAGTAGCAGTAGTAGTCGTAGTATAGTAGTGGTAGAAGTAGTACTAGTAGTAGAGTAGCAGTAGGAGTAGTTGTAGTTTTAGTAGTAGTAGCAACAATATTAGTTTTTGTCGCAAAAGTAGGAGTAGTAGCATTAGCAATAGCAATAGTAGCAGCAGTAGTAATAGCAGTAGTAATAGGAGTGATAGCAGCAATAGTAGTAGTAATCGTGGCAGCAGCGGTAGCAATAGTAGTAGTAGTAGGAGTCCTGGGACTAGAAGTAGTAGTACGAGTAGTAGTAGGAGTGTTAGACTTAGTAGTTGTAGTAGCAACCGCACCATCAACAGTTGCTGCAGTAAAAGTAGTAGTAGTAGCAGTAGTATTAGTTTCAGTAGTAGGAGCAGTAGCAGTAGCAATAGAAGTCGTAGCTATACTAGTAGTACAAGTACTAGTACTACTAGTAGTAGTAGTGGTGGTAGTAAAAGTAGTATTAGAAGTAATAGTAGCGGTAGTAGTAATAGTAATAGTAATAGTAATAGTAGTATTAATACTAGCAGCAAAAGTAGTAGTAGTTGTTGTTGTAGTAGTAGTTGAGGTTGGAATAGTAGTAGTAGTAGTAGTTGTTGTTGTTGTTGTTGGATTAGGAGTTGTAGTAGTGTGGGAGTAATAGTAGTAGTTGTTGTTGTTGTAGTAGTAGTAGTAGTAGTAGCAATTGCGCTAGTAGTAGAAGTAGTAGTAGCAATAATAATAGTTGTTGTTGTAGCAGGAGTAGTTGTAGTGGTATTAATAAGATTAGCAGTGGTAGCAGCAGTAGCAGAAGCTATTTGAGTAGTAGTAGTAGTAGCCGCAGCTGAAGTAGTAGTAACAGTAGGAGTAGGTGTGGTAGTCGTAGTAGTAGTAGCAGTAGTAGAAGTTGTAGTAATTATAGTAGTAGTTGTCGAAGCAGCAGCAATAGTAATATTAGTATTCGTAGGTGTAGTAGTAATAGTAGTAGTAGTTATAGTAGTAGTAATTGTTGTTGTTGCTGTTGTTGTTGTTGTTATAATAGTAGTTGTAGTAGTAGTATGAGTTAGAGTATAAGTAGTAGTTGCAGTTGTAGAAGAAGTATTAGGAGTCGTCGTAGTAGGAGTAGTAGTTGTAGCAGTCATAGGAGCAGGGGCAGGAGTAGGAATAATAGTTGTCATAGGAGTAGGAGTAGGAATAGTAGTCATAGTAGTATTAGTTCTTGTTGTAGTAGTTGTAGTAGGAGTAGTAGTACTAGTACTAGTAGTAGTATTTGTAGTAGTAGTTTTAGTTGCAGTAGTAGCAGTTGTGGCACTAGTAGTAGCAACAGTAGCAACAATAGTGGTAGTAGCATTTGGTAGTTGTGGTGGGAGTAGAAGTAGTAGTAGCGAGAGTAGTAGTAGTAGTAGGAGTAGGAGTAGTAGTAGTAGTAGTAGTAATTGTAGTAGTAGTAATAGTAGTAGTAGTAGTAGCAGTAGTCATAGTAGAAGCTATAGAGGCGTAGGAGGTGGAATAGTTGTAGTCTTAGTAGTAGTAGTAATAGTAGCAGTAGTATTAGTAGTAGTAGTTGTTGTTGTTGTTGTAGTAGTAGTAAATAGTAGTAGTAGTGCTAGTTATTGTTATTGTAGTAGTATTAGTTGTAGTAGTAATAGTGGTAATAGTAGTAGTAGCAGGAGTAATAGTAGTAGTAGTAGTAGTAGTAGTAGTTGTTGTTGTTGTTGTTGTATTAATAGTAGCAGTAATAGTAGTTGCAATAATTGTTCTTATAATAGTAGCAATAGTAGTTGCATTAGTAGTAGTGTTAGTAATAGTAGTAGGAGTAGCACTAGTAGTAGGAGTTGTAGTAGCAGCAGTCACAACAGTAGTAGTAATATTAGTATTAGTCATAGTAGTAGTAGTAGTAGTAATAGGAGTAGTGGTAGTTGTAGTAGTAGGAGTTGGAGTAGGAGTAGTAGTAGCAGTAGTATTAGTAGAACTAGGAGTGGTAGTTGTAGTAGTTGTAGTATTATCAATAGTAGGAGTAAAAGTTGGAATAGTATTAGTCGTTTCAATAGTAGTAGTAGTAGTAGTAGTAGTAGTAGTAGTAGTAGTTGTTGTTGTTGTTGTTGTTGTAGTAGTATGACTAGTAGTTGTGGTAGTAGTATTAGTAGTAGTAGTAGTAGTAGTAGTAGTATAGTAGTAGTAATAGTAGTAGGGGTGGTGGTAGTAGTAGTAGTAGTAGTAGTAGTAGTAGTAGTAGTAGTAGTAGTAGTAGTAGCTATAGTAGTTGTAATTGTACTGGTATGATTAGTTGGAGTGGCAGTTAGACAAGTTGAGCTTTTAGTAGTAGCAGTAGTGGTAGTACTAGCAGTTGTGATAGAAGTTCTTGTAGTAGTCGTAATAGTAGTCATCATAGTTGTAGTAGTAGTAGTAGTAGTAGCAGTAGTAGAAGTAGTAGGAGAAATACCAGCATTAGTAGTAGTAGTAGTACTAGTAGTAGTTGTTATTGTTGTAGTAGTACTAGTGTAGTAGTAGAAGTAGTGGGAGTAATAGTAATAGCAGTAGTAGTAGTTGTAGGAGTAATAGTCGTAGTCACAGTAGTAGCTGTAGTAGTGTAGTAGCAGTAGTAGTTGTAGCAGTAGTAGTAGTAGTCGTGGTGGTAGTAGCAGTAGTAGTGGTAGTTGGAGTGTTAGTAGTAGCAGTACTAGTAGAAGTAGTAGAAGTAGTAGGGGTCATAGTATAGCAATAGTAGTGTTAGTAGTAGTAGTAGCAAAAATAGTACTTGTAACAGAAGTAGTTGTAGCAACAATCGTAGTAGTATGAGAAGTAGTAGTTGTTGTAGTAGTAGTCATAGTTGTTGTGATAATATTAGTAGTAGAAGCAATAACAATAGTTGTAGTAATAATGATAGTAGTATTAGTAGCAATAGTAGCAGTAGTAGAAGTAGTAAAACTGGTAGAAATAGAATTAGGAGGAGAAGCAGCAGGAGGAGGAGGAGTAGTAGTAGAAATATAAGTACTAGTAGTAGTAGTAGTAGTAGTAGTAGTAGCAGCAGCAGCAGCAGCAGCAGCAGTAGAAGTAGTAGAAATAGAAGTACTAGTAGTAGTAGTAGTAGTAGTAGTAGTAGTAGTAGTAGTAGCAATAGCAGCAGTAGCAGTAGAAGTTGTAGTAGTAGTAGAAGTAGTGGTAATTACAGTAGTAGTAGTCGTAGCAGTTGTAGTAGAAGTAGTAATTATAGTAATAGTAATACCAGTAGCAACAGTAGTAGTTGTAGTAGTAGCAGTTGCTGGAGTTTCAAGAATAGTAGTAGTAGCGGTGGTAGAAGTATTTGTTGCAGTAGTAGTTGTTGTAGCAGTAGTTATGGCAGTAGAAGTAGTATTAGGTGTAGCAATAGGATTAGGAGTTGTAGTTGTAGTAGTAATAGTAGTGGTAGTAGTAGCATGGTAGTTGTTGTAGTAGTTGGACAACGAGTAGTAGAAGTGGAAGCAGTAGGAGTAGCCGTAGTAGTAGCAGTCGGAGCAGTAGCAGGTGTAGTAGTAGCAGTAGAAATAGGACAAGTTGTTGTACTAGTAGTACTAATAGTAGTAGGCATAGGTTTAGTAGTCAGAGTAATTGTAGTTGTAGTAGTAGTAGGCATAGTAGTAGTAGTAGTAGTTGTTGTAGAGGTAGTAGTAGTAGTAGCCGTTGTAGTAGCCGTTATAGTAGGTGTAGTAGCAGTAGCAATAGTAGTAGTAGTAGGTGTAGGAGTAGTAGTATTAGTAGTAGTAATTGTAGTGGTTATTGGAGTAGTAGCAGTGCTAGTAGTAGTAGTAGCAGTAGTGTACTAGTAGCAACAGCAGTAGTAGTACTTGTAGTAGTTGTTGTAGTAAAAATTGTAATAGTAGCATCAGTTGGAGTAGCAGTTGTAGTAGTAGTAGTAATAGTGGTAGTACTAGTAGTGGCAGTAGCTGTAGTAGAAGTTGTAGTAGTATCATTAGTAGCAGTACTAATAGTAGTTAAAAAAGTAGTAGTAAAAGTAGTAGTAGTAGTAGTAGAAGCAATTGTAGTAAAATTAGTGGCAGTAGCAGTAGAAGTAGTAGTAGTAGTAGTAGTAATAGTACAAGTAGCAATAGCAGTAATAGTAGTAGAAGAAGTAGTATTAGTTGGAGTAGCAATTGTACTAGTAATAGTAGTAGTAGTAGCGGACAAAGTAGTAGTAGAAGTAAAAGTAGAAGTAGTAGTGGTGGTTGTAGTACTATCAGCAATCGTAGCAGTAGTAGTCAAAATATAAGTAGTAGTAGTAGTTGTTGTTGTTGTAGTAATCGTAGTAGAAGTTGTAGAAGGGTAGTTGGTATAGGAGGAGAAGTATTCGTAGGAACAGAAGTAGTATTAGTAGTAGTACTGGGAGTATTAGTTGTAGCAGTAGTAGTGGTAGTATGTGTGGCAATAGAAGAAGCAGTAGTAGCTGTACTAGAAGTAGCAGGAGAAACATTAGTAGAAGCAGTTGTAGCAGTACTTGTTGTAGTAATAAGGGTAGTAGTAGTAGTACCAGTAGCAACAGTAGTAGTTGTAGCAGTAGCAGAATTTTCAAGGATAGTAGTAGTAGGAGTAGTAGAAGTAGTAGTTGCAGTAGTAGTTGTAGCAGTATAAATAGTTTTAGGCGTAGGAGTAGGAGGAGTTGGAGTTGCAGTAGTAGTAGTAGTAGTTGTTGTTGTTGTTGTACTAGTAGGAGATGGAGTAGAAGTGGTAGTAGTAGGAGTAGTCGTAGTAGCGGTAGGAGTAGTAGTCAGGGTAGTTGTTGTGGTAGCAATAGGAGAAGTTGTAGTAGTAGTAATTGTAGTTGTAGAAGTAGTAGTAGTTGCCATAATAGTTGTGGTGGTAGTAGTGGTAGCAATTGTAATAATAGTACTTGTTGTTGTTGTTGGAGCAGTAGTTGTGCTAGTAGTAGTAGTTGTAGTAGTAGTGTACGAGTAGTAGCAGCAGCAGTAGTACTAGTGGTAGTAGAAGTAGTAAAAATAGCAGTAGTAGCATCAGTTGGAGCAGTAGTAGTATTAGTTACAGTAGTAGTGGCAGTACTAGTAGAAGCGGTATCTATAGTAGAAATTGCAGTAGTAGCATTATTAGAAGTAGTAACAACAGTAGAAATAGTAGTAGTTGTAAAAGTAGTAGCAGTAGTAGTTGTAGAAGCAATTGTGTTGAAATTAGTGGCAGAAGCAGTAGAAGTAGTAGTAATAGTGATAGTACCAGTAACACCAGTAGTAACAGTAGTACTAGTAGGAAAAGTTGAGTTGTAGTAGTAGCCGTACTAGTATTTGTAGTTGTAGAAGTAGTAGTAGCGATAGTGGTAGTTGTACGAGAAGCAGTAGTAGTTGTTGTAGGAGTAGCAACAGATGTAGAAGTTGTAGTAGTAGTAGCAGTAGTAGTAGCAGCAGTAGTGGTTGTAGTAATTGTTGTAGTAGTAATTGTAGCTGTAGTAGTCATAGTAGTAGCTGTAAAAGTGGTTATAGCCATTATAGTAGGCGAAGTAGTAGTAGTAGTGGTAGCAATAGTAGTAGTAGTAGGAGAAGTAGTAGTAGTAGTAGTAGTAGTAGTAGTAGTAGTAGTAGTAGTAGTGAGAGAAGTAGTATTAGTAGTAGTAGAAGCAGTAGTAGCTATAGATGTAATAGTGGTAGTAAAAGTTGTAGTAGTATCAGTGGTAGCAGTAGTGGTAGGAGAAGTAGTGGTAATAATAGTAGTACTAGTAGAAGTAGCTATTATTATTGTTGTTGTTGTTGTTGTTATTGTTGTTGTTGTTGTATTTGTTGTAGTTGTAGTTGTTGAAGTAGTGGTTGTTGTAGTAGCAGTAGTAGTAGTAGTTGTTGTACTAGCAGCAGTAGAGGCAGTGTTAGCAGTGGCAGTAGTAGTAGTAGTAGTAGCAGAAGTTGTAGTAGTTGTCGTGGTAGAAGTTGTTGGACTAGTAGTGTTAGTAGTAGTAGTAGTAGCGACAGTAGCCAAAGTAATAATAGTCATAGTAATAGCATTAGCAATACTAGAAGTAGTAGTCACAACAGCTACAACAGCATTTGTTGTAGTGAAAGTAGTTGTAGTAGCAGTAGTAGTAGCAGTAGTAGGAGCAGTAGAACTAGTTGTATTAGTAGTAGTAGAGGGAGTAGCAGTAGTTGTAGTAGTAGTAGTAGTAGTACTAGTAGTAGTCGTGGTAGCAGTGGTAGTAGCAGCAGTTGCAATACTGGCAGCAATAGTAGTAGTAGTATTAGACGTATAACTAGTAGCAACAGTAGTAGTCGAAGTTTTAGTAGTAATAGCAATTGTAGTATTAGTAGTATTAGCTGTAGTAGCAACTGTAGTAGTAGTAGTAGTGGCAGTAGTAGTAGCGATAGCAGTAGTAGTAGTAGTAACCATAGCACAAGTAGTAGCAGTAATAGCAGTAGCAATAGTAGCAATAGTAGCAGTAGTAGAAGCAGTATTAGTAGTAGAGTAGCGATAGAAGTAGGAGTTGTAGTTCTATTGGTAGTTGCAATAGTAATAGTAGTAATATTAATTTTCGTTACAAAAGAAGGAGTAGCAGCAACAGTAGCAGTAGTAGCAGCCGTAGTAATCAGAGTAGCAGTAGTAGTGATCGTAGCAGCAGTAGTAGTAATCTGTTCAGAAGTAGCAGCAGCAGCAATAGTAGTAGGAGTGCTTGGACTTGTAGTAGTTGTACGAGTAGTAGTAGTTGGAGTATTAGGCTTAGCAGAAGTAGTAGCAGCCGCAGCATCAGCAGTTGCAGTAATAAAAGTAGTAGCAATAACAATAGAAGTCATATTTGTACTAGTAGTACAAGTAGCAGTAGTAGTAGTAGCAATAGTAGTAGTAGTAAAAGTAGTATTAGAAGTAATGGTAGTGGTAGTAGTAATAGTAAGAGTAATAGTAGAGGTAGTAGTAATAGTAGCAGAAATAGTGGTAGTAGTAGTAGTCGTGGTGGTGGTTGTAGCAGTAGTGTAGTAGTAGCAACAGCTGCAGTAGTAGGAGTACAAGCAGCAATAGTAGTAGTAGTTGTAGTGGTTGTAGTAGTAGCTGCAGCAGTAGCAGATGTTACTGTAGGAATAGTAGTAGTAGTAATAGCAGGAGTACTAGTAGTAGTAGTAGCAGCAACAATAGCAGAAGGAGTGGTAATAGTAGTAGTAGTAGTAGTAGTAGTAGTGACAGTAGTAGTAGTAGCAACGGCAGTAGTAGTAGCAGCAGCAGCAGTAGTAGTGGTAGTTGTAGTCGCAGGAATACCAGTACTAGTAGTTATAGTAGTAGGAGTAGTAGGAGTAGTAGTTGTAGTAGTAGTTGTTGTACAAGTAGTAGTAGTAGTTGTTGTTGTTGTTGTTGTAGTAGTAGTTATTGTAATAGTGCAGTTGTAGCAGCAGTAGTAGCAAAAGCAGTAGATATAGTAATAGTAGTAGAAGTAGTAGTTGTAATAGTAGTAATAGTTGTTGTAGTAATAGCAATTGTTGTTGTAGTAGTAGTAGCAAAAGCAGTAGCTATAGTAATAGTAAAAGTAGTAGTTATAATAGTAGTAGTTGTTGTTGTAGTAGTAGCTGTTGTTATAGTAGGAGTGGTAGACTCAACAGCCGTAATAATTGTAGTAGTAGCCCTTGTAGAAGCAGTTGCTGTTGTAGAGGAAGAAGAAGTAGTTCTAGTAGTAGTTGTGCTAGTCACAGCAGCAGCAGCAACAGCGGTAGCAGTAGAAGTACTTGTTGTAGGAGTAGAAGTAGTACTAGTAGTTTTAGTTGTAGTAGTAGTGTAGAAGCAGCAGCAGCAGTAGTAGTAGCAGTAGTAGAGGCAATAGTAGTAGTAGTAGGAGTAGTAGTAGTAGGAATAGTAGTAGTAGTAGTCGTTGTAGCAGCAGCAGTAGTATCAACAGCAATAGTAGTAGTAGTAGTTGTTGTTGTTATTGTTGTGGTAGTAGTTGTTATCGTTGTAGTAGTAGTAGTAGTAGTAGATGTAGTAGTAGTGACAATGGTAATGGCAGTAGTAGTTATACTAGTAGTAGTAGCAGCAGCAGTAGTAGTAGTAGAAGTAGCAGCCAGGGTAGTAGAAGTAGCCCTATCAGTACTAGTAGCGGTAGTAGTAATAGTAGTAATAGTTGAAGCAGCAGCAGTAGTAATTATTGTTGTAGTGGCATTAGTAGTAGCAACAGTAGTAGTAGTTGTTGTTGTAAGAGCAGTAGCAGTACTTGTCTCAGTTGTAGTAGCAATTGTCACAACAACTGTAGTTGTAGGAGAACTAGTAGCAGTGGCAACAGCAGCAGCAGTAGTAGTGTTGTAGTAGAGTAGTAGTATCAATAGTAGTAGCTATAATAGTAATAGTAGCAGCAGTTGTTGTACCTGTTGTTGTAGTAATAGTCGAACTAGTAGTAACTGTAGCAGTAGCAGCAGTAGTAGTGGCAGAAGCCGTAGTAGTAGCAATAGTAGTAGTAGTAGTTGTTGTTGTAGTAGTCATTGTAGTAGTAATAATGGTAGTTGTAATAGTAGTAGTCACAGTCGTAGTAGTGGTGGTGGTAGTAGTAGTAGTAGTAGCAGTAGTTGTAGTCATTGTAGTAGTAGCAGCAGTAGTAGTAATAGTAACAGTAGTAATCACAGCACTAGTATCAGAAGTAGTAGTAGTAGTAATAGCTGCATTAGTAGTAGTAGTTGAATTGGTAGTAGAAGCAGTAGCAGTAGCAGTAGTTGCATTAGTAGTGGCAGTAGCAGTAGAAGTTGTAGTAGTAGTTGCAGCAGTATCAGTAGTAGTAGTAGTAGCAGTAGTAGCAATAGTAGTAGTAGTAGTTGTTGTTGTTGTAGTAGTAGTAATAGTAGTAGTAGTAGGAGTAGCAGCAGCTGTAGCAGTGGTAGTAGTTGTAAGAGCAGCAGTAGCAGCAACAGGAGTAGTAGTAGTAGCAGTAGTTGTAGCAACTATAGTTGTAGTATCAATGATAGTAGTGGCAATAGTAGCAAAAGTAGTTGTGCTGTAGTAGTAGTAGTAGTCGCTGTAGTAGAAGTATCAGTAGTACTAGTAGTAGCAGTAGCAGTAGTTGTGGCTGTAGCAATAGTAGTAGTATAGGTAGTAGTAGTAGTAACAGTAGCTGTAGTATTAGCAATAGTAGCAGTTATAGTAGTGGCAGCATCAACTGCTGTAGTAGTAGTAGTTGTTGTTGTTGTAGCAGCAGAATCAATAGTAGCACTAGTAGTGGTAGTCGTAGTAGTAGTAGTCGTGGTAGTAGCAACATTAACAGTAGTAGCAGTAGTCATAGTAGTAGTTGTTGTAGTCATTGTAGTTGAAGCAGTTGTAGTAGTAATAGTAGCAGAAGTAGTAGTAGTTCAAGTAGAAGAGGTAATTGTAGTGGTAAATGAAGCAGTAGTAGCAACAACAAAAGTAGTAGTAGTACTAGGAGCAGTAGTAGTAGAAGTATTTGTAGTAGTAGTTGCAGTAGTAGTAGTAGTACTAGCAGTACTAGTAGCAGTAGCTATTGTAGCAGCGGTAGCAGCAGCAGTATGAGTAGAAGTAGTGCTAGTTAAAGTAGTAGTAGTAGTAGTAGTAGTAGTATTAGTAGTAGTAGTATTAGTAGTAGGAGTAGCAGCAGTAGTAGTAGTAGCAGCAGCAGTAGTAGTAGTAGCTATTGTTATAGTAGTAGCATCAGTAGTGGTACCAGTAATAGTAATAGTAGTAGTAGTAGCAGCAGCAGCAGTAGTATTAGAAGCAGAAGTTGTAGCAGTAGTAGTGGTATTAGAAATAGTAGCAACAGCAATAGTAGTAGTTGTAGCAGCAACAACAATAGTAGTAGTAGTAGAAGCAGCAGCTGTAGTAATAGCAGTAGTAGTGGTAGTAAGACAAGTAGTAGGAGTGGTAGTAGTCGTAGTAGCAATAGTGACAGTAGTAGTAATGGTAGTAGTAGTAGTAGTAGTAGTAGCAGTAGGAGCAGCAGCAATCGCAACAATTATTGTAACAGCATTAGTGGTAAAAGTAGCAGTAGTAGAAGCAACAACAGTAGTAGTAGTAGCTGTTGTAGTAGCAGCAATATTAGTAGCAATAGTAGTAGCAGTAGTAGTAGTAGTAGCTATAGTAATAGTAGTAGTAGTAGTAGTAGAAGTAGAAGTAGTAGTACTAGTACTAGTAGTAGTAAGAGTAGTATTTGTAGTTGTAGTAACAGAAGTAGTAGTAGTTTTAGGAGCAGTAGCTGCAGTAGGAGCAATAGTAGTTGCAAAAGTTACAGCAATTGTAGTTGTAGAAGCATAGGCAGTAGCAGCAACAGTAGCAGAAGTCGTAGTGTTGTTGCTACTGCTACTGCAACTACATCTGCTACTACTATAGCTCCTCCTACTACTATTACTACTACTACCATGACGTCTATTACTATAGTTGCTGCCACTACTGCTACTTCCATTGCTACTACTACTACTACTCTTAATACTTCTACTACTACTACGCAACTACTGCTAATACTACTACAACTACTATACTATTGCTACTGCTCTGCACTAGCTACGATGGCTACTACTACTGCTAATACTGCTACTCCAATGACTACTACTACTAATACTGCTACTACTACTACGTCTTCCCCTCCTCCTACTACTACATCTGCCACAACAACTACTACTATTACTATTACAACTAATGCAGCTACTCATTCTTCTACTGCCAAAGTTACTACTACTACTATTGTTACGGTTACAACTACAACAACTTCTACTACTAGTATTATATTATAACTGCTACTACAGCTACTACTACTACTAGTACTTCTCCTATAATAACAACTACCACTACTTCACCTACTACTATTACTACTGCTACAACTACTACTGCTACTACTACTCTTCCTACTACTATTATTGTTGCTACTGCGACTTCCATTACTATAGTTGCTACTACTACGGCTACTCCTACTACTGCAACTACTGTTGCGGCTATTTCTGCTACTTCTACTACTACTCCCACTACTTCTAATTGTACTACTACTGCTGCTAGTACTATTGCTACTACGGCTACTACTACTACTACTGCTACTACTACCGCTACTACTACTACTACTCGTTCTACTTTTACTACTCTTGCTACTACTACTATTACTAATGCTCCTGCTACAACTGCTACTAATACTACTACTATTACTACTGCTACTATTGCTGGTAGTACTACTGCTACTACTACTACACCTACTACCACTACAACTACTACTGTTGTTGTTTTTTGCTACTGCTACTACTAATAATGTTGTTGTTGTTTTTGTTGCTACTAGTACTACTACTATTTATCCTACTTGTACTACTAATGCTATTGCTACTACTGTTACTACACTGCTACTCCTTCGACTGCTACTACTGTTCCTACACTGATACTCCTTCGACTGCTACTACTACTGCTGCTGCAGCAGCTACTACTATTGTTACTGCTGCTACTGCTGATATTATTACTACTTCTACTACACTACAACAATTATTGCTTCTACTACTACTACTATTACTACTACTGCTGCTACTAATGCTTCTATTGCTATTACTCTTGGTACTACAATTGTTACTACTGCTACTGCTACTACTGCTACTAGTACTAATACTACTACTGCTACTACTATTGCTACTACTACTGTTACTACTACTACTACTACGACTACTACGGCTACTAATACTACTACTACTACTCCTACTACCACTAGTGCTACAGTTGTTGTTGTTGCCACTACTACTACTACTACTAATGATGTTCTTGTTTTTGTTGCTACTAATACTACTACTATTTCTCCTCTTACTACTACTAATGCTACTGCTACTACTACTACTGCTACTCCTTCGACTGCTACTACTGCAACTACTACGGCTGCTACTGCTAATACTATTACTACTACTACTTCCACTACTGCAAAATATTGCTTCTGCAACTACTAATATTACTACTACTGCTTCTACTAATGCTTCTATGGCTACTACAACAACAAGTACTACTACTACTTTTACAACAACTGCTACTGCTAGTGCTACTACTACTATTACCACAACAACTATTTTTAAAAAACCTGCTACTGCTAGTACTACTACTATAACTACTACTGCTGCTACTACGACTTTTACTACTACTAGTACTACTCTTACTACTACGACTTTTACTACTACCACTAATACTACAACTGCGGCTACTAATACTACTACTACTACTACTACTAATGCTGCTCTTGTTGTTGTTGCTACTAATACTACTACCATTTCTCCTACTAATACAACTAATGCCACTACTACTGCTACTACTACTACTGCTACTGCTAATACTCTCACTACTACTACTGCCACTCTACTAAAAATATTGCTTCTGTCACTACTAATATTACTATTGCTTCTACTAATGCTTCTATTGCCCCTACAACTACTACTACTACCACTTTTACTACTACTACTTTCACTTCTCCTACAATAAAAACTTCTACTTCTCCAACTACTACTACTATTACTGCAACTACTCCAACTACTGCTACTGCTACTGCTACTACTACTAGAACAACTACGACTGCTACTTCTACTCCTGCTACTGTTGCTACTACTACTACCTCTACTACTGCTGCTACTACTTCTATTACTATGGCTACCACTACTACTGCTACTGTTACAACAAATACTACTACTAGTAGTACTACTACTACTCCTCCTCCTCCTCCTCCTCCTCCTCCTCCTCCTCCGATTACATCTACTGCTGCTTCTACTTCTACTCCTAACACTACAAATACTACAACGGCAGCTACTGCTACTGCTACTACTACTAGTACTACAACTGCTGCTATTGCTGCAATAGCTGCAACAACAATAACAACTACTACTACTACTACCACTACTACTACTGTTGTTGTTGTTGCTGCTACTGTTACTACTACTTTTGCTACTACTACTGTAATTACTGCTAATACTATTACAACAACAACTAGTACTGCCGCAACGACTACTGCTACAGCTACTACTATCGTTACTATGACTGCTACTATTGCTACAACTACTATTATTGCTACTACTACACTACTATTGCTGCTGTTATTGCCGCTACTACTACTATCGCTAAAACAATCGCTACCACTGCTGCTTGTACTACTTCTGTTGCTACTACAACAACTACTATAGCTGTTACTAAAAATACTACTACAAACTGCTACTATTTTTGCTGCAACTACGTCTCCTCCTACTACTGTTACTACTACAATTACTTTGGCTACTACTGCTATTGCTACCCCTACTAATATTATAGTCGCAACTACTACTACTGCTACAACTAGTATTGCTACTACTCCGACGATTAGAAATACTACTATTAGTACTACTTCTCCTACTATTGGTACTGCTACTACTTCTGCTATGATTGCTACAACCGCTACTACTACCACTGTGGCTACTACTGCTAGTACTACGACTAGTACTATGACTACTACAATAGCTACTATTATAACTACTATTACAGCTACTACTACTACGATGGCTACTACTGCTACTACTACTACTTCTACTGCTTCTTCTCCTCCTCCTCCTCCTCCTCCTCCTCCTCCTCCTCCTCCTCCTACTACTACTACTACTACTGCTACTGGTACAAATAGTACTACTACAACTACTGTTACTGCTGTTTATACTGCCACTGCCACAACAACTACTACTATGATTCCCACTGCTACTGCAACCACTACTGCAACTACTGCATCTACTGCTACTTTCTCATATTACCACTCCTCCAACTACTACTACTACTACTACTCCAACTACTAATAAAACTACAACTACAACTACTATTTCTGCTACTATAAATACTACTACAACTAATACTACTACTACAATACTACTATTCCTAACACTACTACTACTAATACTAGTAGTACTACTACTACTATAAATACTGCGATAACTACTACTTCTGCGACTACTATTGCCACTACTACTGTTACTATTGCTACTGCTACTCCTACTGCTAATACTGCTACTACTACTATGATAACTTCTGCTGCAAATGCTACTACTGCTAATACTACTGCAAATGCTACTACTGTTAATACTACTGCAACTACTATTACTACCACTACTATTACTGCTACAACGGCTATTGCTACTGCTGCTAGTACTAAAACTAGACTGTTGTTGCTGCTACCACAGCTACTACCACTAAAACTATCGCTACCAGTGTTGCTGCTACTACTACTACTACTACGGCTACTGCTAATCCGAATACTATACCTACTACTACTCCTTCTACAACACCAATTTGTACTACCACTCCTGCTCCTACTACTACTACGACTACTTGTAGTACTGCTATTACTACTACTACTCGTTTCGCTACTACTACTACTGCTATTACTGCTATTACTACTACCATTACTACACTACTACTACCACTACTACTATTACAACTATTATCACTAGTACTTCTTCTTCTGCTACTTCTACTACTACGAGCACTACTACTACTACTACTACTACTACTACGACTACTACTACTACTGATGCTACTACTACTACAACTAGTACTCCAACTGCTACTATTACTACGATTACCCCTACTACTAGTGCTACGACTACTGCTATACTATTTCTTCTACTACAGCTACTACCAATACTTCTCCCACTATTATTACTACTGGTACTACTTCGATTACTAATACTACTGCTACTTCTACTAATATTACTGCTACAACCACTATCACCGCTTCTACTAGTAACAGTACTACAACTACTACTACCACTACTGCTACTACTCTTGCTAATACTACTGCTTCTACTACTACTACTACGACTACTAGTATTACTACTACAAGTACTACTGCCACTGCTACCAAAACTACTATTACTGCTGCTACTTCTACTACTACAATTACTACTGCTACAACTACTATTGCTACTACTAATTCTACTATAACTTCTGCTACTACTATTACTATTACCGCTACTACTACTACTACTACTATTATTATTACTACTACTACTACTACTACGACTTCTACTATAACTTTTGCTACTACTATTACTACTACCGCTACTACTACTACTACTATTGTTGCTACTACTGCTACTATTTCTACAACGACAACAACAACTACCATTCTAGCACAACTGCTGCTGCTACTGCTACTACTACTACTATTACTATTACTCCAACTGCTACTATTGCTGCTTGTACTATAACAACAACAACTACTGCTGCCGCTATTGCTGCTACTGCTACTACTAATACTACTCCTACTGCTATTACTGTTACTACTCCTACAACTAGTTCTACTACTACTACTAATGGTGCTATTACCATTGCTACTAGTAGTACTACGACTACTGCTACTACTGCTGCTGCTGCTGCTGCAACTACTACTACTACAGCTAATACTACAATTACTACTTCTTCTCTGAGTACTACTACAACAACTATTGTTGCTACTATTACTATCGCTGCTACTAATTCTACTACTACTTACCCTACTACTGCTACTACTACTACAATTGTTGCTCTTGTTGCTATTGCTACTACAACTACTACCGCTACTATCACTACTACTACTACTATTACAACTTGTGCTACTGGGCTAGTTGTTGCTACTAAAGCTACTGCTACTTCTCCTACTTCTACAACTACTGCTACCATTATAACTGCTACTACTTCTGCTACTACCACTACTACAATTGCAAGGATAACTATTACTATTGATACTGCTGCTAATACTACTACTACAGCTCCTAATGCAACTACAACAAATACAACTATAACTACTGTTGCTGCTAGTACTACTACCACTACTGCTCCTACTACTATAACTATTGCTACTATTTCCTCTACTCCTACGCCTACTGTTATAACAACTACTTCTGCTGCTACTGCTACAACAACTATTATTTTTACTAATGATAGTCCTACTACTACTACTATTTCTATCATTTCAACTAATGGAACTGCAACTACTAGTCCTACTACTACTGCTACTACTCCTTCTACTACTGGTACTACTCCTACAATGACTACTACTACTACTACTACTCCAACTACAATAATTATTGCTGCTGCTACTACCACAACTACTACTGCTACTATTATTGCTACTACCACTACAACTAGTACTACTAGTACTACTACTATGGATTCTCCTACTACTTCTGGTACTACAGCTATCTATACTTCTACCACTGCTACCGCTACTCCTACTATTGCTACTCCTACTATGGCTACTACTGCTCCTTGTATTACAACCACTCCTACTTCTATTAGTGCAACAACTACTTCTACTGCTTCTACTACTACTACTACTACTACTACTACTCTTGCTACTTCTACCACTACTACTAATATTGCAGCTACTACTGTTGCTATTACTACTTCCGCTACTACAACTGATACAACTCTGCTACTACTACTACTTCTACTTCTACTACGGCTGCTACCAGTAATACTACAGCTACTACAATGACTGCTACAACAACAACTACCACTACTACTACTTCTGCTACTACTGCTATTACTACTAATACTACTACTACTGCTGCTGCTGCTACTGCTACTGCTGTTGCGACTACTACTAGTACTACTACGACTATTATTGCTATTACTACTACGACTACTATTTCTATTACTACTACTACTACAACAACTACTTCTCCTACTACTACTACTTCTACTACAACTATTGCTACTTCAACGACTACTACTTTTGCTGCTACTACTACTACAACTACTGCTGTTGAGACTTTTACTATTACTACCGCTCCAACTACTATAACTACTGCTACAATTTCCTCTACTCCTGTGCCAACTATTGCAACTACTACTCCTGCTACTACTGCTACCAGTACTATTATTTTAACTAATGATACTCCAACTACTACTGCCGCTCCAACCACTTCTACTACTGCAATTGCAACTGCTACTCCTACTACTACAGCTATCGCTCGTTCTACTACTGCTACTACTCCTACTATGACTACTGCTACTACTATTACTACTAATACTAATCCAACTACTACTACTGCTGCTACTATTATTGCTACTATTGCTACTAGTACAACTACTACTACTAGAACTACTACTACTACTACCACTACTGCTACTACAGATACTCCTACTAACATTGCTACTACAACTACCTATACTTGTACAGCTGCTACTGCTACTATAGATACTCCTACTAACACTTCTACTACAACTACTTATACTTCTACAGCTGCTACTGCTACTCCTACTACTGCTACTTCTGCTCCTACAATTACTACCACTCCTACTTCTACTAGTGCTACAACAGCTTCTATTGCTTCTACTACTACCACTACTGCTACTGCTGCTACTGCTTCTACTACTACTACTAACACTGTGCCAACTACTTCTGCTCTTACGACTTTTGCTACTACTACTGATACAACTACTACTGCTACTACTTCTACTACTACTACGACTGCAACCACTACTAGTACTACTACTACTATGACTACTGCTACAATAACTACTACAACTACTACTAGTACTTCTGCTACACCTACTACTTCTGCTACTACAATAACTACTACTACTACAACAACAACTACGGTACTACTGCTACTACTACTATGACTAATATTTCTACTACTACTACTACTACTACTTCTCCTACTCCTATTACTACTACAAGTACTATTACTGCTACAGTTACTACTACTGCTACTACTACTATGACTACTACTGCCATTGCTATTTCCACTACTACTGCTACTACTACTACAACTATTACTACTTCTGCTAGTATTGCTACCACTAGTACTATTACAACAGTTACTACAGCTACAACCTATACTACTACTTCACATACTCCTAATACTATAGCACCTACTACTACCACTGCTACGCCTACTTCTACTACTACTACAACCACAACTGTCACTACTAATGATCCTACTACTAATGCTACTACTACTTCTTCTACTACTACTACTGCGGCTACTTTTGTAGCTATTAGCACTACAACCACTAGTACTGCTACTACTTCTACAGCTACTACGGTTGTATCTACTACTACTACTACCACCACCACTAGTTTTGCAACTATTGCAACTAACACTACTACAACTACTTTTGCTACAACAACAACTGCAACTGCGACTTCTACAACTACTACTACTGCTACTACTTATACAACTACTACTGCAACTTCTACAACTACTACTGCTACAGCCTCAAATACACTACTATCACTGCTACTAATACTACATCTAATACTACTTCTACTACTATTGCTACTACTAATACTACTACTACCACTACTTTTGGTACTATTGCAACTACTTATACTACTTCTAGTGCTACTACTACTATTACTATTTCTACAACTACTACTACAACTACTTCTACTACAACTACTACTGCTACTAATACTACAACTACTATTGCAACTCCTACTACGGCTGCTCCAACTACTTCTACTACTACAATAACTACTACCGCTACTACTACTATCACTACTACTACTACTACTACCCCTGTTACTACTACTTCTCCTACCTCAACAACTACTACTAATACTACTGCCACTACTGCTTCTACTGCTTTTGCTGCTGCTACTATGACTATAACTACTACAACTACTACTGATACAACTAGTACTACTTCTGCTGCTACTACAACTACTACTTATCCTACTACAACTACTTCTGGTACTACTATTTCTACTATTAATACTACTATTACTGCTACTACTGCTGCTGCTACAATGACTAACAGTACCTCTACTACTGCTACTACTACTACTACGCTACTACTACTGCTCCTACTACTACTTCTACTAATACTACAACAACAACAACTACTACTACTGCTACTACTATTACTACCATTGCTATAATGACTACTACAACTACTACTACTGCTTGTGCTGCTGCTGCTGCTACTCAACTATTGTTGTAACTTCTACTACTACTACTACTACTGTAGCTACTACTACTGCTGCTACTACTACTAGTAGTACTACTACTCTTGCTACTACTACTGCCACAACTACTACAACTACTACCGCCGCTACTACTATTTGTCCAGCTCCTACTACTACTACTACTGCTACTGGCACTACTACTAATGCCGCTAGTACTACATCCACTACGATTACTATAACAACTACTACTACTATTGCTATGGCTGCTACTTCTAATACAATAGCAACAACTACTACTACAATTACAACTAATACAGCTGTTGCTACTCGACAACTATGACTTTTTTCCTACTATTACTACTACTACTACTTCTAGATTTGCTACTACCACTGCTGCAACAACAACTACTACTACGACTACACCAGCTGCTGCTATTTCTCCATATAATACTACTGCTACTGCTACTATTGCTAGTGCTAGCACTACAACAACTGCTACTACTATATCTACTACTACTAGACTACTTATGCTACTATTACTGCTATTGCAACTGCTGCTATTGCTAGTACTACAACTCCTACGACTACTACAACTACTATGACTACTACAAGTACTACTACTATTGCTCTACTACTACTACTACTACTAATACAACTGCTTCTTCTACTTTCGCTATTACTACAATTACGCTACTATTACTGCCACTAATACTATGGCTACTACAACTACTACAACTACTATTATTTTTACCAATGATACCCCAACTACAACTATTACTACGACTACTTTAGCTTCTACAACTGCAACTGCTACTCATACTACTACTGCTAGTAATGCTATAATAACAACTACTACTAATACTACTAATACTACTGGCACTATGACTATTAATACTGCTAAGAGAACTGGTACTACTACGACGACGACTACTACTACTTTGACTATTGTTGCTACCACTACTGCTACTACTTTCACAATAATCACCACCACCACTACTACTACGGCTACTGCTTTTACAACTACTATTACTACTACTACAACTATTGCTACTACAGTTACTTGTACTACTACTCCTACTGCAACTATGACCACAACCACTACTACCACAAATGCTACTACTACTGCTACTTTTGCTACTAATACTACTACTACAAGTAATACCACCACAACTAATACAACTACTACTACTAATACTACTACCATTACTACTAGTACAAGTACCACCATCACTTCTGCTATGACTATTGCTACTACTACTTCTACTACTACTACTACTACTACTACTATTACTACTACTACTAGTACAACTACTACTAGTACTTTGACTGCTACTACTACCACTACTCCTGCGACTACTACTCCTACTTCTACCACTACTACTACTAATACTACTACTACTACTACTGCAACTACTGCTACTACTACTGCTCCTACTGCTACTACTGTTGCTAGTGCTACTACTACTACTTCCACAACTACTACAACAACTACTACTACTATTGCTGCAACTACTACTTATACTTCTACAACTACTACAACTACTGCTGCTATAGCTACTACTACTACTACTGCTACTAATTCAGCTACTACTAGTGCTACTATTATTATTGCTGCTACTATTGCTTCTACTATTATTGCAGCTCCGACTACTACTACTACTACTCCGGCTTCTGCCACTACTACTACTACTAATGCGGCATCCGACACTACTACTACTGCAGCTGCAACAACTACTATAGCTATTGTTACAACTAGTACTACATCTACTACTACTACTTCTATAGCTACTACTACTCGTACTACTTCTACTGCTACTACTATTTCTACTACTGCTACTACAACTACTACGACAGCTACTACTACTGTAACTACTATTTCTTCCAATGCTGCTACAGTTGCTCCTACTGCTACTATTGCTACTACCGCTACTACTACTATGATTGCTACTACAACAACTACTGTTACTACTACTACTACTAATATAGCTACTACTACTGCGGCTGCTACTACAACAACAACTACTGCTACTGCTACTGCTAATAACACTAGAACTCCTTCTACTTCTACTACTACTACTACTGCAACTACTACTACTGCTACTACAACTGCGACTACTTCCGCTACTACTACTACTAGACCACTGCTACTACTTTTGATACCACTATTACTGCCACTACTATTGCCACAATTGCTGCAACTTGAACAAATACTACTAGTACAACAACAACTACTACTACTACTGCGACAACTACTACTCTTCGACTACTCACTGCTACTATCGTGGCTTAATGTGGCCACTCCACTGCTACTACTCCTACTACTTACTACTGTTATTCAACTGCAACTACTGCTACTGCAACTACTAGTGCTTCGATTACTACTCTTGCTACTACTAGTACAACTACTTACGCGACTACTGTTACTACTACTACTGCAACTACTACTGCTACTATTACTACTACTCTTACAATTGCTACTACTACTATTTTCGTTACTACAACAACTGTTACTCCTACTAATACTACTTTTGCAACTACTAGTGTTACTATTAATACTACAACTACTACTACAAATACTTTGACAACCATAACTATGACTGCTACTGCTACTACTTATGCAACTACTGCTACTTCTACTACTACTACTACTACCACTGCTACGCTTACTACTTCTTCTACTACTACTACTACTACTAATACAACCGTTGTTGCTCCAACTACTACTAATACCACTGCTACTACTATTACTACTACTACTACTAGCTCTACTATTGCTGCAATTGCTATAACAACTACTGCTACTACCTCTGCTACTACGGCTACTACTACTACTTTTCCAACTACTACTACTACTGCTACTACTACTTCTACTACTAGTGCTACTATTGCCTCTTCTACAACTGCTATGACTTTTGCTACTACTACTACTGCTACCATAACTACTACAACTACAACCATTACTTGCACTACTACTACTACAATTACTACTGCTATTGCTACTAGTACTGCTACTACTATCGCCATACTACTAATTTACTATAGCTACTACATCTATTATTATTGCTACTAATAATTCTTCTACCACTACTACTATTACTACAACTGCTACTTTTGCAACTACTACTACTATTGTTGCAGCAGCTACTACTACTATTACTACTACTACAACTAGTATGACTACTACTAGTTTTGCTACTACTACTGTTGTTGCTACTAGCACTATTACTACAGCTACTACTACTAATAATAATAATACTGCTACTACAAATAATACTACTGCTGCAGTTGCCGCTATTATTGCTGCTACCGCTACTACTACTACTATACCTATTTCTCCTACTACTACAACAATAACAACGACGACTACTACTAATACAACTACCACTACCACTACTACTACTATTATTATGGCTACTACTACTACAACTACTACAATTATTACTACTGCCACAACTACAACCACTATTCCTAACACTACTACTGCTAATACTATTACTACTATTACTACAACTATTACTGCTTTTACTACTACTGTTCCTGCTGCTGCGGCTGCTACTACCACTACTACTCCTAAAACTAAAATAGTTTCTACTATTATTGCTACTATAGCTACTACTTCTATTGCCACACCTACTACTGCTACAACTCCTATTTCTACAACTACTACTACTACAACTAGTGGTACTACTCCTACTCCAAAACATACTCCTCCTAGTACTACTACTACTACTGCTACTAGTTCAACTACTACCACTGCCACTTCTGATACTACTACTACAACTACCAGCACTACTGCTACTGCTGCTCCTACTACTTGAACTACTATGACTCGTACTACAACTACTTCTACTATTACTGCTACTTCCACTAATACTTCTATTGCGACTACTCATACTACTACTTTACTACTTCTACTTCGACAACTTTTACTACTGTTACAACTACTACACCTACAACTTCTATAACTACAACTATTCTACTATTACTACTATTACTACTACTATTAATGCCACTTCTGTTACAACAACTACTACGACTACGATTCCTGCTACTACTCCTAATACAACCACTACTACTACTCCTACTACACCTACTACTACTACTACTACCCCTACTATTACAACTACTAGTGCAGGTACTACTACAACTACTAGTACTATTAGTACTACTAGTACTATTAGTACTACTACTACTACCACTATTACTACCGCTACTACAACTACTGCTACTACTACTCCAACAGGTACTCCGACTTCTACTACCATAACCCCTACTACTAATGCTACAATTACTACAACAGCAACAACAACTACTACTACTGTAGCTACTGCTGCTTCTACAACTATTACCCCCTCTATTGCTACCATTACGACAACAACAACTACAACTACTACTGTTACCACTACTACAACTACCTCTAGCAAGACTACTGCTACTATAACTACACCACTACTATAACAATGACTACTACTAGTACTGCAACTATTACTACTGCTACTACTGCTCCTAGTATTGATGCGACTACTTCTACTACCACTACTACAACTACTGCAATGACAACTACTATTCCAACTACTCCTACCTCTACAACTACTGCAACATCTACTACTACTTCCCTACAACTACAACTACTAATGTTGCTACTACGACTACTGCTGCTTAAATTATTGCTACTACTACTACTACAAATACTACCACTAAAACTACTACTGCTACTTCTACTACTGTGGGCACTACTACTACTATTACAAATACTACTACTACAACAACTACTAGTACGACAACTACTCCGACTGCTATTACTACTCCTGCTACTACTACAACAACTACAACTATTTGCACTGATATTACCTGTATTATAGTGACTACTTCCACTATTACCACTTCTAATATGACAACTGTTGCTACTAGTACTACTACTACTACTCCAGCTACTACTTCTACTCCTACTATTACTACTACTAGTACTACTACTACTACTACATCTACTACTAATCCTACTACTTCGACTACTACCGCTACAACAATTACAATTGCCAGTACTACTACTACTACCACTACTATTACCACTACTAATACAACAACTACTACTACTATTGCAACTACTATTACTTCTACTTCTACTACTACTACTACTACTAAAACTACGACTACTACTACTTCTCCTATTACTGCTACTACTTCGGCGGCTACTACTACAACTACCACTATAGTTAAAACTACTACTGCTACTACTACGACTACAACTATAACTACTACCACTACTACTTCTTCTACGACTACTACTACTACTACTACTACTACTACTTCTACAAGTACTATTTCTACTTCTACTAGTACTACTACTACTTCTACCACTACAATAACTGCTACTACTACTAATACTACTACTACTACTACTACTACGACTATAACTGTTACTACTATTACTGCTACTACTATTGCTACAACTACTCCTTTTACTACTAGTATAACTACCACCACTGCTACTACTGCTACTATGACTACTACCTCTACTACTACTGCTGCTACTACTACTACTATGACTACTACTGCTAATACAACTACCTCTACTACTACTACTACTACTACTACTACTATTACTACACTACTACTACAAGTATTACTACTAACATAACTACTACTCCAACAACTACTGCTATTACTACTACTACTACTACCATGACTACTACTACTACTACTACTACCACGACTACTACTACTACTACTACTACTACTTCTTTTACTATAGTTACTACTACTACTACTTTTGTCACTACAACTACTGCTACTCCAACTAATACTACTGCTGCTGCTACTAGTATTAGTACTAATACTATTACCAATGCTACGACAACATCTACTACTATTACTACTACTACCACTACAACAACAACTACTACGACTACTACTCCTGCTACTACTACTACAATGATTACTACAACTACTACTTCTACTACTACTAACACAACTGCAACTACTGCTATAACTGCTATTCCTATTACCTCAACTACTACTACTGCTGCTACTACAACTACACTACTACTGTAACTGCTACTACTCCAACTACTACTATTACTACTACTAAAAATACTACTACTACTACTACTATTACTTCTTCTTCTTCTTCTACTAATACTACTACTATTTTTGCTACTACAACAACTTTTGCTTCTGCAACTACTATTCCTACTGCTAGTGCTACTACTACTACTACTCCTACTACTACCACTGCTACTACCACTACTAGTTCTACAACTACTACTACTTCTACTCCTACAACTACTGCTACTAGTACTTCTACTACTACCACTACCACTACTACTACTATTATAACTACTGCTACCATTGCTGCTGCTCCATCTAATACTTCTATAAGAACTAATATGATGACTTTTACTACCACTAATGCTACTACTACTGCTACTACTAGTACAACTACTACGCTACTACTACTATAAGTATTACTCCTATTACTACTTACACTACTACTTTTACTACTACAAATATTACTACGACTGCTACTACTAGAACCACTATTACTATGACTACTACCATCACTATTGCTTCTACTATTACTACGACTACTACTACAACGACGACAACTACTAATACTACTACTCCTACTACTACTACTACTACTACTACTATGACCTCTACTTTCGGCATTGCTACTCCAACTAAAATGACTATAACCACTATTACTACTCCTGCTACTACTACTACTATAGGTACTACTACTCAAACAAGTATTCCTTCTCCAACAAGTATTCCTACTCCTACTCCTACTACTAACACTAGTACTACTACTACTACTACTACTACAATAACAATAACTACTACTAGTATTACTTCTACTACTTCTACTTCTACTACTAGTACTACTCTATTGCAACTACTACTGCTGCTACTACTATAAGTTCTGCTACAGCAATTGCTACTGCTACTAGTACTACTACTACCACTAGTACTACTACTACTACTACTGCTACAACTATTGCGGCTCTTGCTGCTGCTGCTGCTGCTATTGCTACTGCTGCTATTATTACTACTGCAACTATCTCTATGACTACTCCTCCTCCTACTACAACTCTTGCTACTACTACTACTACTCCTACTCCTAGTCCTACAACTAGTCCTACTCCTTTTACTGCTACTAATGCTACTACTACTACTTACTACTACTACTTATACATCAACTTCTACTCCGACTCGTACTACTACTACTGTTACCAATACCACAACTACTTCTACTACAACTACCACTATGACTACAACTACTCCTATTAATACGACTACTACTACTACTACAACTACTACTAATCCTATGACTACTAATACCACTACTACAACTATTGCTACTATAATAACTACTACCACTCATGTTACTACTATTACTGTCACTCCTATTTTTACTACAATTACTAGTACCACTCATAGCATTCCTTCTACTTCTACTACTGCTGCTGCAACTACTACTACTACTACGACTGCGAATTCCATTACTAGTACTAAAATAATAACGACTACTACTGCTGCTGCTGTTGTAGCTACTTCTACTGCTGCTTCAACTACTACTATTGCTACTGCTACAGCTGCTATTGTTACTACTACTATTACTAATACCACTACTACTACTAGTACTACTACTCTGACTATTACTACAACTTCTACTACTACTACTACAACAACAATAACAACTAAAAGTTCTACTACTACTACTACTACAACTATTACTATTACTTCAAATTCTACTACTACTACAACTACGACTATTATTGCTACTACTTCTACTGCAACTACTACACCTACTACTATCGATACTCCTACTACAACTATGGATGCTACTACTACTAATACTATCTCTATTCCTAGTCCTAGTACTCCTACTACTACTAATCCAACTACAACAAATGCTTGTACAACAACTGCGACTACTCCTACAACTGCTACCACTACAACTACTACTACTGCTACTGCTACTACTACTCCCATAATAACTACTACTAATACTATTGCTATTGCTGCCACTGCAACTAGTACTATTGTAACTCCTACTGCTACATCTCTTCCTCCAACTACTGTTGCTACCAGAGCTACTACTACTATTACTACTACTATTACTACTACTACAACTACTACTGCTAGTGCTACTACTACTATCGTTGTTAGTGCTACAACTACTACAACTACTACTGTAAGTGTACTACTACTACTGCTGCTGCTGCTGCTATTGACACTACTGCTACAACTGCGACTATTGCTACTACAACAATAACTAATACTACTCCTTCAATGGCTATTGCTGCTACTGCAACTACTATTACTACTGCTGCTGTTGCTACTATTGTTACTACTACTACTATGCCTACAACTATTACTACTACAACTATTGCTACTGCTACAATAACTGCTACTACTATTTTTACTACTACTAATACTCTGATTGTTACTAGTACCAGCACTAGTACAACTAGTACTGCAACTATAGCTACTACTACTTCTACTACTACTACTACTCGTGCAAATACTACTACGACTACGGTTGCGGCAACTTCTGCTGCTTCTACTAGTATAGCTACTACTGCTCCTCCTACAATAACTACGATTGCTACTCCTACAACAACTACTACTACTACACCTACTACAATTACAACAACTACTACTGCTACTCTTGCAACTACTACTACTACTACAACAACTTTTGCAATTATTACTACTACTACAACAACTTTTGCAACTACTAAAAAAACTACTACTACTACTACTACCACAAATTCTACTTCTATTACTACTGTTGCTACTGCTTCTACTGCTACTACTGATATTACTTAACCTGCTACTACTGTTGTTGCTACCACTATTATTACATGTACTGCTACTACTACTTCTACTACTACTGCTACTACTATTACTACTACTACTACTGTTGTTGCTGCTACTACTACTGCTACTACTACTACTACTGCT
>RXID01022328.1:39682-50088 GCA_005019695.1 Trichopus zeylanicus subsp. travancoricus
AACTACTACTTCTACTACCTCTACTACTACTGCTGCTGCTGCTACTATTACTACAATACTATGACAACAACTATTACTAATACTCCTACAACTACTATTATGACTACAAATAATACTACTACTGTGGCAATAACAACAACTGCTACTACTCCTACTGCTACTACTACTACTACTCCGACTATTACTACTACTATTACAGCTACAACAACGACTTCTACCACTACTACTACTACTACTACTACTACTACGACTACCACTACTACTTCTACAACTACTACTACTACTACTACAAGTTCTACTCCTACTGCTGCTACTACTCCTTCTGCTACTACTACTATTGGTAGTACTACTACTACTACTGCTACCACTTCTACTACTTCTACAACACCAACTATTACTACTACAACAACTTCTACTACTACTACTACTACCATGACTACAACTACTGCTACTGCTACAACAACAACAAAAACTACTACTGCTCCTTCTCCAACCACAACAACTACTATTGCTACTACTACTACCACTACTACTACTATTACTACAACTGCTACTACAACTACTACTGTTGCTGTTGCTATTCCCGCAACTACTACTTCCAGTACTACTACTACTGCCTCTACTGTTACTACACAACAAGTACAACAACTACTATTAATACTACTACTCCTACAACTAATACTATTACTACTTCTTCAATGACAGCTACTAATACTGCTATAATTACTTGTACTACTATTGTTGCTACCACTACTGCCACACCAACTACAACTACTATTGCTCCTACAGCTACTACTACAATAACTGCTACTTCTACTACTACTACAACTACTACAACCACTACTACTACCCGGACTACTACTGCTGCGATTGCTGTTATGGCAACAACAACTACTACTACTCCTCCTCTTCCTACTACCACAAATATTACTATGACTAGGTACTACTTCTCCTTCTACTACTACTGCTACTCTACTACTATTGTTGCTACTCTACTACTACTACTACTGCTGCTGCTGCTTCTACTGCAACTACTACTTATACTATTACTAGTACTGCTACTGTTACTAAACTACGACTACAACAACTACTACTAATTCTACTGCTACTCCGATAACTATGACTATTAGTACGAATAATAATACTACTGCTACAACAACAACAACTACTACTCCTCCTCCTCCTCCCACTACTACTACTGCTACTACAACAACAACTTATACCATTACCTACTACTACTACCTCTTCTACTTCTACTACTACTACTACGCCTATTATTACTACTACTACTCCTACTACTACTGCTACAACTGCTACTGTTACTACTACTACAACCATTACTATTACAGATGCTGCTACGACTTCTACTATTACTATTACTACTATTACTCCTACTGCTACTACTTCTACTACTGCTACTACTACTTCTACTACTACTACTACGACCACTACTACAACTACAATAACAATAACAACAACAACTACTACTACTCCACCAACCATTACAACAATTACTGCTGCTACTACTAACGCTACTGCTACAACTACTACTGCAAATACAACTGCTACTACTACTACAACCACTACTACCAGTACTACAAATACTGCTAATAAGACTACTACTACTACAGGAAAGACTATTTTAGCTACTACCACTACTACTCCTATAACTGCTATTATTGCTACTACAACTACTTCTACTACTACTATTTCTACTACTACAACTACTACTGCTGCTGCTACTACAATAACTACTACTATTGCTGCTAGTACAACTTCATCTCATACTACTACTACTACTAGTATGTCTAGTACTACTACTACTACTACTACTACTACTACTACTACTACTACTACTACTACTACTACAGCTCCTACCGCTACTACTACTACTATTGCTACTCCTACCAAAGCTACTGCTTCTACTACTACTGCAACTACTACCACTAGACCATCACTACTACTACTACTACCACTACTACCACTACTGCTTCTGTTGCTACAACAAACAACTACTACTATTACTACTCCTCCTACTACTACCACAACATCTACTATTGCTACTGCTACTACTACTACTACTATTATTACTACTACTACTACTACGACTGCTAGTACTACTACTCCTCCTCCTCCTACCCCTACGTCAACACCTACTCCTTCTACAATGGCTACTACTACTAATCCTACACCAACTCCAACTCCTTCTACTACAACTACTACTATGACTATTTTTGCTACTACTACTACTACTACTACTACTACTACTACTACCACTACTACTTCTTCTTCTTCTTCTTCCTCTACTACTACTACCACAACTGCTACTAGAGGCACTACAACTACTACTACTACAACTACTGCCTCTACTACTAATATAAGTACTACTGTTGCTACTACTACTACTACAACTGCTACTAGAACTACTACTATAACGATTACTCATATTACAACTGTTGCTTCTACTACTGCTACTACTTTTAGTACCACTACTAAAACTTCTCCTACTACTACTACAACTACTACTCTGGCTACTACTGCTACTGCTACTACTACTACTATTGCTGCTACTACTACTTCAACTAATTCTACTACTACTGCTACTACTACTTCTATACTACAACTACTACTCCTACTGCTACTACTACTACCACTACTACTTCTACTACTACAACAACTACTACCACTATTACTACTGCTACCACTACAACAACTACAACAACTACTACAACTACTACTACTACTACTACTACTACTAACACAAGAACAACTACTGCTATTCCTACTACTACTAATGCTACTACAGCACCAACTCCTACTCCCTCTACTACAAGAGCTACTTCTACTACTATTAAAACAACAACAACAATTGCTGCTGCTACTGCTACTACTACTGCTGCTGTTGTTGCTGCTAATACTACTACTACTATTACTACCACCACCACCACTACTACTACTTCAACTATTACTAGTGCTACTACTACTACTCTTGCTGTTCCTACTACTACTACTACTACTACTACTATTACTCCCATTACTACTACTACTTCTACAACTACTACTAGTAGTGCTACTAGTACGATTACTACTACTACTACTATTACTACTACTTCACTTACTGCTACAACTACTGCAATAACTACTTCTAGTACAACTACTACTCCTGCTATTACTCTTACTACTATTACTAGTGCTACAACTGCTACAACTACTACAACTAATGCTTCTAGTATTACTGCTACTACTGCTAACACTACTCCTCCAGTTACTACTACTACTACTACTACTACTACATCTACTACTCCGACTATTGGTACTATTACTACTACTACTACTATTGCCACTACTACTCCTACTACTACTGCAAGGACAACTACTACTACAATAACAACAACTATTACTCCTAAACTACTCTTACTACTACTACAACAACTACTACTATTACTACTACATCTACTATTGCTAGTTGTACGCCTAGTACTACTCCTCCTCCTCCTCCTCCTCCTCCTCCTCCAGCAAATACCCCTACTACTACTACTACTACTACTACTACTACTACTACTACTCCTGCTTCTTTTCTTCTTCTTCTTCTTCTTCTTCTGCTACACCTACTCCTACACCTACTCCAATTACCTAGTACTACTACTGCTATCGGAACTATTACAACTATTAGTCCTACGAATACCACTACTGCTACTACTACTATGACTACTACGACTCCTACTACTACAAGTACTACTACTAATACCACTACAAATACTACTATTGCTACAGCTACTACTGCTATATCTTCTATAACTACAACTAATTCTACTACTTCTACAACTACTGCTACTACTTTTACTATTGCTGCTGCTGCTGTTGCTGCTACTACTACTACTCCTACTGCCACTACTACTACTTTGTGGCTACTATTGCTACTATTGCTACTACACCTAATGCTATTGTCACTGCTGCTGCTACTACAACTTCTACCCCTACTACTTCTCTGACCACTATCTCTACTGCTACTACTACTACTGCTACTGCTACTACTGCTTCTATTACTAGTACTGCTGCTGCTGCGGTCGCTACTCCTACTACTATTGCTACTATTTCTGCTACTAGTACTATACTATTGTTGTTTCTATTGTTGCTGCTACTATTATTATTACTACTACTACTACTGTTACTACTACTATTACTGATGTAGCTGCTACTACAATACTACTGCTACTACAACTACTACTACTTCTACTGCTACTACTACTACAGCTAATGTTGTGACTACTACCATTACTAGTACTGCTACTAATTATCATATTAGTATGACTACTGCTACAACAACTACTACTGTAGCTTCTACTAGGCCACAACTCGTACTACTGGTACTACTTTTACCACTTCAACTTCTGCTTCTACTACTTCTACTACATCTACTATTACTACTAATACTACTACCGCTGCTGCTGCTGTTATTAGTAGTATTGCTACTACTATGACTGCTGCAATTGCTACCACTACTACTGTTACTACTCCTACTATAACTGCTACAGCTACTATAACTATTACTATTGCTATTACTACTACTACTAATACTACTTTTATTATTATTTCTACTGTTACCACAACTATTGCTACAACTACTATTACTGCTACTACCACTACTACTACTATTACTACTCCTACTACTACTACTTTTACTACTACCACCACTACTACTATTAGAACAACTGCTGTTGCTGCTACTACAACTACTTCTCTTACTACTACTATTACTACATCTACCACTATGGCTACTACTATGGCTATTGCTTCTACTACTACTAGTACTCCTACAATGGCTACTTCAGTCCCTACTATTATTGCTACTATTACTTTTACAACGGCTCCTACTACTGCTACTGCTGGTACTACTGCTTTACTATTCCTCCTATGGCTGCCCTTACTATAACAACAACAACTAGTCCTGCGGCTACTACTGCAACTACAGCTACTACTACAACTATTGTTACTACGGCTACTACTGCTACTATGCTATCCCAACTACGAATGTTACTACTGCGACAACTATTACTATTAATACTACTACTACAACAACAACTACTACTTCTACTACGGCTATAACTGCTACTCTTGCTACTGCTACTATGATGACCGCTACTACTACTATATTACAAATACAGCTTCTACTAGTAGTGCTACTATAACAACTACTAAATACCACTACTACTACTACTATCACTGCTACCACTGCTACTACTGCTGCTACTTCTACTACTATTGCTGCTGCTGCTGCTGCTGTTACTACTACCACGGCTACTACTACTGCTACTACCACTACTACTACTATGACAATTACTATTGCTGCTACGGCTAGTACTACTACTATGACAATTACTATTACTTCTACCACTATGACAATTACTATTGCTGCTACGGCTAGTACTACTACTGCAACCACTACGACTACATCTACCACTACAACTATTACAACTACTGCTACTATTAGTGCTACTAATACAACAACAAATACCAATGCGACAACTATGAAAATAATAACTACTACTACTATTACCTCTCTTACAACAACAATAACAACTACAACTACAACAACAACTACTACTATTACTACTATTACTATTACTACTACTACAACAATAACTACTTTTACCACTACTACTTCTACTACATCACAAGCTGTTGCTGCTGCTACTACTACCACTACTACTGCTACTACTAACGCTCCTACTATTGCTACTGCTATTATTCCGGCTCCTCCTACTACTACTACAACTACTATTACTGCAACTACTACTTCTACACTACCACAACTGCTACCACTACTATTACGGCTACTGCTGCCACTACAACACCTACCACTACTACTACTACGTCTAGTGCTTCTACCACTCCAACTACTGTTGCTTTTACTACTACTGCTTTTACTACTACTATGAATACTACTATAACTGCTACTGCTAACCCTACTGCTACTCTTGTTGTAGCTACTATTACAATGCATGCTTCTATTATCACTGCTACTACTGCTGCTACTACTACTTATCCTACTTCTACCACAACGTCTACTAAAATTACTACTACTACAGCCGCTTTCGGAACTGCAATTACTACTTCTACTACTACTACAGCAGTTGCTGCTACTACCACTAATACTACTGATACTTCAACAATAACCACAGCTACAGCTGCTGCTGCTGCAGCTGCTGCGGCTGCTACTTCTGCTACTCCTACTACTACTGCGGCTACTATTAATGCTACTATGGCTCATACTACTCCTTCTACCACAACTCCTATTATTGCAACTACTGCTACTATTACTACTACTGCTACCACTACTACTACTGCAACTACTACTACTACTACTAATACTAAAGCTATAGTTGCGACTACTACTACTACCATTACTACTGCTGCTGCTGCTGCTACTACTACTACTACTGCTGCTACTACGACTAGCACTACAGCTCATGCTATAACAATCGCTACTACTATAACTACTACTACTACTACTAACAATACTATTACTACTACTACTATGACTACTACTGCTCGTAGTACTACTACATCTACTGTTGTTGCTGCTACTAGTCCTACTAGTACTACTACTACTAATACTACTACTACAACTACTATTGCTATAGTAGCTACTACTACTAGTTTTTCTACTACTACTACAGCTGCTAATACTACTACTACTGCATCTGCTACTATAACAACAACAACTACTACTACTACTACAACTACTAATACTATTACTCCTTCTACTAATTGTACTACAACTCCTACTACGTCTACTATTGCTACTTCTTCTATTATTCCAAATACTATGACTATTACTACTGCTGGTGGTAGTACTACTTCTACTACTAGTGCTACTACTACTACGAGTGCTGCTACTACTACTAATGCAACTACTACTACTACTCGAGTTGCTGCTAATACTGTGACTACTACTTCTCCTACTACTATAGCTGAAACTATTACTCCTACTAATACTATTGCAACTTCAACAACAACTACTACCATTGCTACTACGAATGGAACAATTACCCCAACTCTTGCTACTACTACTACTACAACATTTGCTACTACTATTATTACTACTACTATTGGTACTACTGCTACTGCTGCTACTACAACTATAACTTCTACTGCTGCTACTATTGCTACTACTACTATTGCTGCTACTTCTGCTACTACTGATGCAGCTATTATTGCTAATGCTTCTACAACTACTACTTCTCCTACTACTACTACCTATACAAAAAACTATTACACTACTGCTACTACTACTCCTACTACAACTACTTCAATTGCTACTACTACTGCTGCTACGATCGCTACTATGGCTGCTACTGCTACTACCCCCACTACCGCTACTACTGCTACTACCGTTACTACTACTACTGCTGCTACTCCTACCACTGCTACTATGACTATTGCTACTGCTACCACCACTACTACTACTGCTACTACTATAGCTACAATTGTTGCTACTACTACTACTACTACTACTACTATTGCTGCTGTTGCTCCAACTACTACTACTACTATTGCTGCTCCACAACTATAGCAACTACTACTACTACTGTCGCAGCTAATACTAGTACTTTTACTACTACTCCAGCAACAACTCCCAATACTATGTCTACTATTTCTACTGCTTCAACTACGGCAGCTATGACTTCAGCTACTTCTACTTCAACTTCGGCTATCACTACTTCTACTACTACTACTACTAATGCAACCACAACTTCGACTACTACTATAACTACCTCTACAACTAGTACTGCTACTACTATTGCGACAACTCCTACTACTTCTACTACTACTACTATTACTACTACCACAGTTACTACTACGACTATTACTACTACACCTACTCCTATTACTACTACTATTACCACTACTATGATTATTACTACTACTGCTACAACTACTACAACAACTTGTACTACTACTACCACTACTCCTACTACTGCAACTACTACTTCTACTGGAACAATTACTACTACTAGTAGTAGTATTGTTGCTGCTATTAGTACTACTGCTACGGCTATTGCTACTATTGCTACTACTACTACTACCACTACTAAAACTGCTACGGTTGCTGCTGCTGATTCGACTACTACTACTGCTGTTGATGCAAATGCTATTCGTACTCCTACTACTACTACAACAACAACAACAACTACTACTACTACTACAATTATTAGTACTACTTCAACTACTACTTCTACTATTACTACTGCTACTACTCCTTCTACTCCTACCACTTCAACAATGACAATAACAACAACAACTACTACTCTTACTAACACTACTACTATTGCTACTACTACTACAATGACTACTACTACTACTGTTACTGTTACTACTCTGACTACTACTAATACTATTACTAATACTACTACTAATATTGGTCCTACTACTACTACTATTCCCACTCCTACTACGACTACCGCTCCTATTACTACTACTATAGCATCTACTATAAATTCTCCTACTGCTACTACTACTCCTTCTCCTACACCTATTAAAACTTCTACCACTACTAATGCTACTGCTACCACTACTACTACTGCTACCACTATTACTACTACTTCTAGTTCTACCACCACTACTACTGCAACTAGTAGTAGTACTACTACTACCAATACCAATACTACTATTGCTCCTACTACTACAACAACAACTACTACTATTGCTATATTTGTCACTACAACTATGACAACTACTACTACAACTCCCACTACTACTTCTACTACTAGTACTCCTAACACTCCTACTACTACTACTACTACTTCTGCTACTACTACAACTACTACTTATACCACTTCTTCTACTACTACTTCTACTATAACTACAACTACTACTACGACAATAACTACTATCGCTACTACTACTACTACAACTACTACTCCTACTGCTACTATTACTACTACTACTACTACTTGTATTGCTGCTGTTATTAGTAATACTACTACTGCTACTGCTACTACTGCTGCTGCTACTATTGCTGCTACTGTTGCTGTTGCTGCTTCTACTATTACTATTACAACAACTACTACTACTACTACTACTACTACTATTAGTGTGGTTGATGCGGCTGCTACTGCAACTCCTACTACTACAACACCAACTACTACTACTACTACTACTACTACTACAATTAGCAATACTACTTCAACTACTACTTCTACTACTACTACTCCCCCACCTCCTTCTACTACTACTGTAACAACACCAATGACAACAACAACAACTGCTGTTAACTGATACTACTACAGTTGCTACTACTACTACTACAACGACTATAACTACTACTACAATTACTACTAAAAATACTACTCCAACTACTACTTTTACTACTCCGACTACTACTAATATTGCTTCTACTACTACTACTATTTCCACTACTACTACTATTACCACTCCTATTACTACTACTACTACTACTACTACTACTACTACTACTGTTAATTCTACTACTACTACTCCTACTACTACTCTCTCTCCTACACCTATTCAAACTAGTACTCTTACTCCTACTACTATTGCTACTACTCCCACTACTACTAATGATAATACTATTGCTACAACTGCTGCTACTACCAATACTGCTATTGCTCCTACTACTACTACAACAACAACTTCTACTGCTACATCAGCGACTACAACTATGTCGACTACTACTACTACAACTCACACTACTACTTCTACTACTACAACTAATACTACTACTACTACTACTTCTACTTCTACTATTACTACAACTACTATTTATACCACTCCTTCTACTACTACTACTACTACTACTACTACGACTACTACTACTACAACTGTTACATCTACTACAACTGCTACTACTACTACTACTACTACTACTACTACTACTACTACGATTACTACTGCAACTACTACTACAACTGCTGCTACTACAACAAATATTGTTATTACTACTATAGCTACTAGTACTACTATAGTTACAATTGCTACTACTACTACAATTACAACTACAGCTACTGCCGCTACTGCTACTTCTATTACTACCACTACCACTACTACAACTACTATTACCACTACTACCACTACCAATACTACTACTGCTACTACTACTCCTCTACTACTGCTAATACAACAACTACTACTACTACAAGTACTTCTGCTACTAATACTACTATTATTACTATTACAACTAGTACTACTGCTTTACTTCTACTACTGATACTTCAACTACTACTACCACTACAACTACCACACCTACTAATTCATCTACTATAACTATTGCTGCTACTACTACTACTTTTGTTACCACTACTATTGCCACTACTACCACAAGTCCTACCACTACTACACCGACTACTTTTCCTACACTAGTCCCACTCCTACTACGACTACTG
>RXID01022329.1:0-22825 GCA_005019695.1 Trichopus zeylanicus subsp. travancoricus
GGGGGGTTTACCGTAATTAAGGCTAATTACGGGGGGTCACCCGTAATTATCCCTATTTTTAATGTGAAAAAATTTCCCCCTTGAGTTTGAATTTTGTGAAAGCATAATTTTATTCCCATATATATTTGGATTTATTTTATATAATAATTCCGAGTAAATAAATTTTATTAATAATTTTGCAACTGTATCGGGAATATAATAGCGATTTGTTCTTGATAAAACGAATATGACAAAGCAGGAGGTTTCATGCAAAAAAAAAAATCCTTTAATGAGTCTGTACATGCGGTAAAATTCCTAAGTAAGTACTAAATTGACCGAACCAGATCGGATGCCCGGACATGGATCTAATTGACCTGACCGAACCGGAATAAAGACGGCAAAGCAGACGCACCACGACGCATGCGGACATACCACACCGAATTATTATTTTCAAATAATAACCCACATTCAATATTTTGACGCCTTCTTCGAAAAGAAATTCAAAAATTTGACCCGGCAAATTGTTGCGGGAACGCCTCTTTTGAGCCAATTTTCATTCTATTTTCCCACACAAAATAAATAAATAACTAAATAATGAGCAGATAACAAATCATAATAATTGCAAATAAACTCGTCATTTTCACGAAATCACCAATTTATGTTTTTCAATAATTATAAAAAATACCCTGCGTTTTTGCATAATTTGTGCACGAACTACTTACGATTCAACCATCTATTCAGCCATTATTCATTTTCCGTAACATAATAATGCTATTTGGTATATAAATAGGGTCGCATAATGAAATTAAACCTGATTATCTCTAAATTCACAGCATAGGTTTTTTTTTTTGGGAACACAAAAAAATATTAATTTCATGATACATTTTTCACAAGTATTTAGGTTGATTGACTTTGATGATTTAGGACTTCAGCAAGGGTTATTATGCAAAATATTTGACTATAGTCCAATATTTTAGAAACTGCAGGGTGTATTTCGCATTTTCATGAAACAAATTTTTTTTTGCAAATATTAATTAAAAATATATAAAAAAAAGAACTTCGAGCCCCCGCCATCTCCTCCTCCCTCCTCCGCCGAACCAGCGCCCAAATTCATTGTCAATTTCCAAATCCAAAATTCCAAAACAGAAAAAGAAAAGAAATATTTTCTAGGGTTTCAAATCCTCCTCCTCCTCCTCCTCCTCCTCCTCTCCAAAATCCAATCGTCATCACCGTCTTCCCCCAATTCCCCTCCGCTTCCTCCTCCATTTCCTGGCCTTCTTCCTACCCATTTGGCCGGAGGAGGGGCCGCCGGCGCCGGAGGACCCCATGGATCCCCCCGACGCCGACGACGACAACGACTCGGAGGAGGATAAGAAGCCGTGGCCCGGCTCCTCCACCTACTGCGGCGCCGCCAAGGCGCGGGTGGAGACGGAGATCGAGGTGGCGGCGCTCCGGGAGGCGCTGGCCGGGCAGCAGCAGGCGGTGCAGGATCTGCAGGTCGAGCTGGAAGAGGAGCGAAACGCGGCCTCGTCGGCGGCCAGCGAAGCCATGTCTATGATCGTCCGGCTACAGCGGGAGAAGGCCGAGGCGCTCATGGAGGCCCGCCAGTTCAAGCGCCTTGCCGATGAGAAGATGGCCCACGACCAGCAAGAGATCGCCGCTCTCGAGGACCTCCTCTTCAAGCGCGACCAGACCATCCAATCCCTCTCCGCCGAGCTCCACCTCCTCCGTCAGCGCCTCTCCTGCTACGAGCCCCCCACCCCCTCCACTGCTGAGATCCATCCCTACCCCGCCCTCCGCTGCTCCACCTCCGCCGGCGAGTTCGACCTCGCCGGCACGGAGGAGGACGATCTCGCCCCGTCCCCGATGGAGAAAGGGGTAATGGAATACTACTACTCGCCACGCCGGCCGAGGATGTCGTTCCGGTGTGCGGACGAGTTCCCGGTCGCCATGGACTGGGGTAGGCCGGTGGAGAACGATGACGTGAATGATAGGGTGTACACCATTGACGCTGTGCATGTGGCCCAGTGCCGCGATGAATACTATTGCCTGAGCACGCCAAGGGAGTTTGGGAAGAGTAGGAGGGACGAGGAGGAGATAAAGAAGTTATATATAAGGCTGCAGGCGCTGGAGGCGGACAGAGAGACGATGAGACAGGCGATTGTGTCAGACAAGGCGCAGATGCTGATGCTCAAGGAGATTGCACAGAAGCTGCGCAAGGAGGGGCCAGCAGAGAAGAAAGTTGAGAAGAAGCCGCCGTTTGTTAGGAGGTTTTCCATGGTGGATGCTTTCAAGGTAAGCTATTTGTTTGTTCAAGTTAATTTTTGGGAGGAATTGAAATG
Organism: Trichopus zeylanicus subsp. travancoricus; assembly: GCA_005019695.1. NCBI lineage: Eukaryota > Viridiplantae > Streptophyta > Magnoliopsida > Dioscoreales > Dioscoreaceae > Trichopus > Trichopus zeylanicus. The sequence continues at coordinate 2,322 of RXID01022329.1, forward strand.
ATTTGGCATGTGAAAAATTCAACTGTTTCTGATGATGTGATAAAGGTTAGAGCTTAGTGTAGATTGGCATGGACATGTGTCCATGAATTCAGAAAGAAATATAGGCATGAAGTTGCCAAACTATATTGGAAGGCCAAGAAAAATGTTGAAAGGGGACAAAGTTAGATTATATACAAGGACAAATAGCTGAAGGAATGAAGAAGTTTTCTTCGTGGTTATTTTTATTTGCTGCTCTAAAACTTTAAAGGGCTTACAAAATGTGGAAGTGAGTTGTAGACTACTTGACTGCAAGAAAGAGTATTAGGGAGCGTTTGGTTTGAGATGATATAGGATAGCTCGATTAAAAGATTGTGAAACATGTTTGTACACTAATATTTTTTTCCAAAATTGACTCTATAATAATTTGAAGTCTGAAAATTTAAGTATTTTTTTAAAAATAATTTAATTTAGTAACAAATTCAAATAATTAATTTTAATTTTTTAGCAAAAAAACTAAATTCTTTGTCAGATTATGTCTATTCTTAGTCTCAAATCAAATGGGGCCTTATTGACCTGTCAAATCGAATAAAGTCGGATGTTTTTTGTTTAATATAGGAGGTAATATCATATTTTTGTGGAACAATTAAAGGCACCATGAGATCTCGTCTTATCCAGAACATGTCTTGAAATCAAGTTGTCAGGCTTCTGAATCCCAAGATATAGTAGGTGATTTTTAAGATTGGTGGCAATATGTGGATTTATGCTGTGATTATTTATATGACTACCTACATATCTTATCCTTAATTTTTCACAAGATAATATTCAAACTTGTCTCTTAAGTGAACATACTGCCTCATTAATTTGAGATCACCATTTTTAGTGGCTCAGTTTTTGCTCTGGATTCATGACAAAAGTTTCAAGGATTATGTCCATTGGGATGAAGTGTTCTAGAATTTGGTATCCAATCAACTAGGCTATCTATCTATATGAGACTGATAGTGTTGAATGCTGTCCCTTGAGTGGGCATGCTTCTCTCATTAGGTCAAGAACACCTGGGCAATGGCTCAATAACTGTGTTTGATGATATGGTAAAGATCAAAGCTTGATTTAGGTTATTATGATTGTGTTTCCGTGAATTCAGAAAGAAGATCTAGGCATCATGGAGTTGCCAAATATATTGGAAGGCTCAGAAAAATGTGGGAAGTGGACAAAGTTGGGATTCTAAGACAAATAACTGATGTAATAGATAACTTCTCTTGGTGATTATTTTGTTTACTGCTCTAAACCTCTAAAGAGTGTAGAATGAGTTGTTGTATTTGGCCAAAAATGACATTGGGACTACTAGCAAGGACATCATTGACCTGTATTATTGAATAAATCAGGACATTTTTGTGTTGGACACTTCATAAATTTGTTCTACTTAACGATATGATGCATGGCTATGATAAACTAATGGTTTTTCAATGTGATTCTAATGTTATATGTGTGTCATGTTTGTCCAATGGCGCTAAAGATAAAATCACTTTACAAAACAACATTACATGGCGACTCCATAAACCTTTCTGTATCATTCGTCCATCTAATAAAAGATAGCAAGCTTATTCTGTTATAACATGACCAAGCATAAGGTTTATGGATAAACTGGGTTTCCACTCAATAAAGGTAATGGACAAAATGTTGTAGATTAGAAAAAGGTTTTCCATATTGTGATCTGCTATGGATACAAGAAATGGATGTTCTTTAACTGATTGCAGCATTTATTCTGCTCATACCTATGATATTTTGCTGTGGTTTAGGTACTAAAATTCATCAGCTTTCATTCTGTCTCATACCTGTGATGTTTAGTGGTTCCAGGGACTAAAATTCGTCAGCATACCACATTGCTTCCTTTTTGGATGCTTGCTTTTTGCATCTTTAGAGTTGCATTGATAGATGAGTTGTGACATAAAAGGTGGACATTATTTCTTTGTTATAATCTCATCTTTTTTGAACCTCTAAATGTTTATATTTTTATTGTATTGAATGTTAATTAATTTGAGCAGATTTAGATGTTATCTAATGTAATTTTTCTTCCTTTGGAAATCCAGTGGGTTGTGTCATTTGTCTTCCAGAGAAGGAAAGAAGCACCAGTTAGGTAATCTCTTTTTTATATTGCTGGACAATTTGTACGATTCATTACTTTGAAGGTTACAATAGTTACCTTGCATTAACTGCTTTTGTTAGGTATACTTTTGGGCTGTCAAGTAGCAATGCTGGCTTATTGCTGCTCTTAGAAAAGTCACCCCGTGCAAGACAACGGAAATACCTCACAAGGACACAAAGGTACCACGCTTGCCTATGATACATTGGAAGAGATGTCACCAAATAACCTCTTTGATGTAAAATCTAGACACCTCATGGGGATCATAGTGTGTTGTATTCTTGAGTTCTTTTGTGAATCGTGTTTTCTTTTTCTTTGGCCTGTTTAGTATTGGTGATTCTTCAATGATTGCTGTGAAAATCAATGGTCTAAGATGTAGGAGATAATTTTAGCTCCAAATTTTAATCCAAGTAGTTATTTATTTTAGTGTCAAAGAGAATTCTCCTTGCTTATAGAGAAGATGAGTTCTGAATAGTTGGAGTTTACAGGAAGTTTCTTTTTTCCTTTTCCATCCTATACAATTGCAATATCTGGTTTTTCCTTGGTAATCACTTCATCCACAGGCCATTTCAAATGATGAGTTATAGTTATGCTTTTTATGCATTTGTACTATGATGATTCATTAGGGCAGTTTGAACAAATTGAACCCAGCTCACTTCAAATTTAAATTTTAAAATTAATTTCAATAATTACTTTCAACTAATTCATATTGAGATAATTTTTAAAAAATAGTATTAAAGTAATGAATTAATATCATAATTTTTAAATATAAAAAACTACATTAATTACAATATCATAATTAAATAATTAAATATATGTAATAGTTATATATCATATGATATATTTTTAAAATTATATTTTTAAATATTAAAAAATAAATGAGTTTTTGAGACAACTCGAATGCAGCTCAAGCTCAGTTTGTGAGAAAATGAGTCTAAGTCAGAGTCAAGTCAAACTCAAACTACGAGTCAAATTGACATTCATAGATGAACATATTAAGTTAGAAGCATTTATTGTCACTTATTTTATTGTTAATTGTGATAAATATAATAATGTATCTTGGCAAAAAACCATTATAGTATGAATTAGTCATTTAGAAATTGAGGATTTTTCACTTGATTCAATTCATTTTTAATGCTAAATAAGTCAAAATTTTATCTGACTCACTTATAATAAAAACAAAATAAAAACAAAAGTAACATTTAGTTGAGTACTTGCTTAATTTAATATGTCAAAACAATTTGTATTAGTGTGTTCTTCATGTTGTATTAAATTTGTAAAGGTTCGTTGAATTTCATCCTATGTTATACTAAATTGAAATCACAAATAACCCTGTGAGTATTTATGAATAAATATCATGTAATTTTCCCAGTAACTATAATAACCTAGTCGTTTCTTTTGAGTTTTAAGTTTTTTGATTACTTGATGACAACGCATTGGGAGAGCAGCACAAGTTCAGCTGGAAACAACATAGTTCAAGATTCGTATATCAAACCGGATGCAATGAGTTACGGGTTAGTGATGCTCAACAGCTAGAGTGCAGTCGAAGAAGATGACAATTTCATGGTTAGAGAAGAATGGTGCATTGAAATGGCATCATCAATAGGCATGAGTTCTCCAACCCCCCACCACCACCCCCCCCAACTTCCACAACAAAAAAAAAGTAACTGTAAATTATAATTTAAGGGATTTGTTTGAAAGGTGCCATGTAAAATCCACCCACGATTTTCTCACTGCCCTGCAATATTTTTTTTTCTTTTTAAAAAAAGTGGTGGCTTGCTCAAGGAAAAAAAGAGAAGAAAGAGAGAGGACTAGATTTGGGTATAATTGACAAATTCAACAATGTGTGAGAAAGTCAAGACCTTTATTTTTTCTTGATATGTGGGATTTGTTTTTAAAATTAGGTAATGATCTCGTCTTTTCTCTTAGTTCAAATCATAATTAGATTGTTTTCATATAAGTAAATTTGAGACGTTAGTTTTGGTTCTATTTTTGCATCAAATTTTGCCGTATTTTTTGGAAAGAATTATTAGTTAGTATGGGTTAAATAAATCTTATCATCTAAATTCTCTTTGCTCTAGTATGATCTTATTAGGATTATTTTTATTTTGAAATTAAATATAATTTTGTTAGTAATTTTTGGGGACTATCTTGATGCTTATAATTTAGCATGATTCATGTGATATTTCAAAATCATGATTTTCAATAATGATTAGGATTATTATTTAAATCTTATCATCTAAATTCTCTTTGCTCTAGTATGATCTTATTAGGATTATTTTTATTTTGAAATTAAATATAATTTTGTTAGTAATTTTTGGGGACTATCTTGATGCTTATAATTTAGCATGATTCATGTGATATTTCAAAATCATGATTTTCAATAATGATTAGGATTATTATTTAAATCTTATCATCTAAATTCTCTTTGCTCTAGTATGATCTTATTAGGATTATTTTTATTTTGAAATTAAATATAATTTTGTTAGTAATTTTTGGGGACTATCTTGATGCTTATAATTTAGCATGATTCATGTGATATTTCAAAATCATGATTTTCAATAATGATTAGGATTATTATTTAAATCTTATCATCTAAATTCTCTTTGCTCTAGTATGATCTTATTAGGATTATTTTTATTTTGAAATTAAATATAATTTTGTTAGTAATTTTTGGGGACTATCTTGATGCTTATAATTTAGCATGATTCATGTGATATTTCAAAATCATGATTTTCAATAATGATTAGGATTATTATTTAAATCTTATCATCTAAATTCTCTTTGCTCTAGTATGATCTTATTAGGATTATTTTTATTTTGAAATTAAATATAATTTTGTTAGTAATTTTTGGGGACTATCTTGATGCTTATAATTTAGCATGATTCATGTGATATTTCAAAATCATGATTTTCAATAATGATTAGGATTATTATTTAAATCTTATCATCTAAATTCTCTTTGCTCTAGTATGATCTTATTAGGATTATTTTTATTTTGAAATTAAATATAATTTTGTTAGTAATTTTTGGGGACTATCTTGATGCTTATAATTTAGCATGATTCATGTGATATTTCAAAATCATCAATAATGATTAGGATTATTATTAATAAGATTAAGAGACTATTATGTCATGTTTCTATCTAAGTTGATATTTCATTTTGGAATTGTAGAAGCTCATGTACATGATTGGAATATAAATTATACATCTTCAAGTTTTCAATTATGAGATTATCGTGGTATTGAACATAGCACTAAATTAGATTCATTATAACATATGCTCATTAATCTTAATATTAAAGTAGATGTATATCACAAGTTTTGATATTGAAATTATTATGGTTGTCTCAAGTATTGGACGTAAAATTTTGATAAGACGTTTTTGGAATACGTATTTTTGACTAGATTTTGAGTAATACTTACTATTTCTATTAAGAAACAACCTTCATCATCTTTCAAATGTCATCTTAACCATGGAATAACTTTTGGGCTCTTTTGGATGCTATTTCAACTAAAGGACAACAATCAGCCTTAGGCTCTTCCAACTATATTCTGATCATATTCTACCATATTCCTAAAATCAATCATGTTCTATCATATTTTAATTGTGTCCTACTATATTATGGTCATATTCCGCTATATCCTAGTGATGATCGACCATATTCTGACCATATTCTGCCATATTTTGGCCATATACTATCATGTTCTGGCCATATTCTACCATAATCTCACCATATCTAGTCATGTCCTTCCCTGTTTTGCCATATTTTGTACACATTACACCATATTCCAGCTATACTCCCCATATCTTGGCCATGATCTATCGTATTCCAGCCATGTTCTACCATAATCTACCGTATTTTAGCCATGTGTTGCTGTGTTCTAGTTATGTTTTGTTGTGCTTGATCGTGTGTTGCCATGTTTTGACCATGCTTTACCATGTCATGTAATATCCTGGGTGTGTTCCACCATGTTCAGTCATCTTTTGCATCCGAGCCATATTTTGCATTATTCTCCAACATTCTAACAATGCTTTGTAGTGCTCTGCAACACCCCAACCATATTCTACTATGTTATGTTACATTCTAACCATGTTTTGCTATATCCTAACCATGTTTTGTAGCATCTCAATCATATTTTGTTATATTCTGACTATATTCTATCATGTTCTAGCTACATTCTACTATATTCTAGCCATATTATGTCATGTTTCATCCATATTTTACTATATTGCAGCCATATTCTATAATATTTTGGCCACATTCTGATTGCCATTCAACATTCAAATTATGTTAACTGATTAATTAATTAATTTGAACCAAATTAGTCTGACCTAGCTCAATCAAATTGAACAAAATAAGTTAAATAAATCACTAGATGAGTTAGGGTTGACCAAGATTAATTAAATTTAATTAAATTAAATGTGAACTGAAATAAGACTAAAATGGACTCAAATAAAGTTTGAACTCAACCCAAGATTAACACCAAACTAGTTCAAGACTAAACCCTAATTGGGATCAACCAGTCAAACCAAAAATAGAATCAAGTTAAACTAGAACCAGAACCAGGTCAAACCTGAATCAGAACCAGCCGAAATGAACCAAAATGAGGCCAAACCCAAACCCAATAAAGGTTCAAAAAGGGTTGACTCTAAGCCTAATAACTGTCCAACATGGGTCAAACCTAAATCCAATAAGGGTTAAACATGGGTTTAATCTAAATCTAATAAGTGTCAAACTCAAACCCAATAAGGGTTCAACACCCAATAAAGTTGAACCCAAACAAAATAAGCGTCCAACATGAGTCAAATCCAAATCTAACATAGTTCAAGCCCTAAATCTATGAAGGATCTAATAAGGAACCAAATTCAATAAGAATCTAATAAGGGATCTATTATGGGATCAAACCCAAATCCAATAAGAGTCAGACCCAAATCCTAACTAGTTTAAATTTAAGTTTGAACCCAATCACTAAAGTTGGTTTAGATCCGGTCCAAACTCTAATTGGGTTGAATCTAGCTCGAACCCAAATCCTAATCATATTTAATGAAGTTCAAACTCAATCCTCGGGTGGGTCCAAATTAGATTCAAACTCAAATCAAGTCAAACCTAGTTCATACCCAAGCCTTAATTGATTTGAATCAGGTTTGAACCCAATCACCAAAGTTGGTTTAGAGTAGGTCCAAACCCTAGTTGGGCCTAATCTCATTTGAACCCCAATCCTGTTCAAATTGAATCAAGTTCAAACCCAATCTCTAAAGTGAGGTCAAATCAGATTCAAACTCAAATAAGGTCAAATTTAGTTTGAGCCTGAATCTTAATCAATTTGAACCTAATCACCAAAGTGAGTTCAGATTAGGTCCAAATTCTAGTCAGTTCAAATTCGGTTTGAACCCATATCCTAAGTAGGTGGAATCAAAGCTTGAATCCAATTTTCAAATTGGACCAAATTTTAACCAGAACCATATTTGACCTAAAACCAAGTTTGAGTTAAGTCAAGTTTGAATCTAACTGAACCAAAACTAAGTATGAAATAAATCAAGTTGAAAACAAATTGAAGATTGATTCACAATCTGGCTTGAACATGAACCAAAGGCTTAAATAAAATTCAAATCAAGCCAATTCCAAATAAAGATTATTAGTATAAGCCAAAATCACTAACAATTCCTTTCAATCATAATTGAGATAAATTAGGCTTGCACATAATCAGATAGTCAACCAAACACCAAGCTTGAATTAGAGTCAAAAGAAATCAATAGCCAACAAGAGAAAAATCATCGGCGATATTTGAAGACTAAATTAGGTCAACATAAGTCAAAACAGTCAGTAATATTCTGAAATCAAGGAAGGTTATCAATATTCTTTCAAGATCAAAACTAAGGGCCTATTCCAACCAAATTAGTTTCATCTAGTCTATCTACGATTTCATACTTGATTAAGTGTATGGAGGTAGGATAGTGACAAACAACAAGCCTTCCCAATCTCTTTTTATTACATGTAATCTTCTTCAAGTTATGAATTTCAATATATTAAATTGTAAGAGTGAGGATATACCCTTACTTAATCTTATAATTCAAAAGTCATATAATAAACTATATTTTTTGTTTTTTTGTCTCTGCCTTATATTAGATAGGTTTTCTATTTTAGAAGATTCTTGACAATTATCAAGGTAATTAAAAATATGGACTTTTGCATCTTAGAAGTCATGAATCCACAATATCCTGAAAAACCCACCAAAACTAAATGTTACTTGATTTATTAGTTTAAGATTATTTCTCAAGATCGTTTACACATTCTAGGCTATCGATTATAACTCCACAATGATCTTCCTAGATGAGACACCCAATTTCATTTTTAAGGTGTTGATATTCATTTCGGTCATGCCCACAATCCCCATGATATCAACAGTACTTACCTATGTTGACTCGTCAACAATCTTAGTTAAACTTAGGTGGCCTCTAGAGGTATTCTCACCCCTTAATTTGGGCTAGCACATTTGCCTTTGACCTATTGAGGTGGTAAAATCGGCATACTCTTGGATCTCAACCTTTTGGTGTTCCTTGCCTCTAGTACCGTCCCGTCATCTTGTCTTTTTTTGGTCAACTTGACAGATTCTCCACTTCCCTTCACATGGCTAGAGCCTCTTTAGTGTCAATGTACCCTTGGATCTACTCCAAAATCTAGAGGATACTCCTTGTTGTGTTCTACATGAAGTTATAGGCTACACTTCCATTTCGTAGCCTATACACTATTATTGCTAGGATGATCAAGTTATCGATATCCTTAACCCCCAGTCCAGCAGCTTTAAACTTGGTGCTCTACAACAATTCTCCCTATTGTTGCCAAACTTATAACAACACAATGCAATCCTTTCATCTGAGTACCAATGATATGACTTGGTCCACAAAATGTCTTGCAAGTTTTACAAAGCTCTAGACCTTGCCCTTTGGGAGGCTAACATACCAAGCCTAAATGACACCTTGCAAGATGCCAAGAAAGGCTTGGAATAGGACTATTTCATTGGCCTTGTGCAACTCCATTCAAGAAGAGTAATGGTGAATATGATTCATTGGGTTGGTTGTGTCATCATAATAATCTAGATGAGATAGGTTGAATTTGAGAGAAGGGTGTTATGGTGTCCATCCTCATTTGGCCACCATGACTTATGTGGTTGAGTGCAATCACTTGGTGAGCATATGAGGCTCACATGACCTCTTTTATATAGAGGCGGTATATGAAGGGTTAGAGGTCTGGGCCAACCAAATAATCACTTCATTTTCTCTATCTTCAATCTAGAGAAGAAGGTGAAGAAGAAGTGTTCCATTGTCATCTTTATTTAGTGTTTTGCTAGAGGGGTTTTCATCTCCAAACTAGTGAGTTTTCGCTCCACTACTTTGAGATATTCTTGTGATCTACAAGTTGTCCATTTTGGATGCCCTAATAACCATGTATGGGAGATGAGGAATTTCATGTGTCTTCTTGGTTTCTATCTTGTTGATCTTTTATTTGTGAAGATGATTTGTGGGAGTTTGAGTGTGATCCAATGAGCTTGTACTCTTGATGGATGTATGCTTCTAGTTAGCTAGAGGAGTCTTATAATCTTGGTGCTTATAGTGGAGATTACTTGGTGCTTGGCCTGGTGGTTTTCTCCCCTCTCATTGGAGGGGTTTTAATGTAAATATTGGTGTACTTTCTCTTATTGATTGGTGAGTGTTTGATTTATTCCGTTAGTGATTTGCTTTCGCATTATTCTCTACTTGGTGTGGTTCATCTTGTCTTGCATGTAGGGGAAATTGGTTTGGCAAATTGCCATCTATTGGTTCCTCCCAATAAAGTGATATCAAAGCTTGTGGTTGGTTGTGCCTATGATTGATCAAAATGGATTTTGGTGGCACTAGTAAAATGACCTCACTCAATGGAAAGAATTGGGCTATTTGGAAGCCAAAGATGGAAGATCTACTATTTTATAGGGACTTGTATGCACCAATTGAGGGATAGAAGCCAAGGGACATGTCAAATGATGAATGAAATAAGCTTGATAGGAAGGCTATTAGTGTCATTCATCAATGGCTAGATGATATTATATTTCATCATACTGCAAATGAGACATCAACCAAGTGTTTATGAAAAAAGCTAAATGACTTGTATGGAAGAAAAACTACCAAAAACAAAGTTTTTTGATTAAGATGCTGGTTAATTTGAAGTACAAGGATGAGAGTCCTATTTTTGAGCACTTGAATGAGGTTCAAAGCATCATTAATGAACTTGCTTCTATTAAGATAACCTTAGATGATGAGCTTCAAGCATCATTATTGCTTAGTTCTTTACTAGATTCATCGGGAACTTTGGTAATTGCTCTTAACAATTTGGCTCTTGATAGTATGGTTTCTATGGATCATGTTACAAGTAATTTGTTGAATAAGAAGACCAAAAGAAAAGCTAATGAATATCCTATCTCACAAGCCCTTGTTTTGGAAAATCGAGGAAGGTCCAAAGTTAAAGAGCATGGTTCTCACTCCAATTCAAGATGCAAGTCCAAGTCTAGGAAAAATTTCACTTGTTTTTATTACAAGCAAAAGGGACATTTCAAAAGTAATTATCCAATTCTTCAAGAGAAGATCAAGAGCAAAGGCAAAGAAGAAGGTATGAGTTCTTCTATTGTGATATTTAATCATTATGCTAGTGTCATTGATTATTGTTGTGATCAATACATCAATGTTGCATCTTCTTCTTCGAATGTTGAGTGAATTGTTGATACGGGTGCCTCCTTCATGCAACTCCATATCCACATTTCTTTACATCTTACAAAGTGGGAAAGTTTGGTATTTTGAAGATGGGAAATAGTGGTTCTTCTCAAGTTGTTAGGAAAGGAGATATATGTATCAACTCCAATCTTGGTTTGAAGCTTATGCTCCATGATGTTAGATATGTGTAGAATCTTCATCTTAATCTTATATCACTATATTACTTAGATAATAAAGGCCATGATTCTTGCTTTGGTAAGGGTGCTTGGAAACTTACTAAAGGCTTGTTAGTTATTGCCAAAGGCAAGAAGTGTTATTCATTATATAGAACAACTTCCCAAGTTCTTAGTGGTGAGGTGATTGTGGCTATGAATGATCCTTCCCCAAATTTGTGGCATAAAAGGCTTGGTCACATGAGTGAGAAGGACTTGCAAATTCTAGCAAAGAAAGGGATTCTACCAAATCTCAAAGGTTTGTCTTTGGGACCTTATGAACATTGCATTTTTGGCAAGCATCATAGAGTTTCCTTTGCTAGTGTTGCATCAAAGAAAAATAGTGATATCCTCAAACTTGTTTATTCCGATGTATGTGGTCCCCTTGAGGTAAAAACTCTTGGTGGAAATTCGTATTTTCTCACATGCATTGATAATACATCTAGGAAAGTTTGGGTTTATGTGATTAAATTCAAAAATGAAGTCTTTAACCTCTTTCAATACTTTCATGCTAAAGTGGAAAGGGAGATGGGAAAGCTCTTAAAGTGTCTTTGCACCAAAGTGGGAGAGAGTATATTTCAAAGGTATTTGATTGCTGTTGCAAGAAGCATGGTATTTGGCATGAGAAGATGATTCCATGTACTCCTCAACACAATGGTGTCACCAAGAGGATGAACCAAACTATTGTTGAGAAGGTTTGGAGTATCCTATCCATGTCCAAGTTACCCAAGTCTTTTTGGGGAGAAGTGGTCTGGGCAGTAGTGTATTTGATCAACAATCTCCATCATTTCCATTGGATGGCAATATTCCAAAAAAAGTTGGGACAAGGAAGGATGTTTCTTATTCTCACTTTAAGGTATTTGGGTGAAAGACATTTATTCATATTCTAAAAGAAGATAGAGCCAAGTTGGATGAGAAAGCATCACCATATGTGTTTTTAGGTTATGCCAATGATGAACTACTAGGTAATTATTCACTTACTCCCACCTATGATGCATGATGTTGGAGAAGAAGTGCAAGAAGAACATTATGAAGAGGGTGATCCTAGTGATGTTGTAGGCCATGAGATTGGTGATAGTGAGCTAGAACAAGAGCTGACTCAAGTTGGTCCTCCTCAATACCAAGCAAGGCATTTCACAAGAAATTATATATCTACTAGGTACTCTCCATCTAAGTATGTGTTGTTTACCAAGGGGTGAACCAGAATCTTTTCATGAAGACATGAAGAGTGAAGACAAGAAAAGATGGTTGGAAGCTATGCAAGAAGAAATGAATTCTTTTCATGAGAACCATACATTTGATTTGGTGAAATTTCCAAGTGACAAGAAAGCTCTCAAGAACAAATGGGTGTTCAAGTTGAAAGTCCATAATAATAGCTCACAACCAAGGTACTAAGCAAGGCTTGTTGTGAAAGATTTTGGCCAAAATAAGGGTATTAACTTTAAGAAATCTTTTCATCAATAGTAAAGATGTCACCTATTTGAGTTGTGTTGGGCTTAGCCGCTAGCATGGATTGGGAGGTTGATGTCAAGACGACATTCCTTCATGGTGATTTGGAGGAAGACATTTATATGAAACAACTGGAAGGATTCAAAGTCAAAGGTAAAGAGAGCATGGTTTGCAAATTGAGAAAAAGCTTATATAGGTTAAAGAAAGCACTGTGACAATGGTACAAGAAGTTTGACTCCTTCATGACAAATCATGGGTATAAGAAAACTAATTTCGATCATTGTGTGTATGTGCAAAAGTTTGATGTTGGTGATCTTCTCATTCTCTTGCTTTATGTTGATGATATGTTGCCTATAGGCAAGGATACAAACAAGATTTGTAGGTTAAAATAAGAGTTGGGCAAGTTGTGGGATCGAAGTTGATCACCCAGGATAGCAAAGATCCTGAGTGACCTTGAATCACAAATCAATATTTGATTTAATTTAAAGTAAACTATCAGGTATTGTGAGAACATGACTTCTAACAGGTGCAAGCTCCTATTATTAATTGCCCTGATGATTATCTGGAATCTCCTAAAGTGAGAACCTAGTTAAAAAAAATAGAAACACAAAAAAATAAAGAATTATTTGATTAATTTAAGAAAGATGGTACATAACTTAAGGAAGGGCATGTGCTCACTTTGCAATGAATTTCAACATGGAAAACATAAAAGAAATGAAGAAAGAAGAAGAGTAGAGAAGAAGCTTTGATTTCTACTGCCCCGCTTCCCCCACGCTAGACTACATAAGTCCAACCCAAACTGTGAAAAGGAATCGGAGAAGTTTGAAGTATTTTCATTAGCCAGTAAGGCATTGACAATAACTTCTTTGGTTTTATTGAAGTATTTTCATACCTAATAAGGCATAAGTGATAACTTCATTTGAGTTAGCAATAACTCTATTTGGGTTGGAGTATTTTTATTAGCTAATAAGACATTGATAATAACCCCTTGTAACCTTGAAGAGTTTCTATAGCCGATAGGGCATAAACAATAACTTCTTTGATTTTTGAAGTGTTTCCATAGCCGATAAGGCATAAACAATAACTTCATTGATTTAGGTAGCGTCACCAATGGCTTATGAGGTTGGGTAAAGCTTGAAGATGTATTGCCAACTACCTTTGGAGTTGGCTAGCTTGAAAGGCGCATCGTAACTACTTATAAGGTTAACTAGCTTGAAAGAGTGTGCCATCAACTACTTGTAGGGTTGACTAGCTTGAAGTGTAGCCAACTGCTTTGAGTGCATTGTTGGTTTACTTTCATTGATTTGGTAGCATCACCAATAGCTTAGGGGGTCGAGTATAGCTTTGAAGTGTGGCCAATAGCTTTGAGCATATTGATAATTAATTTCTTTGGATTGATGGCATCACCAATAGCTTATGAGGTTGGGTACAGATATGAATTGTGGCTGACAACTTTAAGCACATTGGCAATTAACTTCTTTGATTTGATAGCATTACCAATGGTTTACGGAGTTAGATATAGCTTGGAAGATGCATCATTAATGAATTTTGGAGTTAACTAGCCTCGAAGTGTGGCCGACTTTAAGCATGTTGGCAATAAACTTCTTGGGTTTGTTAGCATCATAAACAACTTGTGGATTTAGATATTGCTTGGAATGTTGGTAAATATTTTGCAGCACACCTAGTGAGACTCAATTTGACCTTATTTAGATTATTCAAACTAATTTAGATTCAGGTGAAGGTGGTAACATCATCTTTTGTTAATGGCTTTGGAGTATTATCGAAGACTTAACACACCCAATGGGACTTGATTTGACCCTATTTAGTTCATGTGTGAGTTTGACTTCATTTAGCTTGAGTCAGATTCAATCTTATGTGGGACCTTTATCAAGTCTGGGTCTAAATCTTGATGGACTTTGCTTCAAGTTTAGGTCAATTTAGTTCAACTTGATTTTAATTCAGGCTCAGCCTAACATGGTTCTAATTTGACTTTGACTTTTCCTATTAGTTTGGACTTGATTTGGATTTGATTTAAGCTTAGTTCGATCTTGATTAGATTTGATTTGAACTCAATTTGATTTTAAATTGACTCGACTTATACCTAATTAGGGTTGAGTCTGAATTTATTTGGTTAACTCAATTTGGATTTTTTTGGAGTCCATCTCAATTTAGGTTTTAGTCCATTTAAGCCAGCTTGGCCTTTATCCATTTATCTTGACTGAATTCAATTTCAATGTGTTTGAGTGATTTCATATTAATCAATTTGGTTTAATGGTCCTTAGCTATTTATGATGATTTTAACAGACCCATATCCCAACTTCAAATGTGCTAACCCAAAGGATGACTTAGTTTACGAGTTCGAAAGTTGGCTTAGTATGAGCTCGAGGGCTAACTGGGAGTGAGTTTGTAGGCTAGCTTAGATGCAAGTCCAAAGGCTGGCTGAGTGCGAGCCCGAAGGCTGGCTTGGATGTAAGCCTGAAGTCTGGTTAAGTGTGATCCTAAAGGCTGGCTTAGATGTGAGTCCAAGGCTGACTAAGTGCAAGCCTAAAGGCTGACTAAGCACAAGCATGAATGTTGGCTCAGTGTGAGCCTGAATGCAAGCCCGAAAGCTGGTTGAGTATAAGTCTAAAAGGTGGCTGAGTGCAAGCCCAAAAATTGGGTAAGTGTGAGCTCGAAGGTTGACTTGGATGCAAGTTCGAAGGCTGGTCTAGACGCAAGCTCGAAGGTTGGCTTGGACGTGAGCCCAAAGACTAGCTAGGTGATGGGGATCCGCCATCTTCGAGGGATCGTGGGTGGCAGTAGCGAAGTTATGGGTTTGCCATTTTCGTCGTCATCTTCAAGTGGCCGTAGGTTATCACAGCAGGGTCATGGGTTCACCTTTTTTATCACAAAAGATTATGGGTGGCCACGGTGCTGTCAAGAGCTTTTTTTTTTTGCCAAAATTTTTTCTTTTTGTAAAAAATCACAATAATTATATTATATTATTATTTCCTCTATAATTTTTTTTGGCTAGATTTTTTTTGCAGCATAAGCCTTTTTATTTTTAATTTTTTTTGGGTGGCTTCTTCTTCAAGCCTAAGCCTTCCCTTGTTTTTGCAAACCCTCACTAGGCCCAAGCAGGCTTGGTCTCCATTGTTAGCTAGATCCATCTGATCAGATCTAGCTGGCCTTGACTGTGGCGAGGTGGGAAGTGCCTAGCCCTTCCCTTTGTCAACCAGATCCGATTATCTTCCGATCATATCTGGCTGGTTTTTTGCTTTGATGGGGTGGGGACACCCCGCCGTTCTTCCTTCGGCCAGATTCAACAATTTGAGGCTGGATCTAGCCTATCTTGTGGTGGCTTTGATCCGATATGGGGTGGCTATGGCAGAGCAGAGAGGTCGAGCAGTGGACAAGGAGTGGCCATGGTGGCGACCGTAGGAGCTAGGGGCAGCACAAGGACAAGGAGATGGTGGGTAGGTGAAGCCTTGAGTCAATGGCATGGTGAGGATCTTATGAACCTCGAAGACATAATTCCAAGAGAAGACAACTAGGGTGGGACTCGTCAGAGGTGGAGGCCAGATGGGGTGAGGCAGGGAGGCTCCCACACAATCACAAACAGAGGCGGCCACCAACGAGTTGACAGAGGTGGAAGCATAGCTGCTCCTTCAAAAGAGAATAAGGAAAAATAGGAAGAAGATTAGTACCAAAGGAAGGTAAAATTTTGGCCCAATTTTTAGATGAATTTTGGGATCAATTCTGGTGTAAAAATCTAACCCACTCAGTCCATTTAGATTAGTCTTATCTAAAACCCAAATTTTTCAATATTTTGAGCTCAATTTTTGATCATACTCAGACGCGATTTAAGCCCGACTAAGACCCACATTTGAATCATAATTTAGGGACATACAAGTCTCAATTTTAATCATATTTTAATTAATTTTAATTGTGCAAAAAATTGTCTCAAACAAATTGCTCATTTTGTAGCCTTGTCTTGAGTTCTGGCGAAAGGAGAGGGTGCAAGTAAACTTCAAGCACTTGCCCCCACATCAATATTTCAAGAGTTGACTATATAGGTTCAAATTGTCACACAAAAGTGGACTTAAATTTATCATGCGATGATGGACTTATTTTATCATATGAGAGCGGACCAGGTTAGGCACATGGAATGAGCTTAAGTTACCATAATAAGTTATTTTGATTTGAATAGACTTGAGTTTTCATAATGAAGTGGACTCGATTTGACACAAAAAGTGAACTTAATTTACTACATGAAGGTGAATTTAATCTACCACGTAAAAATAGACTTAATTCACAATGTGGATATAGCTTAACCACCATATAACATGGACTTGATTTGCTATGTAAAAGTGGACTTGGTTTGTCATATGGAAGTAGACTTGGTTTGCTACGTGAAAGTAGACTTAGTTTGTCACATGGAAGTGAACTTGGTTTGCCTTGTAAAAGTGGACTTAGGTTTGCCATATGAAAGTGGACTTGGTTTGTCACATAAAAGTGGAATTAGATTGTCATATGAAAGTAGACTTAGGTTTTCCATGTGAAAGTGGATTTAAATTTGCCATGTGAAAGTGGATTTGATTTGTCACGTAAAAGTGAACTTGGTTTATTATGTGAAAGTGGACTTAGATTGTCATGTAAATATGAGCTCAGTAGCCATGCAATATGGATAGGGTTTTGTGTTTGTATTTTACCTTGAGGATTATGAAGTACATATTTGACCGAGTGTTACTTTTTGAGGAAGTCAGATGTTCTGTCATAAACAAAACATAGACACTTGTGGCTGTTATGGTATTGCCCCCAGGCTTTAGGCATAGTACCTTTTGAGAAATCAACTATTTATTGATGGCATAAGCCTTTCCCCCTTGTCATCGATTAGTTGGTAGGATCCCCCTTCGAATATCCTTTTGATGATATAAGGGCCTTCCCAATTAGGCTTGAATTTGCTTTTTTTTATTTCAATTTGAGATTATGGGTCTTCTCAGATCTAAGACAATTTCTTCCTTCTGGAATGACTTGAGCTAAACCATCTTTTTGTAGGTCCTAGCCATTTGTGCTCGATATTTTTTCAGGCTTTATTATATCATAAGCCTTGTCTCATCCAAAGAGTCTAGTTTATCAAGGGGAAGACGAACTTTGTCTTCTCTTATGAATTCTTCTTACAAGGCAATTATTAGAGAGGAGATTTGCACTCGCAATGGTAATACTATCTCAGTCCCGAATACCAATATATATGACGTTGATTGGGTAAGAGATCGATATGTAATACAATAGGCCCACAATGCCTCAGCAAGCTTTTAGTACCAATCCTTCTTATTTTTGGCAATAGCCTTTTTCAAGATCTTGTAAAGGGTCTTATTGATGTCTTAGCAAGTCCATTCGCTCTTGTATTTTAGATGGATGAATATCTCCAATCTATCTTGTGATAGTACACAAATTATTCTATCTTAAAACTTCTGAAGGATAGTTTGATATCAAAAATAATTCTTCGAGAAATATCTAATCTGTACGAAGCATTTTCCTAAAAGAAGTAAATAATAGCATCCGCTTTTACCTCTTTTAATGAAATCACATCAACCTACTGAGAGAAATAGTCAATTGTTACTAGTATGAAGTGATGGCCTCTAGAAAAAGATAGTTCAATTGGGCTAATGACATTTGTATCTCATACCATGAATGGCCATGAGGATACTATTAGATGGAGAGAATTTGGATGTTGATGGATAAAGTCACCATGAATTTGGCATAGGTAACATATTTTTGCATATTCAATGCAATCTCCAACCATCATGGGCCAATAATAGCCCATACGCTTAATCTTTATCATTATTTTTAGGCCCAACTGATGAGCTCTACAAACCATAGAATGCACTTCATCATAACCTCTTTGGCCTCTTTGTTTGAGAGATAGCACAAAAGTAGTCGATCGAAGGATCTTCTATAAAGAGTGTTGTTGATAAGCAAGAAACGTGCAACCCTCTTCTTGAGTTATGACCCTACAGATTTATCTTCTGGAAGTTCTCTACTTTCGAGGTAATTAGTGAATGGTATTCTCCAATCTGTGATCTCTTCTACTAGTTTAGATTCAATCTTCTCGTGTTTGATGTTGAAAATTGAGTTTATCACTTGTCTACTTGGACCGAGAAACCTTAGTTATTTGAATATGAGAATTTTTCCTCATGAGCCCTTGAGCCCTTTCATGGTATTTTAGGAGCTAAAATCTATGTACTTTATATTTACCTTGGACTTGACTGATAACTAATCATGAATCACTAAAAATATGTACGTGTGATATTTTCATATTGAGGATCATTTCTAGTTCTGCAATTAGGACTTCATATTTGGCACCATTGTTTATGCATGATTTTGAGAGAGAATAGGAGTATGATAAAATGTCCTCATTTGGAGTGGCATAAACAAGTCCAATGCTTGCTTTGATTTGCAAAAGCCTTAGTTTGATCTTTGGTTTAATAGATGATGCTCTATCAAAGTATAGTTTCCAGTAAGGTTCTCCTTCTTTGATTAAAAGAATATCTTCATCAGGGAGCTCACAATTCAGAGGAGAATCATCCGGTACTGGATGAGCTGTGAGAAAATCGGAAAGGGCTTGTCCTTTGACTGCCTTATAGGGAGTAAATTTGATATCATATTCCATGAAGATTAAAGCCCATTTTCTAGCCTCTCAATAAGTACAAGCCTAGTCATCAAGTACTTTATAGGATCAATTCTTGATATTAAAATGACTTGATGTGAAAGTAAATAACGTCTCAGATCTTGACCGCAAATATGAGTGCCAAATAATATTTTTTGATGCAAGAGTAGTTTTTTCCACCCCCACTAGCATTCTACTTAGATAGTAGAGTATATTTTCTTTACCATTTTCATTATTCTGGGCAAGAAGTGCCCCCTAGGATCCTTCTGTTACTACTGCGTAGAGGATAAGGGGTTTATCATGTAGAGGTATTGCCAGGATTGATAGCTTTTTAGGAGATACTACTTAATCTCTTCAAAGGCGTATCGATAGTCGTAATTCTAGATAAGTGGAGTATCTTTCTTCATCAACTTGGAAAAAGGCTTTCATTTACCAGAGAAGTTTGAAATGAATCTTTTCATATATGCAAGTTAGCCTTGGAATAATTTCAATTGCTTTAAATTATTAGGTGGTGGCATATCCAAGATAGCTTTGATCTTAGATAGGTCAATTTCAATCTCTTGATGTCTGACAACAAAGCCAAGGAATTTTCCCTATGATACCGCAAAAGCGCACTTCATAGAATTCATCTTTAAGTTATATTTTCTAAGGCAGTCGAATACCACTCTTAGTCTTGGACATGCTTGTATTTGGAGTTAGTTTTGACAATCAAGTTATTCACATAACATTCCACTAAACTGTGTATGAGGTCATCAAATATTTAAGTCATGACCCTTTTTGATAAGTGGTGCTCGCATTCTTGAGCCCAAAGGGCATCACTTTGTAGCACTAAATGCCAACTAGTATCCTGAAGGTCATATGTTTCTCATCATTAGGATGCATATTGATTTGGTTATACCTTGAAAAATCATTCATGAAAAAGAATATTTCAAAGTTGGCCTTGTTGTCAATCATAATTTTCATTATTGGCAATGAAAAGTCATCTTTTGGACATCTTTTGGCTTTATCTTTTCTGTTAGGACCTTCTCCATCCTCTCGACTTCTGCACAAAGCATGGTGGTTATATTTGTCACACTTTCTATATCGGAAATCGTAGCCTGCATGTGTTTGTTCAACATTTACATTTGCCCCCTAACAAATTTTATATTAGTTATAGTCAGCTCTTTCATAGCATCTAGTTGTAGTTTGACCATGTCATAGTTGTGCTTATGAGCGAACCACTCTCGAAGATAGTCATCTCAAGAGCAACTATCAGGGAGACCTATGGGATCTCTCATTTCATCAATGTCATCCCTAACAAATCTATTCACCTCTTATTATCTTGCATCCC
>RXID01022329.1:22845-44834 GCA_005019695.1 Trichopus zeylanicus subsp. travancoricus
TAGTAATAGGAGGAGTAGCAATAGTAGTTGTAGCAATAATAGTACTAGCTAGTAGTTGTTGTAGTAGTAGTTGTAGTAGTAGAAGCTAAAGTAGGTGGAGTAGAAGTACTAGTAGTAGTTGTTATTGTTGTAGCAATATTAGTAGTAATAGTACTAGTAGCAAAAGTAGTAGTTGTAGTAGTAGGAGTAGCTGTGGCACTAGTAATAGTAGTATTTGTAGTAGTAGTTGTAGTTGTAGTAGTTGTAGTTGTAGTAATAGAAGTAGTTGTAGTAGTTGTAATAGTAGTAGTTATTCCAATAGATATAGTACAAGTTGTTGTTGTAGTAGTAGTAGTTTAATAGCACTTGCAGTAGTAGTAGTAGTAGTAGTTGTTGTTGTTGTAGCAATCGTAGTTTTAGCAAGAGTAGTAGTAGTAGTAGCAATCATAGTTGTAGTAGGAGGAGGAGTAGTAGTAGTAGCAGTAGTAGTAGCAGCAACAGCAGCAATAGCAGTAGTAGTAGTAGCAGTAGATGGACTAGTAGTAGTAGTACTTTCCGTAGTAGGAGCAGTAGTATTAGAAGTAGTAGTAGTAGTAGTAGTAGTAGTAGAAGTTATAGTATTAGGAGTAACAACAGCTGTAGCAGTAGCAGCATCAGGTGTAATATTAGTATTAGTTGTAGTAGTAGTAGTAGTGGTAATAGTGGCAGCAGTAGTAGTAGTAGTAATTGTAGTTATAGGAGTGGGTGTAGTAGTCTAAGTAATAGTAGTAGTTGTTGTTGTTGTTGTAGTCCTAGTAGTAATTGTAGTAGTAGGAGTTTGTGTAGTAGTAGTAGTAGTGGTGGTAGTAGGGTTTGTAGTAGGATTAGCAATAGAAGTAGTAGTAGTAGTAGCATTAACAGTAGTAGTTGTAGTTGTAGTTGTAGAAGTAGCAATAGCAGAGGTAGTTTTTGCAGTAGTATAAGTAGCTATAGTGGTGGTAGTAGTAGTAGTAATAGTAGTGGTAGTGGTAGTTGGAGTTAAAGTTGTACTTGTAGCAGTAGTAGTGGTAGTAGTCATAGTAGTAGCATTAGTAGTGATAAAAGTATTTATAGTAGAAGTAGTAGTAGTAGCAGTAGTAGTAGTAGCAGTAGTAGCTGTAGTAGTAGTAGTAATAGAGGGAGTAGTTGTAGTAGCAGTTGTTGTTGTTGTAGTAGTAGTTGTTATAGTAGTTGTAGTAGCAGAAGCTATAGTTGGGGGAGTAGTGATACTAGTAGTAGTTGTTGTTATTGTAGCAGCAGTAGTAGTAGTACTAGTTCTAGTACTTGTAGCAAAAGTTATAGTTGTAATAGTAGGAGTAGTCGTAGCAATAGTAGCAGTAGTATTGGTAGTAGTGGTTGTAGTTGTAGTAGTCATAGTTGTAGTAATAGAGGTAATTGTAATAGTAGTAGTTATTGGAGTAGAATTAAAACTATTAGCAGATGTTGTAGTAGTAGTGTTGCAGCAGTTGCAATAGTAGTAGTAGTGTAGCAACAAATGTAGTAGTAGTAGTTGTTGTTGTTGTAGTAGTGGTAATAGCAGTAGTAGTTGTTGTTATTGTTGTAGTAGTAGAAGCAGTTGTAGTAGTGGCAATAGCCATTGCGATAGTACTTGTAGCAGTAGTAGTATTAGTTGTTGTTGTTGTTGAAGAAATAGTCATTGTTGTGGTTGTAGTAGGAGTAGTAGTTGGATTAGTAGTAGTAGTAGTAGTAGTAGCTATAGTTGAAGAATTAATATTAGTAGTAGTAGTAGTAATTATAGTAGTAGTAGTAGTAGTGGTAGTAGTAGTAGTAGTCATTAAGTAGTAGCAACAATACTAGTTGAAGTAGTAGCAGTTGCAATTGTAGTTGTAGTAGAAGTAGTATTAGTACTAGTATTACTAGTAGTAGTAGGGGTAGCAGTAGCTATTGCTACAATATTAGTATTAGTTTAGGTAGTAGTCGTAGTAGCAGGATTAGTTGTAGTAGTAGTTAGAGTAGTAGTACTAGTAATAGTGGTAATAGTAGCAGTAGCTATAGTAGTCATAGTAGTACTAGCGTTAGTAATAGTTGTTGTAGTACCGCCACCAGCAACAACAGTAATAGTAGTAGTTATTATTATACTAGTAGTAGTAGTAGTAGTAGTATTAGCAGCAGTAGTAGCGGTAGAAGTAGAAGTACCTATTGTAATAGTAGTAGTAGGAATAGTATTTGTGGTATTTGTAGTAGTGGTAGTGGTGGTGGTGGTGGTGGTGGTAGTAGTAGTAGTAGTAGTACTAGTAGTAGTACTAGTAGTAGTAGTAGTAGTAGTCATAGTTGTAGTAATAGTAGTAGTAGTAGTAGAAGTAGTAGTAGTCTTTGTGGTAGGAGTAGCAGCTATAGCAACAACAGTAGTAGTCATAATAGTAGTAGTAGAAGTCATAGTAGTATTTGTAGTAGTAGTAGAAGTAGTAGTAGTAGGAGTAGTAGTAGTAGTAGTAGTAGTAGAAGTAGTAGTAGAAGTCATAGTAGTAGTGGCAGTAGTGGTAGTTGTTGTTGTTGTTGTTGTTGTAGTAGGAATAGTTGTAGTAGTAGTAGTAGTAGTAGTAGTGGTAGCAGCATTAGTAGTATTATTAGTACTAATAACAAGTAATAATAGTTGTAGTTGTAGGTGGAGTTGGAGTAGTAGTAGTAATAGGAGTAGTAGTAGTTGGAGTTGGGGCAGTAGTAGTAGTAGGGGTTGAAGTTGCAGTAGTAGTAGTAATAGTCATCGTAGTAGTAGTAGTAGTAGTAGTAGTAACAGTTGGAAGAGCAGCAACAATAGTATTAGCAATAGTAATATAGTAGTCACAGCAAATGTGGTTGTTGTGGCACTAGTAGCAGCGGCAACATCAGCAGATGTAGTTGTGTTGTAGCAGTTGTAGTATTCAATGTAGTAGTAGTAGTCGTGGCAGTAGTGAAAATAGTAGCTGTAGCAATAGGTGTTGTAGATATAGTTGCAGTAGTCGTAGAAGTATTGGTAGTTGGAGGAGTTGTAGTAGTAATTGTAGAAGTTGTTGTAGTAGTAGAAGTAATAGTAGTAGTAGTAGTAGGAGTAGTCATTGGTTTAGTAATACAAGTAGGACTAGTAGTTGTAATAGTAATATTAATAGTAGTACTAGTAGTAGTAGGAGTAGTAGTAGAAATAGTAGTTGTAGTATTAGGAGTAGTAGTAGGAGTAGTAGCAGGAGTAGTAGTATGACTACCAATAGAAGTAGTAGTAGTAGCAGTAAAAATAGTAGTAGTAGCAGCTATAGTAGTAGTAGTAGTAGAAGTAGGAGTAGTAGCTGTAGTAAGAGGAGTAGTAGTATAAGTAGCTGTAGACGTAGTAGCAGCAATAGTTGTAATGCTAGTAGAAGCAGTAGTAGCAGCAGCAGCAGTAGTAGTAGTAGCAATAATAATAGCTGTTCTAGTAGTTGTAGTAGTTGCAGTAGCAATAGTAGTGGTTGTAATAGCAATAGTAGTAGTTGTAGTAGGTGTATTATGAGAAATTATAGTAGTAGCATTAATAGTAGTAATTGTAGTACTACTAGTAGTAGTAGAACTAGTTGTAGTAGCAGTAATAATAGTAGTAGTAGAAGTAGTTGTAGTAGCAGTCATGACAATAGCAGCTACAGTAGAAGTAGTTCTTGTTGTTGTAGTAGTAGTTGTAGTAATAATTGTAATAGTAGGAGTACTACTAGTACTAGTAGTTGGAGTAGTAGTAGTAGGAGTTGTAGTAGGAATAATAGGAGTAGGAGGAGGAGTAGTAGTAGTAGTAGGAGTGGTAAGTGTAGTAGTGGTAGTAGTAGCTGTAGCCAAAGTAGCAATAGTTGTAAGCGCAGTTGCAATAGTAGTAAGAATAGTAGTCGTAGTCGTAGTATTAATAATAATAGTATTTGGGGTGGTAGCTGTAATACTAGTAGTAGAAGTAGTTGCTATTGCAGTAATAGTAGTTGTAGTAGTACCAGTAGTAGTTTTCGTCGTTGTAGCATTAGTAGTAGAAATGGTAGTTGTAGTTGTAAGAGTAACAGCAGTAGTAGTCAGGGTTGTATTAGCAATAGTCGCAGCAACTATAGTTTTAGTAGAACTAGTGGTAGCGACACTAGCAGCAGCAGTAGTAATGTTGTAGTAGTAGCAGCTGGAGGATGAGTAGTAGTAGTAGTAGTAGTTGTTGTTGTTATTGTTGTTGTTGTAGTAGTAGTAGTAGTAGTAGTAGTACTAGTAGTAGTCATGGTAGTAGTAGTTTGGGTTGTTGTACTAGTAGTAGTAGAAGTAGTAGTAATAAGAGTGGTAGTGGCAGTAGTAGTTGTACTAGTAGTAGTAGCAATAGCAGTAGTAGCAGAAATAGTAGCCGGGGTTGTAGAAGTTGCCCTATGAGTAGCAGCAGCAACAGTAGTATTAGTAATAGCTAACGCAGTAGTAACATTAGTAGCATTAGTAGTAGGAGTATTAGCAATGGTAGTTGTAGTTGTAGTAGCTGTAGTAGCCGAAGTAGTAGTAGCGGTCGCTATAGTAGTGGTCGTGGTGGTAGTAGTAGTAGTAGCAGAAGTTGTAGCAGTAGTACAAGTAGAAGTTGTCGTAGAAGCAGCAGTAGTAGTAGCAGTTGTAGAAATAGTAGTAATAACAGTAGCAGAAGAAGTAGTTGTAGCAGTGGTAGTATAAGTAGGAGTAGTAGTGGTAGATGCTATTGCATCAGCAGTAGTATTAGTGGAAGTAGTAGTACCACTAATAGCATTAAGACTATTAGCAGTAGTAGCAGTTGTAGCAGTTAGAGTAGTAGTAACAGTAGTAGTACCAGGAGTAGTAGTAGTAGTAGTCGTAGTAGCTGTAGTAGAAGCAGTTGTAGTAGTAGTAGTTGTCATAGTAACATTAGCAACAACAGCAGCAGTAGTAGTATTGCTAGTGGTAATAGTTGCAGTAGTAATAGTAACAGTAGTTGAAGTAGTCGTAGTAGTATCAATAGTAGTATGAGAACTTGTTGTAGTAGTGGCAGTGGTAGTAGTAGTAGTAGTAGTAGCAGGAGTGGCTGCGGTATCAATAGTAGCCATAGTAGTAGTAGTAGAAGAAGAAGTAGTATAGTAGTAGCAATAGTAGAAGTAGTAATATCAAAAGTAACTGCAGTGGCAGTAGTAGTAGATGTTGTAGTAGCAGCAGCAATAGTACTAGTAATAGTAGTAGAAGTAGCAGTAGTAATAGTAGTAGTAGCAGTAGTAGTAGTAGTAGTAGTAGCAGTAGTAGTAGTAGTAGCTGTAGTAGCAATAGTAATAGTAGTAGTAGTAGCAAGAGCAAAAGTAGTAGGTGCAGTAGTTGTAGTAGTAATAGTAGAAGTATCAACAACAGTAATAGTATTAGTAGCAACAATAGGTTTAGTAGTAATAGTAGTCGTAGCAGAAGCAGTAGCTGAAATAGTAGCTATTGTTGTAACAGTAGTGCTAGCTGCAGCAGTGGTTGTAATCATAGCAATAGTAGTGGTTGTTGATGTAGTATCGGCAACTGTACTAGCAGTCGTAGTTGTAGTAGTAGTAGTAGATGTTGTTATAGTAGCTGTAGGAGTAGCAGCAACAGCATCAGTAGTAATTGTAGTATTAGTTGTTGTTGTAGTAGTAGTAGGAGGAGGAGGAGGAGGAAGTTGAGGAGGTGAAGTCGTAGTAGTAGTAGTAGTAGTATTGGCAATAGTTGTAACAGCAGCAGTAATTGTTATAGTACCAGTAGTAGTAGTAGACATAGTAGTAGTAGCAGAATAAACAATAGCAGTAGAGCTGTAGCAACAGTTGTAGTAGTTGTAGAAATAGTAGTAGTAGTAGAATCAGCAGCAGCAATAGCAGCAATAGTTGTAGTAGCAGTAGTAGTAGTAGATGTAGCTATAGTAGTGTTAGTAGTAGTAGTTGTAGTAGCAGAAGTACTTATTGTTGTTTTAGTTGTAGCTGTTGTAATACTAGTAATATTAGTAGTAGTTGTAGTGGTAGTTGGAATAGTAGTAGTAGGAATAGCGGTAGAAAAGTTGGAGTAGTAGTAGGCATAGCAGTAGAAGTAGTAGCAGTGGTAGCGATAATAATAGCAGTAGTAGTAGTAATAGGAGTTGTGGTAGTAGTAGTAGTAGTAGCAGTAGCCATAGTGTTGTAGCAATAGTAGTAAGAGTAGTAGTGGTAGTCATAGTATTAGTAATTGTAGTAGCAGGAGTGGTAGTTGTAATACGAGTTGTAGTAGTTGCAGTAGTAGTAGTGGTGGCGGTAGTAGAAGTAGCAGTAGTAGTGGTGGTAGTAGTAGCAGCAGTAGTAGTAGTGGTAGTAGTGGTAGTAGTGGTAGTAATAGTAGTAGTAATGATAGTAGTAGTAGTAGTAGTAGTAGTAGTAGTAGTAGTTGTTGTTGTTGTTGTTGTTGTTGTTGTTGTTGTTGTTGTTGTTGTAGTAGCAGTAGTTGTTGTTGTAGTATTAGTTGTAGTAGGAGTAGTAATAGTAGTAGTGGTGGTTGGAGTACTAGTAGTTGTAGTTGTACTACTGCAGTAGTAGTAGTTGTTGTTGTTGTAGTAGGAGTAAGAGTAGTTGTTGTTGTAGTAGGAGAAGGAGTAAGAGTAGTAGGTGTTGTAGTAGGAGTCGGAGTAGCAGTTGTAGTTGTAATAGTAGAAGAAGTAGCAATAGTAGTTGTAGTAGCAATAATAGTACTAGTAGTGGTTGTTGTGGTAGTAATTGTAGTAGTAGTAGTAGCAGCAACAACACTAGTAGTAGTGGTGGAAGTAGTAGTAGTGGTAGTAGTGGTAGGAGTAGGAGTAGTTGTAATAGTAGTAATAATAGTAATAATAGTAGTAGTAGTAGTTGTTGTTGTTGTTGTTGTAGTAGTAGTAGTGGTCGTAGTAGCAGTAGTAGTAGTAGTAATAGTAGTAGTAGTTGTTGTAGCAGCAACAGTAGTAGTAGTAGTAGCAGCAGCAATAGCAGTAGCTGTAGTAGTAGTAGTAGTAGGAGTAGTAGCAGTAGCAGTAGGAGGAGTAGTAGTAGTAGTTGTGGGAGGAGGAGGAGGAGGAGGAGGAGTAGTTGTGGTAGTAGGAGTAGTAGTAGTAGCAGTAGTCGTAGTAGTAGTAGTAGTAGTAGTAGTAGTAGTAGTAGTATTAGTAGTAATAGTAGTAGTAGTAGTAGTAGTAGTAGTAGTAGTAGTAGTAGTAGTAGTAGTAGTAGTAGTAGGAGGAGTAATAGTAGTAGTCGTGGTTGGAGTACTAGTAGTTGTCGTTGTACTACTAGAGTAGTAGGAGTAGTAGTTGTTGTAGTATGAGAGGGAGTTGGAGTAGTAGTTGTCGTAGTACAAGTAGGAGTAGCAGTCGTCGTTGTAATAGTTGTAGTAGCAATAGCTATACTAGTAGTGATCGTTGTAGTAGTAGTTGTAGTTGTAGTAGTAGTAGTAGTAGTAATAGTAGTAATAGTTGTAGAAGTAGTAGTAGTAATAAAGTAGTAGTAGGAGTAGTGCTAATAGTAGTAGTAATAATAGTAATAGTAATAGCTGTAGTATCAGTAGTAGTAGTCGTACTGTTATTAGTTGTAGTAGTAGTAGTAAGAGTTGAAGTAAGAGTAAGGGTAGAAGTAGTGGTAGCTGTTGTAGTAGCAATAGTAGTAGTTGCAGAAGCAGGAAATAGAGTAGTAGTAGCGGCTGTAGGGGTAGGAGCAGTAGTAGAAGTAGTAGGAGGAGGAGTAGGAGTAGTAGTAGTAGTTGGAGTAATAGCAGCAGCAATAGTATCAGCATTAGTTGTGGTAGTAGCAGTTGTAGTAGCCGTATTAGTAGCAGTAGTGGTGGTAGTTGTTGTAAGAGCAGCAACAATAGTATTAGTAGTAGTAATAGTAGTAGTCACAACAAATGTGGTTGTTGTGGCACTAGTAGCAGCGGCAGCAGCAGCAGATGTAGTTATGTTGTAGCAGTTGTAGTATTCACGGTAGTAGTAGTTGTGGTGGCAGTAGTAAAAATAGTAGCTGTAGTAATAGGTGTTGTAGCTATAGTTGTAGTAGTCGTAGAAGTAGTGGTAGTTGGAGGAGTTGTAGTAGTAATAATTATAATAGTTGTTGTTGTAGTAGTAGTAGAAGTAATAGTAGTAGTAGTAGTAGTAGTAGTAGTAGTCATTGGTTTAGTACTACGAGTAGGAGTAGTGGTTGTAATAGTAGTAGTAATAGTAGTACTACTACTAGTAGCAGTAGTAGTAGAAATAGTAGTTGTAGTATTAGGAGTAGTAGTAGGATTAGTAGTAGGATTACCAATAGAAGTAGTAGTAGTAGCAGTAGAAATAGTAGTAGTTGCAACTGTAGTAGTAGTTGTAGTAAGAGGAGTAGTAGTACGAGTAGCTATAGAAGTAGTAGCAGCAGTAGTAGTAATGGTAGTAGAAGTAGTAGTAGTAGCAGTAGTAGTAGTAGTAGTAGTAATAATAGTAGTTGTAGTTGTTGCAGTAGCAGTAGTAGTGGTTGTAGTAGCAATAGTAGCAGTTGTAGTAGGTGTATTATGAGAAATTGTAGTGGTAGAGGTGGTATCGGTGGTAGTAGTAGTAATTGTAGTTGTAGTAGTTGTAGTAGTAGCAGTAATAGTAGTAATTGTAGTACTAGTAGTAGTAGTAGAACTAGTTGTAGTTGTACCAGTAATAGTAGTAGTAGTAGTACTAGTAGTAGTAGTAAAAATAGTTGTAGTAGCAGTAGTAGCAGTCGTGACAGTAGCAGCTGCAGTAGAAGTAGTTCTTGTTGTTGTAGTAGTCGTTGTAATAATAGTTGTAATACTAAGAGTAGTACTACTAGTAGTAGTTGCTGTAGTAGTAGTAGGAGTTGTAGTATGAATAATAGGAGTAGGAGTAGTAGTAGGAGGAGGAGGAGGAGGAGGAGTGGTAAGTGTAGTAGTCGTAGTAGTAGCTTTAGCCAAAGTTGCGACTACTACGAGTATCGCTGTTGGAATACTAGTAAGAGTAGTAGTTGTAGTCGTAGTATTAGTAATAATAGTATTTGGGGTGGTAGCGGTAATACTAGTAGTAGAAGTAGTTGCTGTTGCGGTAATAGTAGTTGTAGTAGTACAAGTAGTAGTTGTAGTTGTTATAGCATGAGTAGTAGAAAGAGTAGTAGTAGTTGTAAGAGTAGCAGCAGTAGTAGTTAGGGCTGGATTAGCAATAGTCGCAGCAATTATAGTTTTAGTAGAACTAGTAGTAGCGACAATAGCAAAAGTAGAAGTAGTGTTGTAGTAGTAGCAGCAGCAGGATGAGGAGTAGTAGTAGTAGTAGTAGGAGTAGTAGTAGTAGTTGTTGTTGTTGTTGTTGTAGTAGTAGTAGTAGTATTAGTAGTAGTTTTTGTTGTTGTACTAGTAGTAGAAGTAGTAGTAATAAGAGTGGTAGGTGCAGTAGTAGTAGCAATAGCAGTAGTAGCAGAAATAGAAGCCGGGGTTGTAGAAGTTGCCCAATGAGTAGCAGCAGCAATAGTAGTAGTAGTAATAGCTAAAGCAGTAGTAACATTAGTAGCAGTAGTAGTAGTAAGATTAGTAGCCATGGTAGTTGTAGTTGTACTAGCAGTAGTAGCCGAAGTAGTAGTAGCAGTCGCTGTAGTTGTGGTGGTAGTAGTAGTAGTAGTAGTATCAGAAGTTGTAGCAGTTGTACAAGTAGAAGTTGTCGCAGAAGCAGCAGCAGTATTAGCAATAGTAGAAATAGTAGTAATAGCAATAGCAGAACCAGTAGTTGTAGCAGTAGTAGTATTAGTAGGAGTAGTAGTGGTAGTATCTATTGCATCAACAGCAGTATTAGTGAAAGTAGAAGTACTACTAACAACATCTAGACAATTAGCAGTAGCAGCAATTGTAGCAGTTAGAGTAGTAGTAACAGTAGTAGTACCAATAGTAGCAGTAGTAGTAGTCGTAGTAGTAGCAGTAGAAGCAGTTGTAGTAGTAGTAGTAGTCGTAGTCGTAGTAACATTAGCAGCAACAGCAGGAGTAGTAGTAGTATTGCTAGTGGTAATAGTAACGTACTTGAAGTGGTAGTAGTCATAGTAGTAGTAATAGTAGTATGAGAACTTGTTGTAGTTGTGGCAGTAGTAGTAGTAGTAGGAGTAGCTGCCGTATCAGTAGTAGTCATAGTAGTAGTAGTAGTAGAAGAAGTAGTAGTAGTAACAGAAGTATCAGAAGTAGTAGTGCTAGTAGCAATAATAGAAGTAGTAGTATCAAAAGTAGCTGCAGTGGTAGTAGTAGTAGATGTTGTAGTAGCAGCAGCAATGGCACTAGCAATAGTAGTAAAAGTAGTAGCAGTAATAGTAGTTGCTGCAGTAATAGTAGTAGTAGTAGTAGTTGCAGTAGCAGTAGTAGCTATAGTAGCAATAGTAATAGTAGTAGTAGTAGCAAGAGCAAAGTAGCAATTGCAGTAGTGGTAGTAGTAGTAGCAAAAGTATCACCAATAGCAGTAGTATTAGTAGCCACAATAGTATTAGTAGTAATAGTAGTGGTAGCAGTAGCAACAGCAGCAGTAGCAGAAATAGTAGCAGTTGTTGTCATAGCAGTGCTAGCTGCAGCAATGGTTGTAATCATAGCAATAGTAGTAGTTGTTGAAGTAGTACCGGCAACTGCACTAGCAGTCGTAACTGCAGCAGTAGTAGTAGTAGCTGTTGTTATAGTAGCTGTATGAGTAGCAGCAGCATCAATAGTAGTTGTAGTATTAGTAGTTGTAGTAGTAGTAGGAGGAGGAGGAGGAGGAGGTGGAGGAGGTGAAGTCGTAGTTCTAGTAGTAGTAGTAGCAATAGTTGCAATAGCAGCAGTAGTTGTAATAGCATCAATAGTAGTAGTAGTAGTAGACATAATAGTAGTAGCAGAATAAGCAATAACAGTAGTAGCTGTAGCAACAGTAGTAGTAGTTGTAGAAATAGTAGTAGTAGTAGAATCAGCAGCAGCAGTAGTAGCAATAATTGTAGTTGCAGTAGTAGTAGTAGATGTAGCTATAGAGTGTTAATAGTAGTAGTTGTAGTAGTAGTAGAAGTACTTGTTGTTGTTTTAGTTGTAGTTGAAGTAATACTAGTAATTTTAGTAGTAGTTGTAGTAGTAGTTGGGGTAGTAGTAGTAGGAGTAGCAGTAGAAAAGTTGGAGTAGTAGTAGGCATAGCAGTAGAAGTAGTAGCAGTGGTAGCGATAATAGTAGCGGTAGTAGTAGTAGTAATAGGAGTTGTGGTAGTAGTAGTAGTAGTTGTAGTAGTAGTAATAGTAGGAGTGGCAGTGGTGGTAGTAGTAATAGCCGTAGTGCTATAGCAATAGTAGTAAGAGTAGTAGTGGTAGTCATAGTATTAGTAATTGTAGTAGTAGGAGTGGTAGTTGTAATACGAGCTGTAGTAGTTGTAGTAGTAGTAGCAGTGGTGGTGGTGGTAGTAGTAGCAGTAGCAATAGTAGTGGTAGTAGTCGTAGTAGTGGTAGTAGTCGTAGTAGTGATAGTAATAGTAGTAGTAGTCGTAGTAGTAGTAGTAGTAGTAGTAGTAGTAGTAGTAGTTATTGTTGTTGTTGTTGTTGTAGTATTAGTAGTAGTAGGAATAGTAATAGTACTATTATTAGTACTGCTACTAATACTATTACTACTACTACTACTAGTATGCTACTACTACTCCTACTACTAATACTAAGACTACTACTACAACTATTACGAACACTATTGTTAGTACTACTGCTACTCTTGCAGCTACTTGTACTACCACTAATACTACCATCACCACTATTACTACTACTACTACTACTACTCCTACTACTCCCTACTCTTGTTCCTCCTCCTCCTACTACAACTAATACCGCTACTATAACTCCTATAACTACTACTGCCCCAACTGAGACTACTACTACTCACTTACTACTGCTACTCCAACTCCACCTACAACTACAGCTACTATTACTACATCAACTACTACTCCTACTACTACAGCTACAACAACAACAACAACAACAACAAACAACTACTGGTACCAACTACCCCACCAACTTCAAACACAACTACTACAACTACTACTAACAAATTTCTACTACTTCTATCCGAGTACTATGTTGCTACAACTATTGCTCCCCTTACCACTAAGACTAATACTACTACTACTACTACTACTACTACTACACTACTATTACTAGAACTACTACTACTTCTACTACTAGTATAATTGCTACTACTACAAACACTAACACTACTACGACTCTTCCTCCTACTCCTATTACTACTACTGCTGCTACTACTACTACTACTACTACTACTACTACTAGTTCTACAACTGCTGCTACTACTATGACTACTACTACTATTGGTATTATAACTACTGCTACTACGCCTACCGTGATTACTTCTAATACTACTATTACTACTACTCCCACAACTGCTATAACAACTACTACTATTTCTTATACCACTCACAATCCTATTCATACTACAACTACGACCACTATTAGTACCACTGCTACAACTACCGCTATTACTCCTACTCCTACTACTACAACTACGACTACTCCTACTATTACTACTGCTGCTACTATAACTCCTACTACTACTCTGACTACTACAACTACGACTGTTACAACAACTACTACTACAGTTACTATTGCTGCTACTACTACTACTACTACTATTAGTACTGTTACTACTATAACTGCTACTATTCCTTTTACTACTACTGCTGCTGCTGCCACTACTACTACTACTAATACTACTGTTACAAATACTACTACTACTAACACTATTGTTGTTGCTGCTGCTTCAGTTATAGTTGTTGCTGCTACTACTACTACCACTACTACTGCAACTCCGTCTACTATAACTACTGCTGCTTCTATTGCTGCTGCTACTACTACCACTACTACTGCTATTCTGTCTACTATAACTACTACTGCTTCTGCTACTGCTGCTGCTGCTACTACGACAACAACAACAACAACAACTACTACTACTACTATGACTACAAATACTGCTACTACTACTCCTACTACTACTAATACGATAACTCCTACTCCAGATTTTGCTACTACTACTACTACTCCTACACCTACTTCTGCTACTACTACTCCTACTCCTACTACTACTGTTAGTACAACAACTAATACTGCTACAACTACAACTCCTACTACTACCACTGTTGTTCTACAACGGCTGCTACTGCTACTACTACTAATAATAATATTATTAGTATTGCAGCTATCCCGACTACTACTATTGCTCATACTCCTGCTCCAACTCCTACACCTACTCCTCCTTTTGCTTCTACTACTACTACTACTACTACTACTACTACTACTACTACTACTACTTCTACTACTATTACTTCCACTACTACTACTACTCCTACTCCTGCTCCTACTCCTACACCTACTAGTTCTTCTACTGCAACTACTACTACTACTACTACTACTACTACTACTACTACTACTACTTCTTCTTCTTCTACTACTAAGACTACTACTACATTACTAGTAGTACAATTGCTACTTCTTCGACTACTACTGTTACTACTACTTCTATCAATACTACTACTACTACCACCAGTACTACTGCTGATACTGCTACTACTACTACTACTTCTACTACTACTATAGCTACTCCTACTCCTATTTCTACTACTACTACTCCTACTACAACTACTGCTACTCCTACTACTACTACTTCTTCTTGGGCTGCTATTTCTACAACAACAACAACTACTACTACTACTAACTACTCCTCCAACTAGTAGTTCGACTAGTACTGCTGCTACTACAACTATTACTACTACTCCTACTACTACTCCCATTCCCACAACAACAACAACTACTACTGCTACAACAACAACTACTACTACGACCACTACGACTACTACTACTGCTTTTGCAACTACTGCTACTAATTCTCCTACTACTGCTACTGCGTCTACCTCCACAACAACTACTGCTACTAATTCTCTATCTACTACTACTTTTGTTACTACTATTACTAGAACAATTACTACTACAAGTGCAGCTGCTGCTTTTGCGACTACTACTACTACTATTATTACTATTTTCCAAGCTACTACCGCTACTAGTACTACTACTTCTGCTACTACAGCTATTATGACTGCTACTATGGCTGCTACTACTACTACCATAACTGCTGCTCCCCCTACTATGTTGTTGTTGCTACTACTACTACTATTAATACAAATGCTACTTGTACTACTGCTATTACTGCTGTGGCTACTACTACTACCACCGCTACTTTTACTACAACTACTGTTGCTGCTACTACTATTACTACTACTACTACTACTACTACCACCACCACAACTACTACTACTACTCCTCCTGCTGCTACCACTTTTGCTATTCCTGCAATTACTACTGTTGCTACTACAATAGCTTCTACTACAACTACTACTAGTACTATTGTTACAACTACAAGTTGTACCACTGCTACTACTTCTACTAATACGACTACTACGGCTATTGTTCCTACAACAACTACAACTTGTAGTAGTTCCATTACTACAACTACTACTAGTACTACCATTACTACTACCGCTCCTGCTGCAACTGTTGCTGTTACTACTACTACTGTTGCTACTGCTACTACTACTAGTACTATTACTCCTCCAGCTACTACTATTGCTACTACAGCTGCTGCTACTGCAACTACTACTACTACTAATTTTGCTACCAATACTGTAGCTACTACTACTACTATTGCTACTACCGCTAATATTATTACAATTATTACCACTATGGCTACTACAACTGCTATTGCTACTACTTCTACCGCTACTACTAGTACTACTACTACTACTTTTACTACTATTAGTAGTGCTACTACTACTAATGCTACTCCTACTCCTTCAACTGCTACTACTACTAATGCTACAACAACAACTACTACTACTACCACTATTACTACGATGATTACTACTACTACTACTACTACTACCACTACTTCTACTACAGTGACTACTGCAACTACTATTAATGCTACTAGTACATCTACTACAACTGCTATTGCTACTACTACTACTACTACTACAACAACAACAACTACTACTACTAATACTAATTCAACTATTACAACTACTACTACTACTATTCCTCCTCCTAATAGTAATACTACTACGGCTACTACTACTTCTACTGCTTGTACTATTACTACTACTACTACTACTGCAACAACTGCGTCTGCTACTACTGCTACTGCTACTATAATACTACTACTTATACTACTACTACTATGACTATCACAACCTCTACTTCTGTGATTAATACTACAACTGCTACTATTACTACTACTACTGTTGTTGTTACTTCTAGTACTACTACCACCACCACTACTACTACCACCACTACTACTACGACTATTACTACTTCCGCTACCATTGTTACTACTACTACTCCTACTCATACTACTGCTACTACTACTACAGCTCCTATTGCTGCTACTTCTGGTACTGCTACTATTATTATAGCTACTATTTTGACTGTTGTTGCTGCTACTGCTGCTATCTCTACTAGTACTAATACTACTACTGCCAACACTAGTACTGCTAGAACTACTTTTACTACTACTGCTGCTATTACTGTGGCTAATACAACAACTGCTACTCCTACTACTACTACTGTTACTACTACTACTATAGCCACTACTAGTATGGCTACTTATTCTACCACCACTACCACTGCTACTACTACTACTGCGGTTGCCATTGTTGCTACTACTATATCTACTTCTGCTACTACAACTACTACAATTGTAACTTCTGCTACTAATACTAGTTCCACGGCTACTGCTGCTAATACTGCTCCTACTACTACAACGTCTACTAGTACTTTTGCTACTACTACTATACCAACTACAATGACTATTGTTGTTGCTGCTACTACTACTAGTTTTACCACTGCGACTACTACTACTACTACTACTACTAATACTAGTACTATGACTTCTTCTGCTACTAATACTCCAACTACTACAACTATGGCAACTACCACTAATACTACTTCTTCTATTACTAATATTGTTGTTGTCGCTACTACTACCCCTACTCCACCTACTGTTACTACTACCACTGCTTCTACTACTACTACTAAGGCTTCTAGTACTATAGCAATTTACACTACTACTATTACTTATACTTGTACTACTACTAGTACTAACACTACAACTTCAGCTTCTACTACTACTACCACTACTCCTACCATAATTGCAGTGACTACTGCTACTGCTCAAACTATTACTGTTGCTACAACTACTACTACAAGTAGAACTAGTACTACTGTTGCTACTATTACAGCTATTACGACTACTAGTACTGCTGTTACTACTTCTACTACTAATACTACTACTGCTACTACTCGTAGTAGTTCTCCTCATACTACTACCACTACTACTGCTGCTGCTGCCACTACTACTACCACTACTACTACTACTGCTTGTAATAATGATGATGATAATAATAATAATACAACCATTACTACTTCTGTCACTACTGCTACTCCTTCAACTACTACTACAACAACTACTATTGCTATAACTATAGCAACTACTACTACTTCACCAACTACAACAACAACAACTCCTTTTGCTACTACTATGACTATTACTATAACTGCTGCTACTACTACTACAACTACTACTGCTACTGCTAGTACTATCACTACTATTGCTACTATAGAATTAGAATTTGGGGTCGTATTAGTAGTACTAATAGTAGTAGTTGTTGTAATAGCGGTAGTGGTAGTAGTAGTCATTGTAGTAGTAGTAGCAGTAGCAGCAAATAGTAATTATTGTAGTTTTAGTAGTAGTAGTATTTGTTGTAGCAACAATAGCAGTAGTAGCAGTAGCAGTAGATGTAGTAGTAGTTGTATTAGTAATCGTAGTAGTAGCAGCGGCAGTTGTAGCTGTCGAAGTAGTGGTAGCAATAGCAATAATAGAAGTCAGAAGTAGCTGTAGTTCTTGTAATAGTAGTAGAGCTAGTAAAAGTAGTAGTAGCAGTACTAGTAGTAGTACTAGTAGTAAAAGTAGTAGAAGTAGTAGTCGTAGTTCTAGTAGTATAGTAGTAGTAGTAGTAAAACACATAATAGCATTAGCGATAGTAGTAGCCGTAGTATTAGTTGGAGTAGTGGAAGTAGTAGTGGCAGTAGTAGTAGTAGCAGTAAAAGTAGTAGAGGATGTAGTAGTAGTGGCTGTAGTAGTGGTAGCTGTAGTAGTATTAGTAGTAGTAGTAGTAGTATTAATAGTAGTAATTCTAGTAGCTGTAGTAGTAGCAGTAGCAGTCAGACTAGTGGTAGCAGTATTTGCAGTAGTAGTAATAGTAGTAGCAGTAAGAGTAGTTGTAGTAGTTGTAGTACAAGTAGTAGCCGTAGAAGTAATATTAGTTGGAGCAGTCGTAGCAGCAACAGCTGTAGTATTAGTTGGAGAAGCTGTAGTTGCAGTAGCAGTAGCAGTAGCAGTTGTAATAGAAGTAGGAGAAGTTGAAGTTGTTGTATTAGTAGCAGTGTTATTAGTAGCAGCTACAGTAGTAGTGGAAGTGGTAGTAGTTATAGTAGTAGTAGTAGTAGCAGTAGCATAGTAGCAGCAACTGTAGTAGTTGTTGTAGTAGTTGCGGCAACAGTTGTAGTAGCGGTAGTGTAGTAGCAGTAGTAGTAGTAGTTGAAGTAGTTCCAGTAGTAGTAGCGGTACAAATTATCATTGTAGCAGTAGTAGAAGTGGTGGGAAAAGTAGTTGTTGCCGTTTTATTAGTAGCAATGATGGTAGTTGTGGTTGTTGCAATAGTAGTAATAGTCGTAGTAGTAGAAATAGTAGTAGCAGTAGCAGCTGCAACAATAGTAGTAGTAGTGATAGTAGTAGTTGTTATAGTAGTACTACCAGTAGAAGCAGTATTCATAATAAAGTGGTAGTAGTGGTCGTCGTAGTAGTACTAGTAGTAGTAGCTGTGGTAGCCATAGTAGTAGTTGTGGCAGTAGTTGCAATTGTTGTAACAGTAGTAGTACTAGTTGTTGTTGTACATGTACTACTACTCCTGCTCTTGCTACTATTACTACAGCTATCACTACAGCTTCTAATACTAGTCCTACTACTAGTAGTCTACTACTATGACTTCTAATGCCACTACTACTTCAACTCCAACTCCCAACTGTGACTACTGCTCCGACTACTACTACCACAACCACTACAACAACAACAATAACAACTACCGCTACTTCTACTACTCTACAACTACTCCTACGACTACAACTAAGATTACCACTACTAACACCAATGTTGCTACTGCTATTGCTATTGCTGCTAATGCTACTTCTACTAGTAGAACTACTAATACAACTATCACTACTACTACAATAACAACAACAACAACTACTACTACTACTAACACTACGACTACTAACACTATGACTACTATTATTAGTACTGCTACTAATACTATTACTACTACTACTACTGCTATCCTACTACTACCAGTATTACTAATACTAAGATTGCTACTACAACTACTACGAACACTGCTGTTACTACTACTGCTGCTCTTGCAGCTACTACTACTACTACCACTAATACTACTATGACTACTACTACTACTACGACTACTACTACTACGACTACTACTCCCTACTCCTGCTCCTCCTCCTACTACAACTAACATAACTTCTACTAAGACTACTACTATATTACTACTAGTACAACTATCACTACCGCTTCTCCTTCCACTACTGCTACTACTACTACTACTTGCACCATAACTATTGTTGCTACTACTGCTACAACAACAGCAACAACAATAACTACTACTACTACTACTAGCACTACTACTACTACTACTACTATGACTATTCCTACTCCTACTCCTACTACTCCTACTACTACTACTTCTCCTAGTACTGCTATAGCTACTACCACTCCAGCTCAAATTCCTACTTCTACTACAACTCCTACAACTACTACTGCCCCAACTGAAACTACTACTACTGCTATTACTACTACTCCAACTCCACCTACAACGACAACTACTATTACTACAACAACTACTACCTTACTACTACAACTACTCCTACTACTACTCTAACAACAACAACAACAACTACTGCTACAACATCCACGACTCAACAACTACTACAACTACTACTACATATTTGACTACTTCTATTACGACTAAACTACTGTACTTGTAGCTGTGGCTCCTACCACTAAGACTACTACTGCTGCTGCTGCTGCTACTACTGCTACAACAACTATGACTACTACTACAACTACTACTGCTTCTACTATTGGTATAATTGCAACTACTACTACAAACACTAACACTACTACTACTACTACAAAAACAACAACAACTACTACTCCTCCCCCTCCTCCGCCTCCTCCTCCTCCTCTTCCTCCTCCTCCTACTACTACTACTACTAGTAGTACAATAACTTTTGCTACTACTATGACCACTACTACTATTAGTATTATAACTACAGCTACTACGCCTACCACGACTACTCTTAATATAGCTATTACAGCTACTCCTACAACTACTACAACAACAACTACTACTTCTTGTACCACTCGCACTCCTATTCATACTACAACAACTACTGCTACTACTACCACTACGACAACTACTACTATTACTCCTACTCCAACTACTACAACTACGACTACTCCTACTATTACTACTGCTGCTACTATAACTCCTACTACTACTACTCCTCCAACTCCAACCCCTACTACTACTCTGACTACTACAACTACAACTGCTTCAACAACTATTGCTACTCTTACTACTGCTACTATTACTACTATTACTACTATAACTGCTACTACTCCTTTAACTACTACTACTACCACTACTATTACAACTACTGTCGTAGCTACTACCACAACTACTACTACTTCTATTACTTGTACAACTGCTACTACTACTATTGCTACTACTACTACTAATACTACTATTACAAATACTACTACTACTAATATTGCTACTACTTTAGTTGTTGTTGTTGCTGATACTACTACTCCTCTGTCTACTATAACTATTGTTGCTTCTACTACTGCTGCTACTACAACTATTACTACTATTAATACTACTACTACTCCAGCTACTACTCCTCCTACTACTACTTCTACGACAACTCCTACTCCAGCATTTTCCACTACTACTACTCCTCCTAAACCTACTTCTGCTACTACTACTAGTACAACAACTAATACTACTACTACCACTCCTACTACTACCTCTGTTGGTTCTACAACGGCTGCTACTGCTACTACTACTACTACTAATATTATTAGAATTGCAGTTATCCCTATTACTAATACTACTGTTCCGACTCCTGCTCCTACTCCTACACCTACTCCTTCTTTTGCTGTAACTACTACAACAACAACAACTACTACTACTACTACTTCTACTTCTACTACTTCTACTACTACTCCTGCTCCTACTCCTCCTACTCCTACACCTACTCCTTCGTCTGCTGCAACAACAACTATTATTACTACTTCTACTTCTACTACTTTTACTACTACTACCTCCACTACTACTACTACTACTACTACTACTCTGACTCCTACCGCTACTTTCACTCCTCCTACTACTACTCCTAATATTACTATTAATACTAGCATCGTTACTACTACTACTTCTACTCCTAGTACTACTATGACTATTGCTACTGCCATTACCGCTGTTGCTATACTACCACTATAACTGCATTTACTATAACTATTACAGCCACTACTACTCCTCCTACTACTACTACCACTTCCTCTGCTACTACTATAGCTACCACTACTACACTAGTACTACAACTGCTACTACTAGTGCTACTACTACTCCTGCAACTATTGCTATTACTACTACAACTTTTGCAACTACTACAACTACTACCATTGCCGGACCTACCACTGCCACTAC
The DNA here is from genome assembly GCA_005019695.1 of Trichopus zeylanicus subsp. travancoricus. Taxonomy (NCBI): domain Eukaryota; kingdom Viridiplantae; phylum Streptophyta; class Magnoliopsida; order Dioscoreales; family Dioscoreaceae; genus Trichopus; species Trichopus zeylanicus. The sequence continues at coordinate 43,652 of RXID01022329.1, forward strand.
TCCTACTACAACTGCTACTGCTACCACCACTACTATTGCTACTTCTATTACCACAACTACTATTTCTACTATTGCTGCTACAACAACAATTACTACAACTACAACAACAACTACTATGAGTACTAATACTACCAACACTACTACAACAACAACTACTACTACTATTATTACTACTACAACTTCAACTACTTGTCTGACTCCAACTCCCACTCCTACTACAACTCCTACTACAAATACTACTACTACTACTACTACTATGACAACAACAACAACTACTACTACTAAAACAACAGCTACTCCTATTTTTGCTACTACTACTACAACAACTGCTACTCCACCACCTCCTCCTCCTACTACTATTCCTTCTACTACTGCTACTACTGCTTCTTCTACTCCTATTAGTACTACTACTCTTACTACCTCTACCATTACTACAACTACTACTCCTACTACGACTACTTCTACTGCTTCTACTCCTATTAGTATTACTACTATGACTTCTACTACTACTACTACTCCTCCTCCTCTTACTCCTTTATTGACTACAATCACTTTTACTACAAGTACTGCTACATCTACTACTACTCCTACCACAACCACCATGACTACTACTACAATAATAACCACTACTACTACTACTACTATGAACCCTACAATAACTACTACAACAACTACTACTACTACTACCACCACTACTAATATAACTATTACTATTACTGTTACAACTGTTACTTCTACTACTAAAACAACTACTGCTGCTACCGCTACTACAACTACTACTACTCCTAGTACTACCACCACTACTACACGTAATACTGCTACTATTACTATCACTATTACTGTTACTTCGACTAATACTAATACAACTACTAATCCTAATGCTCCTACTACAACGGGTACTAGTACTACCATTACTACTACTATTACTCCAACCACTCCTCTCGCTACTAATACTACTGCTGCTACTGCTCTTACTACAACTACTCTATTGCTATGACTTCTAATGCTATTACTACACCTACAACAACTCCAATTGTGACTACTGCTCCTACTACTACTACCACTACCACTATAACTACTACTACTAATACAATTCTAATTCCTACTACTACGACTACTACTACAACAACAACAACAACTACTACTACTACTACCACCATCACTACTAATAATTCTACTACTG